>JAQBHY010000096.1:600000-1025483 GCA_027574665.1 Rhynochetos jubatus | reverse complement strand
CGTGGTTTGAGGCCTGACTTGCTCCACCCCCTGCTCTTGAGATTCTCCCGGATGTGGGCTGCATTTTGGCTGCCTTTTGGGCTCGAGCTTCTCGTGGTTTGAGGCCTGGCTTGCTCCACCCCCTGCTCTTGAGATTCTCCCGGAAGTGGGCTGCGTTTTGGCTGCCTTTTGGGCTCGAGCTTCTCGTGGTTTGAGGCCTGGCTTGCTCCACCCCCTGCTCTTGAGATTCTCCCGGATGTGTGATGCATTTTGGCTGCCTTTTGGGCTGGAGCTTCTCGTGGTTTGAGGCCTGGCTTGCTCCACCCCCTGCTCTTGAATTTCACCCTGATGTGGTTAGGATTTTGGCTGCTTTTTGGGGTGGAGCTTCTCGTGGTTTGAGGCCTGGCTTGCTCCACCCCCTGCTCTTGAGATTCTCCCGGATGTGGGCTGCATTTTGGCTGCCTTTTGGGCTGGAGCTTCTCGTGGTTTGAGGCCTGGCTTGCTCCACCCCCTGCTCTTGAATTTAACCCTGATGTGGTTAGGATTTTGGCTGCTTTTTGGGGTGGAGCTTCTCGTGGTTTGAGGCCTGGCTTGCTCCACTCCCTGCTCTTGAGATTCTCCCGCATGTGGGCTGGATTTTGGCTGCCTTTTGGGCTGGAGCTTCTCGTGGTTTGAGGCCTGGGTTGCTCCACCCCCTGCTCTTGAGATTCTCCTGGAAGTGGGCAGAATTTTGGTTGCCTTTTGGGCTCGAGCTTCTCGTGGTTTGAGGCCTGGCTTGCTCCGACCCTGCTCTTGAGATTCTCCCGGATGTGGGCTGCGTTTTGGCTGCCTTTTGGGATGGAAATTCTTGTGGTTTGAGGCCTGACTTGCTCCACCCCCTGCTCTTGAGATTCTCCTGGAAGTGGGCTGCATTTTGGCTGATACTTGGGCTGGAGCTTCTCGTGGTTTGAGGCCTGACTTGCTCCACCCTCTGCTCTTGAGATTCTCCCGGATGTGGGCTGCATTTTGGCTGCCTTTTGGGCTGGAGCTTCTTGTGGTTTGAGGCCTGGCTTGCTCCACCCCCTGCTCTTGACATTGTCCCGGAGGTGGGCTGGATTTTGGCTGCCTTTTGGTCTGGAGCTTCTCGGGGTTTGAGGCCTGGCTTGCTCCACCCCCTGCTCTTGAGATTCTCCCGGATGTGGGCTGCATTTTGGCTGATACTTGGGCTGGAGCTTCTCGTGATTTGAGGCCTGCCTTGCTCCACCCCCTGCTCTTGAGATTCTCCCGGAGGTGGGCTGCATTTTGGCTGCCTTTTCGGCTGCAGCTTCTCGTGGTTTGAGGCCTGGCTGACTCCACCCCCTGCTCGTGAGATTCTCCCGTATGTGGGCTGCATTTTGGCTGCCTTTTGGGCTGGAGCTTCTCGTGGTTTGAGGCCTGGCCTGCTCCACCCCCTGCTCTTGAGATTCTCCCGGATGTGGGCTGCATTTTGGCTGATACTTGGGCTGGAGCTTCTCGTGGTTTGAGGCCTGCCTTGCTCCACCCCCTGCTCTTGAGATTCTCCCGGATGTGGGCTGGATTTTGGCTGCCTTTTCGGCTGCAGCTTCTCGTGGTTTGAGGCCTGACTTACTCCACCCCCTGCTCGTGAGATTCTCCCGGATGTGGGCTGCATTTTGGCTGCCTTTAGGGCTGGAGCTTCTCGTGGTTTGAGGCCTGGCTTGTTCCACCCCCTGCTCTTGAGATTCTCCCGGATGTGGGCTGCATTTTGGCTGCCTTTTGGGCTGGAGCTTCTCGTGGTTTGAGGCCTGGCTTGCTCCACCCCCTGCTCGTGAGATTCTCCCGGATGTGGGCTGCATTTTGGCTGCCTTTAGGGCTGGAGCTTCTCGTGGTTTGAGGCCTGGCTTGTTCCACCCCCTGCTCTTGAGATTCTCCTGGAGGTGGGCTGCATTTTGGCTGCCTTTTGGGCTGGAGCTTCTCGTGGTTTGAGGCCTGGCTTGCTCCATGCCCTGCTCTTGAATTTCACCCTGATGTGGTTAGGATTTTGGCTGCTTTTTGGGGTGGAGCTTCTCGTGGTTTGAGGCCTGGCTTGCTCCACCCCCTGCTCTTGAGATTCTCCCGGATGTGGGCTGCATTTTGGCTGCCTTTTGGGCTGGAGCTTCTCGTGGTTTGAGGCCTGGCTTGCTCCACCCCCTGCTCTTGAATTTCACCCTGATGTGGTTAGGATTTTGGCTGCTTTTTGGGGTGGAGCTTCTCGTGGTTTGAGGCCTGGCTTGCTCCACCCCCTGCTCTTGAGATTCTCCCACATGTTGGCTGCATTTTGGCTGCCTTTTGGCCTGGAGCTTCTCGTGGTTTGAGGCCTGGCTTGCTCCACCCCCTGCTCTTGAGATTCTCCCGGATGTGGGCTGCATTTTGGCTGCCTTTTGGGCTGGAGCTTCTCGTGGTTTGAGGCCTGGCTTGCTCCATCCCCTGCTCTTGAGATTGTCCCGGAGGTGGGCTGCATTTTGGCTGCCTTTTGGGCTGGAGCTTCTCGTGGTTTGAGGCCTGGCTTGCTCCACCCCCTGCTCTTGAATTTCACCCTGATGTGGTTAGGATTTTGGCTGCTTTTTGGGGTGGAGCTTCTCGTGGTTTGAGGCCTGGCTTGCTCCACCCCCTGCTCTTGACATTGTCCCGGAGGTGGGCTGCATTTTGGCTGCCTTTTGGTCTGGAGCTTCTCGGGGTTTGAGGCCTGGCTTGCTCCACCCCCTGCTCTTGAGATTCTCCCGGATGTGGGCTGCATTTTGGCTGATACTTGGGCTGGAGCTTCTCGTGGTTTGAGGCCTGCCTTGCTCCACCCCCTGCTCGTGAGATTCTCCCGTATGTGGGCTGCATTTTGGCTGCCTTTTGGGCTGGAGCTTCTCGTGGTTTGAGGCCTGGCCTGCTCCACCCCCTGCTCTTGAGATTCTCCTGGAGGTGGGCTGCATTTTGGCTGCCTTTTGGGCTGGAGCTTCTCGTGGTTTGAGGCCTGGCTTGCTCCCTCCCCTGCTCTTGAGATTGTCCCGGAGGTGGGCTGCATTTTGGCTGCCTTTTGGGCTGGAGCTTCTCGTGGTTTGAGGCCTGGCTTGCTCCACCCCCTGCTCTTGAATTTCACCCTGATGTGGTTAGGATTTTGGCTGCTTTTTGGGCTGGAGCTTCTCGTGGTTTGAGGCCTGGCTTGCTCCACCCCCTGCTCTTGAGATTCTCCCGGATGTGGGCTGCATTTTGGCTGCCTTTTGGGCTGGAGCTTCTCGTGGTTTGAGGCCTGGCTTGCTCCACCCCCTGCTCTTGAATTTCACCCTGATGTGGTTAGGATTTTGGCTGCTTTTTGGGGTGGAGCTTCTCGTGGTTTGAGGCCTGGCTTGCTCCACCCCCTGCTCTTGAGATTCTCCCGGATGTGGGCTGCATTTTGGCTGCCTTTTGGGCTGGAGCTTCTCGTGGTTTGAGGCCTGGCTTGCTCCACCCCCTGCTCTTGAGATTCTCCCGGATGTGGGCTGCATTTTGGCTGCCTTTTGGGCTGGAGCTTCTCGTGGTTTGAGGCCTGGCTTGCTCCAACCCCTGCTCTTGAATTTCACCCTGATGTGGTTAGGATTTTGGCTGCTTTTTGGGGTGGAGCTTCTCGTGGTTTGAGGCCTGGCTTGCTCCACCCCCTGCTCTTGAATTTCACCCTGATGTGGTTAGGATTTTGGCTGCTTTTTGGGCTGGAGCTTCTCGTGGTTTGAGGCCTGGGTTGCTCCACCCCCTGCTCTTGAGATTCTCCTGGAAGTGGGCTGCATTTTGGCTGATACTTGGGCTGGAGCTTCTCGTGGTTTGAGGCCTGGCTTGCTCCACCCCCTGCTCTTGATATTCTCCCGGATGTGGGCTGCATTTTGGCTGCCTTTTGGGCTGGAGCTTCTCGTGGTTTGAGGCCTGGCTGACTCCACCCCCTGCTCTTGAGATTCTCCCGGATGTGGGCTGCATTTTGGCTGCATTTTGGCCTAGAGCTTCTCGTGGTTTGAGGCCTGGCTTGCTCCACCCCCTGCTCTTGAGATTCTCCCGGATGTGGGCTGCATTTTGGCTGCCTTTTGGGCTGGAGCTTCTCGTGGTTTGAGGCCTGGCTTGCTCCACCCACTGCTCTTGCGATTCTCCCGGATGTGGTTAGGATTTTGGCTGCTTTTTGGGCTGGAGCTTCTCGTGGTTTGAGGCCTGGCTTGCTCTACCCCCTGCTCTTGAGATTCTCCCCGATGTGGGCTGCATTTTGGCTGCCTTTTGGGCTGGAGCTTCTTGTGGTTTGAGGCCTGGCTTGCTCCACCCCCTGCTCTTGAGATTCTCCCGAATGTGGGCTGCATTTTGGCTGCCTTTAAGGCTGGAGCTTCTCGTGGTTTGAGGCCTGGCTTGCTCCACCCCCTGCTCTTGAGATTCTCCCGGATGTGGGCTGCATTTTGGCTGCCTTTAGGGCTGGAGCTTCTCGTGGTTTGAGGCCTGGCTTGCTCCACCCCCTGCTCTTGAGATTCTCCCGGATGTGGGCTGCATTTTGGCTGCTTTTTGGGCTGGAGCTTCTCGTGGTTTGAGGCCTGGCTTGCTCCACTCCCTGCTCCTGAGATTCTCCCGGATGTGGGCTGGATTTTGGCGTCCTTTTGGGCTGGAGCTTCTCGTGGTTTGAGGCCTGGCTTGCTCCACCCCCTGCTCTTGAGATTCTCCCGGATGTGTCCTGCATTTTGGCTGCCTTTTGGGCTTGAGCTTCTCGTGGTTTGAGGCCTGGCTTGCTCCAACCCCTGCTCTTGAGATTCTCCCGGATGTGGGCTGCATTTTTGGGTGCATTTTGGGCTGGAGCTTCTCATGGTTTGAGGCCTGGCTTGCTCCAGTCCCTGCTCTTGATATTCTCCCAGATGTGGGCTGGATTGTGGCTTTTTTTGGGCTGGAGCTTCTCGTGGTTTGAGGCCTGGCTTGCTCCACTCCCTGCTCTTGATATTCTCCCGGATGTGGACTGGATTGTGGCTTTTTTTGGGCTGGAGCTTCTCGTGGTTTGAGGCCTGGCTTGCTCCACCCCCTGCTCATGATATTCTCCCAGATGTGGGCTGCATTTTGGCTGCCTTTTGGGCTGGAGCTTCTCGTGGTTTGAGGCCTGGCTTGCTCCACCCCCTGCTCTTGAGATTCTCTCGGATGTGGGCTGCATTTTGGCTGCCTTTTGGGCTGGAGCTTCTCGTGGTTTGAGGCCTGGCTTGCTCCACCCCCTGCTCTTGAGATTCTCCCGTATTTTGGTTGGATTGTGGCTGATTTTTGGGCTGGAGCTTCTCGTGGTTTGAGGCCTGGCTTGCTCCACCCCCTGCTCTTGATAATCTCCCGGATGTGGGCTGCATTTTGGCTGATTCTTGGCCTGGAGCTTCTCGTGGTTTGAGGCCTGGCTTGCTCCACTCCCTGCTATTGATATTCTCTCCGATTGTGGGCTGCATTTTGGCTGCCTTTTGGGCTGGAGCTTCTCGTGGTTTGAGGCCTGGCTTGCTCCACCCCCTGCTCGTGAGATTCTCCCGTATGTGGGCTGCATTTTGGCTGCCTTTTGGGCTGGAGCTTCTCGTGGTTTGAGGCCTGGCCTGCTCCACCCCCTGCTCTTGAGATTCTCCCGGATGTGGGCTGCATTTTGGCTGCCTTTAGGGCTGGAGCTTCTCGTGGTTTGAGGCCTGGCTTGCTCCACCCCCTGCTCTTGAGATTCTCCCGGATGTGGGCTGCATTTTGGCTGCTTTTTGGGCTGGAGCTTCTCGTGGTTTGAGGCCTGGCTTGCTCCACTCCCTGCTCCTGAGATTCTCCCGGATGTGGGCTGGATTTTGGCGTCCTTTTGGGCTGGAGCTTCTCGTGGTTTGAGGCCTGGCTTGCTCCACCCCCTGCTCTTGAGATTCTCCCGGATGTGTCCTGCATTTTGGCTGCCTTTTGGGCTTGAGCTTCTCGTGGTTTGAGGCCTGGCTTGCTCCAACCCCTGCTCTTGAGATTCTCCCGGATGTGGGCTGCATTTTTGGGTGCATTTTGGGCTGGAGCTTCTCATGGTTTGAGGCCTGGCTTGCTCCAGTCCCTGCTCTTGATATTCTCCCAGATGTGGGCTGGATTGTGGCTTTTTTTGGGCTGGAGCTTCTCGTGGTTTGAGGCCTGGCTTGCTCCACTCCCTGCTCTTGATATTCTCCCGGATGTGGACTGGATTGTGGCTTTTTTTGGGCTGGAGCTTCTCGTGGTTTGAGGCCTGGCTTGCTCCACCCCCTGCTCATGATATTCTCCCAGATGTGGGCTGCATTTTGGCTGCCTTTTGGGCTGGAGCTTCTCGTGGTTTGAGGCCTGGCTTGCTCCACCCCCTGCTCTTGAGATTCTCTCGGATGTGGGCTGCATTTTGGCTGCCTTTTGGGCTGGAGCTTCTCGTGGTTTGAGGCCTGGCTTGCTCCACCCCCTGCTCTTGAGATTCTCCCGTATTTTGGTTGGATTGTGGCTGATTTTTGGGCTGGAGCTTCTCGTGGTTTGAGGCCTGGCTTGCTCCACCCCCTGCTCTTGATAATCTCCCGGATGTGGGCTGCATTTTGGCTGATTCTTGGCCTGGAGCTTCTCGTGGTTTGAGGCCTGGCTTGCTCCACTCCCTGCTATTGATATTCTCTCCGATTGTGGGCTGCATTTTGGCTGCCTTTTGGGCTGGAGCTTCTCGTGGTTTGAGGCCTGGCTTGCTCCACCCCCTGCTCGTGAGATTCTCCCGTATGTGGGCTGCATTTTGGCTGCCTTTTGGGCTGGAGCTTCTCGTGGTTTGAGGCCTGGCCTGCTCCACCCCCTGCTCTTGAGATTCTCCCGGATGTGGGCTGCATTTTGGCTGCCTTTAGGGCTGGAGCTTCTCGTGGTTTGAGGCCTGGCTTTTTCCAACCCCTGCTCTTGAGATTCTCCCAGAGGTGGGCTGCATTTTGGCTGCCTCTTGGGCTGGAGCTTCTCGTGGTTTGAGGCCTGACTTGCTCCACCCCCTGCTCTTGAGATTCTCCCAGAGGTGGGCTGCATTTTGGCTGCATTTTGGGCTCGAGCTTCTCGTGGTTTGAGGCCTGGCTTGCTCCACCCCCTGCTCTTGAGATTCTCCTGGAGGTGGGCTGCATTTTGGCTGCCTTTTGGGCTGGAGCTTCTCGTGGTTTGAGGCCTGGCTTGCTCCATCCCCTGCTCTTGAGATTGTCCCGGAGGTGGGCTGCATTTTGGCTGCCTTTTGGGCTGGAGCTTCTCGTGGTTTGAGGCCTGGCTTGCTCCACCCCCTGCTCTTGAATTTCACCCTGATGTGGTTAGGATTTTGGCTGCTTTTTGGGGTGGAGCTTCTCGTGGTTTGAGGCCTGGCTTGCTCCACCCCCTGCTCTTGAGATTCTCCCGGATGTGGGCTGCATTTTGTCTGCCTTTTGGGCTGGAGCTTCTCGTGGTTTGAGGCCTGGCTTGCTCCACCCCCTGCTCTTGAATTTCACCCTGATGTGGTTAGGATTTTGGCTGCTTTTTGGGGTGGAGCTTCTCGTGGTTTGAGGCCTGGCTTGCTCCACCCCCTGCTCTTGAGATTCTCCCGGATGTGGGCTGCATTTTGGCTGCCTTTTGGGCTGGAGCTTCTCGTGGTTTGAGGCCTGGCTTGCTCCACCCCCTGCTCTTGAATTTCACCCTGATGTGGTTAGGATTTTGGCTGCTTTTTGGGCTGGAGCTTCTCGTGGTTTGAGGCCTGGCTTGCTCCACCCCCTGCTCTTGAGATTCTCCTGGAAGTGGGCTGCATTTTGGTTGCCTTTTGGGATGGAGATTCTTGTGGTTTGAGGCCTGGCTGACTCCACCCCCTGCTCTTGAGATTCTCCCGGATGTGGGCTGCATTTTGGCTGCATTTTGGCCTAGAGCTTCTCGTGGTTTGAGGCCTGGCTTGCTCCACCCCCTGCTCTTGAGATTCTCCCGGATGTGGGCTGTATTTTGGCTGTTTCTTGGGCTGGAGCTTCTCGTGGTTTGAGGCCTGGCTTGCTCCACCCCCTGCTCTTGAGATTCTCCCGGATGTGGGCTGCATTTTGGCTGCCTTTTGGGCTGGAGCTTCTCATGGTTTGAGGCCTGGCTTGCTCCACCCCCTGCTCTTGAGATTCTCCCGGATGTGGGCTGCATTTTGGCTGCCTTTTGGGCTGGAGCTTCTCGTGGTTTGAGGCCTGGCTTGCTCCATCCCCTGCTCTTGAGATTGTCCCGGAGGTGGGCTGCATTTTGGCTGCCTTTTGGGCTGGAGCTTCTCGTGGTTTGAGGCCTGGCTTGCTCCACCCCCTGCTCTTGAATTTCACCCTGATGTGGTTAGGATTTTGGCTGCTTTTTGGGGTGGAGCTTCTCGTGGTTTGAGGCCTGGCTTGCTCCACCCCCTGCTCTTGAGATTCTCCCGGATGTGGGCTGCATTTTGGCTGCCTTTTGGGCTGGAGCTTCTCGTGGTTTGAGGCCTGGGTTGCTCCACCCCCTGCTCTTGAGATTCTCCTGGAAGTGGGCTGCATTTTGGTTGCCTTTTGGGATGGAGATTCTTGTGGTTTGAGGCCTGACTTGCTCCACCCCCTGCTCTTGAGATTCTCCTTGAAGTGGGCTGCATTTTGGCTGCATTTTGGGCTGGAGCTTCTCGTGGTTTGAGGCCTGGCTTGCTCCACCCCCTGCTCTTGATATTCTCCCGGATGTGGGCTGCATTTTGGCTGCCTTTTGGGCTGGAGCTTCTCGTGGTTTGAGGCCTGGCTGACTCCACCCCCTGCTCTTGAGATTCTCCCGGATGTGGGCTGCATTTTGGCTGCATTTTGGCCTAGAGCTTCTCGTGGTTTGAGGCCTGGCTTGCTCCACCCCCTGCTCTTGAGATTCTCCCATATGTGGGCTGTATTTTGGCTGTTTCTTGGGCTGGAGCTTCTCGTGGTTTGAGGCCTGGCTTGCTCCACCCCCTGCTCTTGAATTTCACCCTGATATGGTTAGGATTTTGGCTGCTTTTTGGGGTGGAGCTTCTCGTGGTTTGAGGCCTGGCTGACTCCACCCCCTGCTCTTGAGATTCTCCCGGATGTGGGCTGCATTTTGGCTGCCTTTTGGGCTGGAGCTTCTCGAGGTTTGAGGCCTGGCTTGCTCCATCCCCTGCTCTTGAGATTGTCCCGGAGGTGGGCTGCATTTTGGCTGCCTTTTGGGCTGGAGCTTCTCGTGGTTTGAGGCCTGGCTTGCTCCACCCCCTGCTCTTGAATTTCACCCTGATATGGTTAGGATTTTGGCTGCCTTTTGGGCTGGAGCTTCTCGTGGTTTGAGGCCTGGCTTGCTCCACCCCCTGCTCTTGAGATTCTCACGGATGTGGGCTGCATTTTGGCTGCCTTTTGGGCTGGAGCTTCTCGTGGTTTGAGGCCTGGCTTGCTCCACCCCCTGCTCTTGAATTTCACCCTGATGTGGTTAGGATTTTTGCTGCTTTTTGGGGTGGAGCTTCTCGTGGTTTGAGGCCTGGCTTGCTCCACCCCCTGCTCTTGAGATTCTCCCGCATGTGGGCTGCATTTTGGCTGCCTTTTGGGCTGGAGCTTCTCGTGGTTTGAGGCCTGACTTGCTCCACCCCCTGCTCTTGATATTCTCCCGGATGTGGGCTGAATTTTGGCTGCCTTTTGGGCTGGAGCTTCTCGTGGTTTGAGGCCTGGCTTGCTCCACCCCCTGCTCTTGAGATTCTCCCGGATGTGGGCTGCATTTTGGGTGCCTTTTGGGCTGGAGCTTCTCGTGGTTTGAGGCCTGGCTTGCTCCACCCCCTGCTCTTGAGATTCTCCCGGATGTGGGCTGCATTTTGGCTGCCTTTTGGGCTGGATCTTCTCGTAGTTTGAGACCTGGCTTGCTCCATCTCCTGCTCTTGAGATTGTCCCGGAGGTGGGCTGCATTTTGGCTGCCTTTTGGGCTGGAGCTTCTCGTGGTTTGAGGCCTGGCTTGCTCCACCCCCTGCTCTTGAATTTCACCCTGATGTGGTTAGGATTTTGGCTGCCTTTTGGGCTGGAGCTTCTCGTGGTTTGAGGCCTGGCTTGCTCCACCCCCTGCTCTTGAGATTCTCCCGGATGTGGGCTGCATTTTGGCTGCCTTTTGGGCTGGAGCTTCTCGTGGTTTGAGGCCTGGCTTGCTCCACCCCCTGCTCTTGAATTTCACCCTGATGTGGGCTGGATTTTGGCTGCCTTTTGGGCTGGAGCTTCTCGTGGTTTGAGGCCTGGCTTGATCCACCCCCTGCTCTTGAGATTCTCCCGCATGTGGGCTGGATTTTGGCTGCCTTTTGGGCTGGAGCTTCTCGTGGTTTGAGGCCTGGGTTGCTCCACCCCCTGCTCTTGAGATTCTCCTGGAAGTGGGCTGCATTTTGGTTGCCTTTTGGGCTCGAGCTTCTCGTGGTTTGAGGCCTGGCTTGCTCCGACCCTGCTCTTGAGATTCTCCCGGATGTGGGCTGCGTTTTGGCTGCCTTTTGGGATGGAGATTCTTGTGGTTTGAGGCCTGACTTGCTCCACCCCCTGCTCTTGAGATTCTCCTGGAAGTGGGCTGCATTTTGGCTGATACTTGGGCTGGAGCTTCTCGTGGTTTGAGGCCTGCCTTGCTCCACCCCCTGCTCTTGATATTCTCCCGGATGTGGGCTGCATTTTGGCTGCCTTTTGGGATGGAGCTTCTCGTGGTTTGAGGCCTGGCTGACTCCACCCCCTGCTCTTGAGATTCTCCCGGATGTGGGCTGCATTTTGGCTGCATTTTGGCCTAGAGCTTCTCGTGGTTTGAGGCCTGGCTTGCTCCACCCCCTGCTCTTGAGATTCTCCCGGATGTGGGCTGCATTTTGGCTGCCTTTTGGGCTGGAGCTTCTTGTGGTTTGAGGCCTGGCTTGCTCCACCCCCTGCTCTTGAGATTCTCCCGGATGTGGGCTGTATTTTGGCTGTTTCTTGGGCTGGAGCTTCTCGTGGTTTGAGGCCTGGCTTGCTCCACCCCCTGCTCTTGAGATTCTCCCGGATGTGGGCTGTATTTTGGCTGTTTCTTGGGCTGGAGCTTCTCGTGGTTTGAGGCCTGGCTTGCTCCACCCCCTGCTCTTGAGATTCTCCCGGACGTGGGCTGCATTTTGGCTGCCTCTTGGGCTGGAGCTTCTCGTGGTTTGAGGCCTGGCTTGCTCCACTCCCTGCTCCTGAGATACTCCCGGATGTGGGCTGGATTTTGGCTGCCTTTTGGGCTGGAGCTTCTTGTGGTTTGAGGCCTGGCTTGCTCCACCCCCTGCTCTTGAGATTCTCCCGGATGTGGGCTGCATTTTGGCTGCCTTTTGGGCTGGAGCATCCCATGGTTTGAGGCCTGGCTTGCTCCACCCCCTGCTGTTGAGATTCTCCCGGATGTGGGCTGCATTTTGGCTGCGTTTTGGGCTGGAGCTTCTCGTGGTTTGAGGCCTGGCTTGGTCCAACCCCTGCTCTTGAGATTCTCCCGGATGTGGGCTGCATTTTTGGCTGCCTTTTGGGCTGGAGCTTCTCATGGTTTGAGGCCTGGCTTGCTCCACTCCCTGCTCTTGATATTCTCCCGGATGTGGGCTGGATTGTAGGCTTTTTTTGGGCTGGAGCTTCTCGTGGTTTGAGGCCTGGCTTGCTCCACTCCCTGCTCTTGATATTCTCCCGGATGTGGGCTGGATTGTGGCTTTTTTTGGGCTGGAGCTTCTCGTGGTTTGAGGCCTGGCTTGCTCCACCCCCTGCTCATGATATTCTCTCGGATGTGGGCTGCATTTTGGCTGCCTTTTGGGCTGGAGCTTCTCGTGGTTTGAGGCCTGGCTTGCTCCACCCCCTGCTCTTGAGATTCTCCCGTATTTTGGTTGGATTGTGGCTGATTTTTGGGCTGGAGCTTCTCGTGGTTTGAGGCCTGGCTTGCTCCACTCCCTGCTCTTGATATTCTCTCCGATTGTGGGCTGCATTTTCACTGCCTTTTGGGCTGGAGCTTCTCGTGGTTTGAGGCCTGGCTTGCTCCACCCCCTGCTCTTGAGATTCTCCCGGATGTGGGCTGGATTTTGGCTGCCTTTTGGGCTGGAGCTTCTCGTGGTTTGAGGCCTGGCTTGCTCCACCCCCTGCTCTTGAGATTCTCCCACATGTAGGCAGCATTTTTCCTGCATTTTTTGCTGGAGCTTCTCGTGGTTTGAGGCCTGCCTTACTCCACCCCCTTCTCCTGAGATTCTCCCGGATGTGGGCTGGATTTTGGTTTTATTTTGGGCTGGAGCTTCTCGTGGTTTGAGGCCTGGCTTTTTCCACCCCCTGCTCTTGAGATTCTCCCGGAGGTGCCTGGATTTTGGCTGCATTTTGGGCTGGAGCTTCTCGTGGTTTGAGGCCTGGCTTGCTCCACCCCCTGCTCTTGAGATTCTCCCGGATGTGGGCTGCATTTTGGCTGCCTTTTTTGCTGGAGCTTCTCGTGGTTTGAGACCTGGCTTGCTCCACCCCCTGCTCTTGAGATTGTCCCGGAGGTGGGCTGCATTTTGGCTGTTTCTTGGGCTGGAGCTTCTCGTGGTTTGAGGCCTGGCTTGCTCCACCCCCTGCTCTTGAGATTCTCCTGGAGGTGGGCTGCATTTTGGCTGTTTCTTGGGCTGTAGCTGCTCGTGGTTTGAGGCCTGGTTTGCTCCACCCCCTGCTCTTGAGATTCTCCCGGAGGTGGGCTGCATTTTGGCTGTTTCTTGGGCTGCAGCTTCTCGTGGTTTGAGGCCTGGCTTGCTCCACCCCCTGCTCTTGATAATCTCCCGGATGTGGGCTGCATTTTGGCTGCCTTTTGGGCTGGAGCTTCTCGTGGTTTGAGGCCTGGCTTGCTCCACCCCCTGCTCTTGAGATTCTCCCACATGTGGGCAGCATTTTTCCTGAATTTTTTGCTGGAGCTTCTCGTGGTTTGAGGCCTGCCTTACTCCACCCCCTTCTCCTGAGATTCTCCCGGATGTGGGCTGGATTTTGGCTTTTTTTGGGCTGGAGCTTCTCGTGGTTTGAGGCCTGGCTTGCTCCACCCCCTGCTCTTGATATTCTCCCGGATGTGGGCTGGATTGTGGCTTTTTTTGGGCTGGAGCTTCTCGTGGTTTGAGGCCTGGCTTGCTCCACTCCCTGCTATTGATATTCTCTCCGATTGTGGGCTGCATTTTCACTGCCTTTTGGGCTGGAGCTTCTCGTGGTTTGAGGCCTGGCTTGCTCCACCCCCTGCTCTTGATAATCTCCCGGATGTGGGCTGCATTTTGGCTGCCTTTTGGGCTGGAGCTTCTCGTGGTTTGAGGCCTGGCTTGCTCCACCCCCTGCTCTTGAGATTCTCCCGGATGTGGGCTGCATTTTGGCTGCATTTTGGGCTGGAGCTTGTCGTGGTTTGAGGCCTGGCTTGCTCCACCCCCTGCTCTTGAGATTCTCCCACATGTGGGCAGCATTTTTCCTGAATTTTTTGCTGGAGCTTCTCGTGGTTTGAGGCCTGGCTTGCTCCACCCCCTGCTCTTGAGATTCTCCTGGATGTGTGCTGCATTTTGGCTACCTTTTGGGCTGGAGCTTCTCGTGGTTTGAGGCCTGGCTTGCTCCACCCCCTGCTCTTGAGATTCTCAGGGAGGTGGGCTGGATTTTGGCTGCCTTTTCGGCTGGAGCTTCTCATGGTTTGAGGCCTGGCTTGCTCCACCCCCTGCTCTTGATATTCTCCCGGATGTGGGCTGGAGTTTGGCTGCCTTTTGGGCTGGAGCTTCTCGTGGTTTGAGGCCTGGAGTTTGGCTGGAGTAAGGCAATAGCAGCCAAAATCCAGCCCACATCCGGGAGAATCTCAAGAAGAGGGGGTGGAGCAAGCCAGGCCTCAAACCACGAGAAGCTCCAGCCGAAAAGGCAGCCAAAATCCAGCCCACCTCCCTGAGAATCTCAAGAGCAGGGGGTGGAGCAAGCCAGGCCTCAAACCACGAGAAGCTCCAGCCCAAAAGGTAGCCAAAATGCAGCACACATCCAGGAGAATCTCAAGAGCAGGGGGTGGAGCAAGCCAGGCCTCAAACCATGAGAAGCTCCAGCCCAAAAAGCAGCCAAAATCCTACCCACATCCGGGAGAATCTCAAGAGCAGGGGGTGGAGCAAGCCAGGCCTCAAACCTCGAGAAGCTCCAGCCCAAAAGGCAGCCACAATGCAGCCCACATCCGGGAGAATATCAAGAGCAGGGGGTGGAGCAAGCCAGGCCTCAAACCACGAGAAGCTCCAGCCCAAAAGGCAGCCAAAATCCAGCCCATATCCAGGAGAATCTCAAGAGCAGGGGGTGGAGCAAGCCAGGCCTCAAACCATGGGAAGCTCCAGCCCAAAATGCAGCCAAAATGCACCCCACATCCAGGAGAATCTCAAGAGCAGGGGGTGGAGCAAGCCAGGCCTCAAACCATGAGAAGCTCCAGCCCAAAAGGCAACCAAAATGCAGCCCACATCCGGGAGAATCTAAAGAACAGGGGGTGGAGCAAGCCAGGCCTCAAACCACGAGAAGCTCCAGCCCAAAAGGCAGCCAAAATGCAGCCCACATCCGGGAGAATCTCAAGAGCAGGGTGTGAAGCCAGCAGGCCACAAACCACGAGAAGCTCCGGCCCAAAAGGCAGCCAAAATGCAGCCCACCTCCGGGAGAATCTCAAGAGCAGGGGGTGGAG
The DNA here is from genome assembly GCA_027574665.1 of Rhynochetos jubatus. Lineage (NCBI taxonomy): Eukaryota > Metazoa > Chordata > Aves > Eurypygiformes > Rhynochetidae > Rhynochetos > Rhynochetos jubatus. The sequence continues at coordinate 1,010,951 of JAQBHY010000096.1, read as the reverse complement.
CAAGCCAGGCCTCAAACCACGAGAAGCTCCAGCCTAAAAGGCAGCCAAAATGCAGCCCACATCCAGGAGAATCTCAAGAGCAGGGGGTGGAGCAAGCCAGGCCTCAAACCATGGGAAGCTCCAGCCCAAAAGGCAGCCAAAATGCAGCCCACATCCGGGAGAATCTCAAGAGCAGGGGGTGGAGCAAGCCAGGCCTCAAACCACGAGAAGCTCCATCAGAAAATGTCGCCAAAATGCAGCCCACCTCCGGGAGAATATCAGGAGCAGGGGGTGGAGCAAGCCAGGCCTCAAACCACGAGAAGCTCCAGCCTAAAAGGCAGCCAAAATGCAGCCCACATCCGGGAGAATCTCAAGATCAGGGGGTGGAGCAAGCCAGGCCTCAAACCATGGGAAGCTCCAGCCCAAAATGCAGCCAAAATGCAGCCCACATCCGGGAGAATCTCAAGAGCAGGGGGTGGAGCAAGCCAGGCCTCAAACCATGAGAAGCTCCAGCCCAAAATGCAGCCAAAATGGAGCCCACATCCGGGAGAATCTCAAGAGCAGGGGGTGGAGCACGCCAGGCCTCAAACCACGAGAAGCTCCAGCCCAAAAGACAGCCAAAATGCAGCCCACATCCGGGAGAATCTCAAGAGCAGGGGGTGGAGCAAGCCAGGCCTCAAACCACGAGAAGCTCCAGCCCAAAAGGCAGCCAAAATGCAGCCCACATCTGGGACAATATCAAGAGCAGGGGGTGGAGCAATCCAGGCCTCAAACCATGAGAAGCTCCAGCCCAAAAGGCAGCCAAAATGCAGGCCACATCCGGGAGAATCTCAAGAGCAGGGGTTGGAGCAAGCCAGGCCTCAAACCATGGGCAGCTGTAGCCCAAAAGGCAGCCAAAATGCACCCCACATCCGGGAGAATCTCAAGAGCAGGGGGTGGAGCAAGCCAGGCCTCAAACCACGAGAAGCTCCATCAGAAAAAGTAGCCAAAATGCAGACCAAAGCTGGGAGAATATGAAGAGCAGGGGTTGGAGCAAGCCAGGCCTCAAACCACGAGAAGCTCCAGCCCAAAAGGCAGCCAAAATGCAGCCCACATCCGGGACAATTTCAAGAGCAGGGGGTGGAGCAAGCCAGGCCTCAAACCACGAGAAGCTGCAGCCCAAAAGGCAGCCAAAATCCAGCCCACCTCCGGGAGAATCTCAAGAGCAGGGGGTGGAGCAAGCCAGGCCTCAAACCACGAGAAGCTCCAGCCCAAAAGGCAGCCAAAATGCAGCCCACATCCGGGACAATTTCAAGAGCAGGGGGTGGAGCAAGCCAGGCCTCAAACCACGAGAAGCTGCAGCCCAAAAGGCAGCCAAAATCCAGCCCACCTCCGGGAGAATCTCAAGAGCAGGGGGTGGAGCAAGCCAGGCCTCAAACCACGAGAAGCTCCAGCCCAAAAGGCAGCCAAAATGCAGCCCACATCCGGGAGAATATCAAGAGCAGGGGGTGGAGCAAGCCAGGCCTCAAACCACGAGAAGCTGCAGCCCAAAAGGCAGCCAAAATCCAGGCCACCTCCGGGAGAATCTCAAGAGCAGGGGGTGGAGCAAGCCAGGCCTCAAACCACGAGAAGCTCCAGCCCAAAAGGCAGCCAAAATCCTACCCACATCCAGGAGAATCTCAAGAGCAGGGGGTGGAGCAAGCCAGGCCTCAAACCACGAGAAGCTCCAGCCCAAAAGGCAGCCAAAATGCAGCCCACCTCCGGGAGAATATCAATGGTAGTTTGGAGCAAGCAAGGCCTCAAACCACGAGAAGCTCCAGTCCAAAAGGCAGCCAAAATACAGCCCACATCCGGGAGAATCTCAAGAGCAGGGGGTGGAGCAAGCCAGGCCTCAAACCACGAGAAGCTCCAGCCCTAAAGGCAGCCAAAATGCAGCCCACATCTAGGAGAATCTCAAGAGCAGGGGGTGGAGCAAGCCAGGCCTCAAACCACGAGAAGCTCCAGCCCAAAATGCAGCCAAAATGCAGCCCACATCAGGGAGAAACTCAAGAGCAGGGGTTGGAGCAAGCCAGGCCTCAAACCACGAGAAGCTGCAGCCCAAAAGGCAGCCAAAATGCAGCCCACATCCGGGAGAATCTCAAGAGCAGGGGGTGGAGCAAGCCAGGCCTCAAACCACGAGAAGCTCCAGCCCAAAAGGCAGCCAAAATGCAGCCCACCTCCCTGAGAATCTCAATGGCAGTTTGGAGCAAGCCAGGCCTCAAACCATGAGAAGCTCCAGCCCAAAAGGCAGCCAAAATGCAGCCCACATCCAGGAGAATATCAAGAGCAGAGGGTGGAGCAAGCCAGGACTCAAACCATGAGAAGCTCCAGCCCAAAAGGCAGCCAAAATCCTATCCACATCCGGGAGAATCTCAAGAGCAGGTGGTGGAGCAACCCAGGCCTCAAACCACGAGAAGCTCCAGCCCAAAATGCAGCCAAAATGCAGCCCACATCCGGGAGAATATAAAGAGCAGGGGGTGGAGCAAGCCAGGCCTCAAACCACGAGATGCTCCAGCTAAAAATTCAGCCAAAATCCAGCCCACATCCGGGAGAATCTCAAGAGCAGGGGGTGGAGAAAGCCAGGCCTCAAACCACGAGAAGCTCCAGCAAAAAAGGCAGCCAAAATGCAGCCCACCTCGGGGAGAATATCAAGAGCAGGGGGTGTGAAGCCAGCAGGCCACAAACCACGAGAAGCTCCAGCCCAAAAGGCAGCCAAAATGCAGCCCACATGCGGGAGAATATCAAGAGCAGGGGATGGAGCAAGCCAGGCCCCAAACCACGAGAAGCTCCAGCCCAAAAGGCAGCCAAAATGCAGCCCACATCCGGGAGAATCTCAAGAGCATGGGGTGGGGCAAGCCAGGCCTCAAACCACGAGAAGCTCCAGCCCAAAAGGCAGCCAATATGCAGCCCACCTCCGGGAGAATCTCAAGAGCAGGGGGTGGAGCAAGCCAGGCCTCAAACCACGAGAAGCTACAGCCGAAGAATCAGACAAAATGCAGCCCACATCCGGGAGAATCTCAAGAGCAGGGGTGGAGCAAGCCAGGCCTCAAACCACGAGAAGCTCCAGCCCAAAAGTCAGCCAAAATGCAGCCCACCTCCGGGAGAATCTCAAGAGCAGGGGGTGGAGCAAGCCAGGCCTCAAACCACGAGAAGCTCCAGCCCAAAAGGCAGCCAAAATGCAGCCCACCTCCGGGAGAATCTCAAGAGCAGGGGGTGGAGCAAGCCAGGCCTCAAACCACGAGAAGCTCCAGCCCAAAAGGCAGCCAAAATGCAGCCCACCTCCAGGAGAATATCAATGGCAGAGTTTGGAGGAAGCCAGGCCTCAAACCACGAGAAGCTCCAGCCTAAAAGGCAGCCAAAATGCAGCCCACATCCGGGAGAATCTCAAGAGCAGGGGGTGGAGCAAGCCAGGCCTCAAACCACGAGAAGCTCCAGCCCAAAATGCAGCCAATATGCAGCCCACATGCGGGAGAATCTCAAGAGCAGGGGGTGGAGCAAGCCAGGCCTCAAACCACGAGAAGCTCCAGCCCTAAAGGCAGCCAAAATCCAGCCCACCTCCGGGAGAATCTCAAGAGCAGGGGGTGGAGCAAGCCAGGCCTCAAACCACGAGAAGCTCCAGCCCAAAAAGCAGCCAAAATGCAGCCCACATCAGGGAGAATCTCAAGAGCAGGGGTTGGAGCAAGCCAGGACTCAAACCACGAGAAGCTCCAGCCCAAAAGGCAGCCAAAATGCAGCCCACATCCGGGAGAATCTCAAGAGCAGGGGGTGGAGCAAGCCAGGCCTCAAACCACGAGAAGCTCCAGCCCAAAAGGCAGCCAAAATGCAGCCCACCTCCGGGAGAATCTCAAGAGCAGGGGGTGGAGCAAGCCAGGCCTCAAACCACGAGAAGCTCCAGCCCAAAAGGCAGCCAAAATGCAGCCCACCTCCAGGAGAATATCATTGGCAGAGTTTGGAGGAAGCCAGGCCTCAAACCACGAGAAGCTCCAGCCTAAAAGGCAGCCAAAATGCAGCCCACATCCCGGAGAATCTCAAGAGCAGGGGGTGGAGCAAGCCAGGCCTCAAACCACGAGAAGCTCCAGCCCAAGAATCAGCCAATATGCAGCCCACATCCGGGAGAATATCAAGAGCAGGGGGTGGAGCAAGCCAGGCCTCAAACCACGAGAAGCTCCAGCCCTAAAGGCAGCCAAAATCCAGCCCACCTCCGGGAGAATCTCAAGAGCAGGGGGTGGAGCAAGCCAGGCCTCAAACCACGAGAAGCTCCAGCCCAAAAAGCAGCCAAAATGCAGCCCACATACAGGAGAATCTCAATGGCAGAGTTTGGAGCAAGCCAGGCCTCAAACCACGAGAAGCTCCAGCCCAAAAGGCAGCCAAAATGCAGCCCACCTCCGGGAGAATATCAAGAGCAGGGGATGGAGCAAGCCAGGCCCCAAACCACGAGCAGCTCCAGCCCAAAAGGCAGCCAAAATCCCGCCCACATCCGGGAGAATCTCAAGAGCATGGGGTGGAGCAAGCCAGACCTCAAACCACGAAAAGCTCCAGCCCAAAAGGCAGCCAAAATTCAGCCCACATGCGGGAGAATATCAAGAGCAGGGGATGGAGCAAGCCAGGCCCCAAACCACGAGAAGCTCCAGCCCAAAAGGCAGCCAAAATCCCGCCCACATCCGGGAGAATCTCAAGAGCATGGGGTGGGGCAAGCCAGGCCTCAAACCACGAGAAGCTCCAGCCCAAAAGGCAGCCAATATGCAGCCCACATCCGGGAGAATATCAAGAGCAGGGGGTGGAGCAAGCCAGGCCCCAAACCACGAGAAGCTCCAGCCCAGAAGGCAGCCAAAATCCAGCCCACCTCCGGGAGAATCTCAAGAGCAGGGGGTGGAGCAAGCCAGGCCTCAAACCACGAGAAGCTCCAGCCCAAAAGGCAGCCAATATGCAGCCCACCTCCGGGAGAATCTCAAGAGCAGGGGGTGGATCAAGCCAGGCCTCAAACCACGAGAAGCTCCAGCCGAAGAATCAGACAAAATGCAGCCCACATCCGGGAGAAACTCAAGAGCAGGGGGTGGAGCAAGCCAGGCCTCAAACCACGAGAAGCTCCAGCCCTAAAGGCAGCCAAAATGCAGCCCACATGGAGGAGAATCTCAAGAGCAGGGGGTGGAGCAAGCCAAGCCTCAAACCACGAGAAGCTCCAGCCCAAAAGGCAGCCAAAATGCAGCCCACCTCCCTGAGAATCTCAATGGCAGTTTGGAGCAAGCCAGGCCTCAAACCACGAGAAGCTCCAGCCCAAAAGGCAGCCAAAATGCAGCCCACATCCGGGAGAATCTCAAGAGCAGGGGGTGGAGCAAGCCAGGCCTCAAACCACGAGAAGCTCCAGCCCAAAAAAAGCCAAAATGCAGCCCACCTCCGGGACAATCTCAAGAGCAGGGGGTGGAGCAAGCCAGGCCTCAAACCACGAGAAGCTCCAGTCCAAAAGGCAGCCAAAATGCAGCCAACCTCCAGGAGAATATCAATGGCAGAGTTTGGAGGAAGCCAGGCCTCAAACCACGAGAAGCTCCAGCCCAAAATGCAGCCAAAATGCAGCCCACATCCCGGAGAATCTCAAGAGCAGGGGGTAGAGCAAGCCAGGCCTCAAACCACGAGAAGCTCCAGCCCAAAAGGCAGCCAATATGCAGCCCACATCCGGGAGAATATCAAGAGCAGGGGGTGGAGCAAGCCAGGCCTCAAACCACGAGAAGCTCCAGCCCTAAAGGCAGCCAAAATCCAGCCCACCTCCGGGAGAATCTCAAGAGCAGGGGGTGGAGCAAGCCAGGCCTCAAACCACGAGAAGCTCCAGCCCAAAAAGCAGCCAAAATGCAGCCCACATCAGGGAGAATCTCAAGAGCAGGGGTTGGAGCAAGCCAGGACTCAATCCATGAGAAGCTCCAGCCCAAAAGGCAGCCAAAATCCAGCCCACGTCCGGGAGAATCTCAAGAGCAGGGGGTGGAGCAAGCCAGGCCTCAAACCACGAGAAGCTCCAGCCCAAAAGGCAGCCAATATGCAGCCCACCTCCGGGAGAATCTCAAGAGCAGGGGGTGGAGGAAGCCAGGCCTCAAACCACGAGAAGCTCCAGCCGAAGAATCAGACAAAATGCAGCCCACATCCGGGAGAAACTCAAGAGCAGGGGGTGGAGCAAGCCAGGCCTCAAACCACGAGAAGCTCCAGCCCTAAAGGCAGCCAAAATGCAGCCCACCTCCCTGAGAATCTCAATGGCAGTTTGGAGCAAGCCAGGCCTCAAACCACGAGAAGCTCCAGCCCAAAAGGCAGCCAAAATGCAGCCCACCTCCGGGAGAATCTCAAGAGCAGGGGGTGGAGCAAGCCAGGCCTCAAACCACGAGAACCTCCAGCCCAAAAGGCAGCCAAAATGCAGCCCACCTCCGGGAGAATCTCAAGAGCAGGGGGTGGAGCAAGCCAGGCCTCAAACCACGAGAAGCTCCAGTCCAAAAGGCAGCCAAAATGCAGCCCACCTCCAGGAGAATATCAATGGCAGAGTTTGGAGGAAGCCAGGCCTCAAACCACGAGAAGCTCCAGCCCTAAAGGCAGCCAAAATCCAGCCCACCTCCGGGAGAATCTCAAGAGCAGTGGGTGGAGCAAGCCAGGCCTCAAACCACGAGAAGCTCCAGCCCAAAAGGCAGCCAAAATGCAGCCCACATGCGGGAGAATCTCAAGAGCAGGGGGTGGAGCAAGCCAGGCCTCAAACCATGAGAAGCTCCAGCCCAAAAGGCAGACAAAATGCAGCCCACATACAGGAGAATCTCAATGGCAGAGTTTGGAGCAAGCCAGGCCTCAAACCACGAGAAGCTCCAGCCCAAAAGGCAGCCAAAATGCAGCCCACATCCGGGAGAATCTCAAGAGCAGGGGGTGGAGCAAGCCAGGCCTCAAACCACGAGAAGCTCCAGCCCAAAACGCACCCAAAATGCAGCCCACCTCCCTGAGAATCTCAATGGCAGGTTGGAGCAAGCCAGGCCTCAAACCACGAGAAGCTCCAGCCCAAAAGGCAGCCAAAATGCAGCCCACATCCAGGAGAATATCAGTGGCAGATTTTGGAGCAAGCCAGGCCTCAAAGCACGAGAAGCTCCAGCCTAAAAGGCAGCTAAAATGCAGCCCACATCCCGGAGAATCTCAAGAGCAGGGGGTGGAGCAAGCCAGGCCTCAAACCACGAGAAGCTCCAGCCTAAAAGGCAGCCAATATACAGCCCACATCCGGGAGAATCTCAAGAGCAGGGGGTGGAGCAAGCCAGGCCTCAAACCACGAGAAGCTCCAGCACTAAAGGCAGTCAAAATCCAGCCCACCTCCGGGAGAATCTCAAGAGCAGGGGGTGGAGCAAGGCAGGCCTCAAACCACGAGAAGCTCCAGCCCAAAAGGCAGCCAAAATGCAGCCCACATCAGGGAGAATCTCAAGAGCAGGGGTTGGAGCAAGCCAGGACTCAAACCATGAGAAGCTCCAGCCCAAAAGGCAGCCAAAATGCAGCCCACATCCGGGAGAATCTCAATGGCAGAGTTTGGAGCAAGCCAGGCCTCAAACCACGAGAAGCTCCAGCCCAAAAGGCAGCTAAAATGCAGCCCACATCCGGGAGAATATCAAGAGCAGGGGGTGGAGCAAGCCAGGCCTCAAACCATGAGAAGCTCCAGCCCAAACTGCAGCCAAAATGCAGCCCACATCCAGGAGTATATCAAAAGCAGGGGGTGGAGCAAGCCAGGCCTCAAACCACGAGAAGCTCCAGCCCAAGAATCAGCCAAAATGCAGCCCACATCCGGGAGAATAACAAAAGCAGGGGGTGGAGCAAGGCAGGCCTCAAACCTCAAGAAGCTTCAGCCCAAAATTCAGCCATAATGCAGCCCACATCCGGGAGAATCTCAAGAGCAGGGTGTGGAGCAAGCCAGGCCTCAAACCATGAGAAGCTCCAGCCCTAAAGGCAGCCAAAATGCAGCCCACATCCGGGAGAATATCAAGAGCAGGGGGTGGAGCAAGCCAGGCCTCAAACCATGAGAAGCTCCAGCCCAAAAGGGAGCCAAAATGCAGGCCACATCCGTGAGAATCTCAAGAGCAGTGGGTGGAGCAAGCCAGGCCTCAAACCACGAGAAGCTCCAGCCCATAATGCAGACAAATGCAGCCCACATCCGGGAGAATAACAAGAGCAGGGGGTGGAGCAAGGCAGGCCTCAAACCTCAAGAAGCTCCAGCCCAAAAGGCAGCCAAAATCCGCCCCACATCCGGGAGAATCTCAAGAGCAGGGGGTGGAGCAAGCCAGGCCTCAAACCACGAGAAGCTCCAGCCCAAGAATCAGCAAAATGCAGCCCACATCCGGGAGAATCTTAATGGCAGAGTTTGGAGCAAACCAGGCCTCAAACCTTGAGAAGCTCCAGCTCAAAAGGCACCCAAAATCCGGCCCACATCCGGGAGAATCTCAAGAGCAGGGGGTGGAGAAAGCCAGGCCTCAAACCTTGTGAAGATCCAGCCCAAAATTCAGCCATAATGCAGCCCACATCCGGGAGAATCTCAAGAGCAGGGGGTGGAGCAAGCCAGGCCTCAAACCACGGGAAGCTCCAGCCCAAAATGCAGACAAAATCCAGCCCACATCCGGGAGAATATCAAGACCAGGGGGGGAAGCAAGGCAGGCCTCAAACCATGAGAAGCTCCAGCCCTAAAGGCAGCCAAAATGCAGCCCACCTCCGGGAGAATCTGAAGCGCAGGTGTGGAGCAAGCCAGGCCTCAAACCACGAGAAGCTCCAGCCCAAAATGCAGCAAAAATGCAGCCCACATCCGGGAGAATCTCAAGAGCACGGGGTGAGGCAAGCCAGGCCTCAAACCACGAGAACCTCCAGCCCAAGAATCAGCAAAATGCAGCCCACATGCGGGAGAATCTCAAGAGCAGGGGGTGGAGCAAGGCAGGCCTCAAACCACTAGAAGCTCCAGCCCTAAATGCAGCCAAAATGCAGCCCACTTCCCTGATAACCTCAAGAGCAGGGGGTGGAGCAAGGCAGGCCTCAAACCATGAGAAGCTCCAGCCCAAAATGCAGCCAAAATCCAGCCCACATCCGGGAGAATCTCAAGAGCAGGGGGTGGAATCATCCAGGCCTCAAACCACGAGAAGCTCCAGCCCAGAAGGCAGCCAAAATGCAGCCCACATCCGGGAGAATCTCAAGAGCAGGGGGTGGAGCAAGCCAGGCCTCAAACCACGAGAAGCTCCAGCCCAAAATGCAGCCAAAATGCAGCCCACATCCGGGACAATTTCAAGAGCAGGGGGTGGAGCAAGCCAGGCCTCAAACCACGAGAAGCTCCAGCCCAAAATGCAGCCAAAATCCAGCCCACATCCAGGAGAATCTCAAGAGCAGGGGGTGGAGCAAGCCAGGCCTCAAACCACGAGAAGCTCCAGCCGAAAAGGCAGCCAAAATGCAGCCCACATCCGGGAGAATCTCAAGAGCAGGGGGTGGAGCAAGCCAGGCCTCAAACCACGAGAAGCTCCAGCCCTAAATGCAGCCAAAATGCAGCCCACTTCCCTGATAACCTCAAGAGCAGGGGGTGGAGCAAGGCAGGCCTCAAACCATGAGAAGCTCCAGCCCAAAAGGCAGCCAAAATTCAGCCCACATCCGGGAGAATCTCAAGAGAAGGGGGTGGAGCAAGCCAGGCCTCAAACCACGAGAAGCTCCAGCCCAAAATGCAGCCAAAATGCAGCCCACATCCGGGAGATTATCAAGAGCAGGGGGTGGAGCAAGCCAGGCCTCAAACCATGAGAAGCTCCAGCCCAAAAGGCAGCCAAAATGCAGCCCACATCCGGGAGAATCTCAAGAGCAGGGGGTGGAGCAAGCCAGGCCTCAAACCTCGAGAAGCTCCAGCCCAAAAAAGGCAGCCAAAATCCAGCCCACCTCCGGGAGAATCTCAAGAGCAGGGGGTGGAGCAAGCCAGGCCTCAAACCATGAGAAGCTCCAGCCCAACAGGCAGCCAAAATGCAGCCCACCTCCGGGAGAATCTCAAGAGCAGGGGGTGGAGCAAGCCAGGCCTCAAACCACGAGAAGCTCCAGCCCAAAAGGCAGATAATTCCAGCCCACATCCGGGAGAATCTCAAGAAAAGGGGGTGGAGCAAGCCAGGCCTCAAACCTCGAGAAGCTCCAGCCCAAAAAAGGTAGCCAAAATGCAGCCCACATCCGGGAGAATCTCAAGAGCAGGGGGTGGAGCAAGCCAGGCCTCAAACCACGAGAAGCTCCAGCCCTAAATGCAGCCAAAATGCAGCCCACTTCCCTGATAACCTCAAGAGCAGGGGGTGGAGGAAGGCAGGCCTCAAACCATGAGAAGCTCCAGCCCAAAAGGCAGCCAAAATGCAGCCCACATCCGGGACAATTTCAAGAGCAGGGGGTGGAGGAAGCCAGGCCTCAAACCACGAGAAGCTCCAGCCCAACAGACAGCCAAAATGCAGCCCACATCCAGGAGAATCTCAAGAGCAGGGGGTGGAGCAAGCCAGGCCTCAAACCACGAGAAGCTCCAGCCCAAAAGGCAGCCAAAATGCAGCCCACATCCGGGAGAATCTCAAGAGCAGTGGGGGAGCAAGCCAGGCCTCAAACCTCGAGAAGCTCCAGCCCAAAAGGCAGCCAAAATGCAGCCCACATCCGGGAGAATCTCAAGAGCAGGGGGTGGAGCAAGCCAGGCCTCAAACCACGAGAAGCTCCAACCTTAAATGCAGCCAAAATGCAGCCCACATCCAGGAGAATATCAAGAGCAGGGGGTGGAGCAAGCCAGGCCTCAAACCTCGAGAAGCTCCAGCCCAAAAGGCAGCCAAAATCCAGCCCACATCCAGGAGAATCTCAAGAGCAGGGGGTGGAGCAAGCCAGGCCTCAAACCATGAGAAGCTCCAGCCCAAAAGGCAGACAAAATCCAGCCCACATCCGGGAGAATCTCAAGAGCAGGGGGTGGAGGAAGCCAGGCCTCAAACCACGAGAAGCTCCAGCCCAAAAGGCAGCCAAAATGCAGCCCACATCCGGGAGAATCTCAAGAGCAGATGGTGGAGCAAGCCAGGCCTCAAACCTCGAGAAGCTCCACGCCAAAAAAGGCAGCCAAAATGCAGCCCACCTCCGGGAGAATATCAAGAGCAGGGGATGGAGCAAGCCAGGCCTCAAACCATGAGAAGCTCCAGCCCAAAAGGCAGCCAAAATGCAGCCCACATCCGGGAGAATCTCAAGAGCAGGGGGTGGAGCAAGCCAGGCCTCAAACCACGAGAACCTCCAGGCAAAATGCAGACAAAATGCAGCCCACATCGGGGAGAATATCAAGAGCAGGGGGTGGAGCAAGGCAGGCCTCAAACCTCAAGAAGCTCCAGCCCAAAATTCAGCCAAAATTCAGCCCACCTCCGGGAGAATCTCAAGAGCAGGTGGTGGAGAAAGCCAGGCCTCAAACCACAAGTAGCTCCATTCCAAAATGCAGCCAAAATGCAGCCCACATCCGGGAGAATCTCAAGAGCAGGGGGTGGAGCAAGCCAGGCCTCAAACCATGAGAAGCTCCAGCCCAAAAGGCAGCCAAAATCCAGCCCACATCCGGGAGAATCTCAAGAGCAGGGGGTGGAGCAAGCCAGGCCTCAAACCACGAGAAGCTCCAGCCGAAAAGACAGACAAAGTCCAGCCCACATCCGGGAGAATCTCAAGAGCAGGGGGTGGAGCAAGCCAGGCCTCAAACCACGAGAAGCTCCAGCCCAAAAAAGGCAGCCAAAATGCAGCCCACATCCGGGAGAATCTCAAGAGCAGGGGGTGGAGCAAGCCAGGCCTCAAACCACGAGAAGCTCCAGCCCTAAATGCAGCCAAAATGCAGCCCACCTCCGGGAGAATCTCAAGAGCAGGGGGTGGAGCAAGCCAGGCCTCAAACCACGAGAAGCTCCAGCCCAAAATGCAGACAAAATCCAGCCCACATCCGGGAGAATCTCAAGAGCAGGGGGTGGAGCAAGCCAGGCCTCAAACCACGAGAAGCTCCAGCCCAAAAGGCAGCCAAAATGCAGCCCACATCCGGGAGAATCTCAAGAGCAGGGGGTGGAGCAAGCCAGGCCTCAAACCACGAGAAGCTCCAGCCCTAAAGGCAGCCAAAATCCAGCCCACATCCGGGAGAATCTCAAGAGCAGGGGGTGGAGCAAGCCAGGCCTCAAACCACGAGAAGCTCCAGCCCAAAAGGCAGCCAAAATGCAGCCCACATCCGGGAGAATATCAAGAGCAGGGGGTGGAGCAAGCCAGGCCTCAAACCTCGAGAAGCTCCAGCCCAAAAGGCAGCCAAAATCCAGCCCACATCCAGGAGAATCTCAAGAGCAGGGGGTGGAGCAAGCCAGGCCTCAAACCATGAGAAGCTCCAGCCCAAAAGGCAGACAAAATCCAGCCCACATCCGGGAGAATCTCAAGAGCAGGGGGTGGAGGAAGCCAGGCCTCAAACCACGAGAAGCTCCAGCCCAAAAGGCAGCCAAAATGCAGGCCACATCCGGGAGAATCTCAAGAGCAGTGGGTGGAGCAAGCCAGGCCTCAAACCACGAGAAGCTCCAGCCCAAAAGGCAGCCAAAATGCAGCCCACATAAGGGAGAATCTCAAGAGCAAGGGGTGGAGCAAGCCAGGCCTCAAACCACGAGAAGCTCCAGCCCAAAAGGAAGCCAAAATGCAGCCCACATCCAGGAGAATATCAAGAGCAGGGGGTGGAGCAAGCCAGGCCTCAAACCTCGAGAAGCTCCAGCCCAAAAAAGGCAGCCAAAATGCAGCCCACATCCGGGAGAATCTCAAGAGCAGGGGGTGGAGAAAGCCAGGCCTCAAACCACAAGTAGCTCCAGCCCAAAATGCAGCCAAAATGCAGCCCACATCCGGGAGAATCTCAAGAGCAGGGGGTGGAGCAAGCCAGGCCTCAAACCATGAGAAGCTCCAGCCCAAAAGGCAGCCAAAATCCAGCCCACATCCGGGAGAATCTCAAGAGCAGGGGGTGGAGCAAGCCAGGCCTCAAACCACGAGAAGCTCCAGCCGAAAAGACAGACAAAGTCCAGCCCACATCCGGGAGAATCTCAAGAGCAGGGGGTGGAGCAAGCCAGGCCTCAAACCACGAGAAGCTCCAGCCCAAAAAAGGCAGCCAAAATGCAGCCCACATCCGGGAGAATCTCAAGAGCAGGGGGTGGAGCAAGCCAGGCCTCAAACCACGAGAAGCTCCAGCCCTAAATGCAGCCAAAATGCAGCCCACCTCCGGGAGAATCTCAAGAGCAGGGGGTGGAGCAAGCCAGGCCTCAAACCACGAGAAGCTCCAGCCCAAAAGGCAGCCAAAATGCAGCCCACTTCAAGGAGAATCTCAAGAGCAGGGGGTGGAGCAAGCCAGGCCTCAAACCACGAGAAGCTCCAGCCCAAAAGGCAGCCAAAATGCAGCCCACATCCGGGAGAATCTCAAGAGCAGGGGGTGGAGCAAGCCAGGCCTCAAACCACGAGAAGCTCCAGCCCAAAAGGCAGCCAAAATGCAGCCCACATCCGGGAGAATCTCAAGAGCAGGGGGTGGAGCAAGCCAGGCCTCAAACCACGAGAAGCTCCAGCCCAATAGGCAGCCACAATGCAGCGGACATTCGGGAGAAGCTCAAGAGCAGGGGGTGGAGCAAGCCAGGACTCAAATCACGAGAAGCTACAGCCCAAAAGGCAGCCAAAATGCAACCCACATCCGGGAGAATCTCAAGAGCAGGGGGTGGAGCAAGCCAGGCCTCAAACCACGAGAAGCTCCAGCCTAAAAGGCAGCCAAAATGCAGCCCACATCCCGGAGAATCTCAAGAGCAGAGGCTGGAGCAAGCCAGGCCTCAAACCACGAGAAGCTCCAGCCCAAAAGGCAGCCAATATGCAGCCCACATCCGGGAGAATATCAAGAGCAGGGGGTCGAGCAAGCCAGGCCTCAAACCACGAGAAGCTCCAGCCCTAAATGCAGCCAAAATCCAGCCCACCTCCGGGAGAATCTCAAGAGCAGGGGGTGGAGCAAGCCAGGCCTCAAACCACGAGAAGCTCCAGCCCAAAAAGCAGCCAAAATGCAGCCCACATCAGGGAGAATCTCAAGAGCAGGGGTTGGAGCAAGCCAGGACTCAAACCATGAGAAGCTCCAGCCCAAAAGGCAGCCAAAATGCAGCCCACGTCCGGGAGAATATCAAGAGCAGGGGGTGGAGCAAGCCAGGCCTCAAACCACGAGAAGCTCCAGCCCAAAAGGCAGACAAAATGCAGCCCACATGCAGGAGAATCTCAATGGCAGAGTTTGGAGCAAGCCAGGCCTCAAACCACGAGAAGCTCCAGCCCTAAAGGCAGCCAAAATGCAGCCCACATCCGGGAGAATCTCAAGAGCAGGGGGTGGAGCAAGCCAGGCCTCAAACCACGAGAAGCTCCAGCCCAAAAGGCAGACAAAATGCAGCCCACATGCAGGAGAATCTCAATGGCAGAGTTTGGAGCAAGCCAGGCCTCAAACCACGAGAAGCTCCAGCCCTAAAGGCAGCCAAAATGCAGCCCACATCCGGGAGAATCTCAAGAGCAGGGGGTGGAGCAAGCCAGGCCTCAAACCACGAGAAGCTCCAGCCCAAAAGGCAGCCAAAATGCAGCCCACCTCCCTGAGAATCTCAATGGCAGGTTGGAGCAAGCCAGGCCTCAAACCACGAGAAGCTCCAGCCCAAAATGCAGCCAAAATGCAGCCCACCTCCAGGAGAATATCAATGGCAGATTTTGGAGCAAGCCAGGCCTCAAAGCACGAGAAGCTCCAGCCTAAAAGGCAGCTAAAATGCAGCCCACATCCCGGAGAATCTCAAGAGCAGGGGGTGGAGCAAGCCAGGCCTCAAACCTCGAGAAGCTCCAGCCCAAAAGGCAGCCAATATACAGCCCACATCCGGGAGAATATCAAGAGCAGGGGGTGGAGCAAGCCAAGCCTCAAACCTCGAGAAGCTCCAGCCCTAAAGGCAGCCAAAATGCAGCCCACCTCCGGGAGAATCTCAAGAGCAGGGGGTGGAGCAAGGCAGGCCTCAAACCACGAGAAGCTCCAGCCCAAAAGGCAGCCAAAATGCAGCCCACATCAGGGAGAATCTCAAGAGCAGGGGTTGGAGCAAGCTAGGACTCAAACCATGAGAAGCTCCAGCCCAAAAGGCAGCCAAAATGCAGCCCACATCCGGGAGAATCTCAATGGCAGAGTTTGGAGCAAGCCAGGCCTCAAACCACGAGAAGCTCCAGCCCTAAAGGCAGCCAAAATGCAGCCCACCTCCGGGAGAATCTGAAGCGCAGGTGTGGAGCAAGCCAGGCCTCAAACCACGAGAAGCTCCAGCCCAAAATGCAGCAAAAATGCAGCCCACATCCGGGAGAATCTCAAGAGCACGGGGTGAGGCAAGCCAGGCCTCAAACCACGAGAACCTCCAGCCCAAGAATCAGCAAAATGCAGCCCACATGCGGGAGAATCTCAAGAGCAGGGGGTGGAGCAAGGCAGGCCTCAAACCACGAGAAGCTCCAGCCCTAAATGCAGCCAAAATGCAGCCCACTTCCCTGATAACCTCAAGAGCAGGGGGTGGAGCAAGCCAGGCCTCAAACCACGAGAAGCTCCAGCCCAAAAGGCAGCCAAAATGCAGCCCACATAAGGGAGAATCTCAAGAGCAGGGGGTGGAGCAAGCCAGGCCTCAAACCACGAGAAGCTCCAGCCCAAAAGGAAGCCAAAATGCAGCCCACATCCAGGAGAATATGAAGAGCAGGGGGTGGAGCAAGCCAGGCCTCAAACCTCGAGAAGCTCCAGCCCAAAAAAGGCAGCCAAAATGCAGCCCACATCCGGGAGAATCTCAAGAGCAGGGGGTGGAGCAAGCCAGGCCTCAAACCTCGAGAAGCTCCAGCCCAAAAGGCAGCCAAAATGCAGCCCACATCCGGGAGAATCTCAAGAGCAGAAGGTGGAGCAAGCCAGGCCTCAAACCACGAGAAGCTCCACGCCAAAAAAGGCAGCCAAAATGCAGCCCACCTCCGGGAGAATCTCAAGAGCAGGGGATGGAGCAAGCCAGGCCTCAAACCACGAGAAGCTCCAGCCCAAAAGGCAGCCAAAATGCAGCCCACATCCGGGAGAATCTCAAGAGCAGGGGGTGGAGCAAGCCAGGCCTCAAACCACGAGAACCTCCAGGCAAAATGCAGACAAAATCCAGCCCACATCGGGGAGAATATCAAGAGCAGGGGGTGGAGCAAGGCAGGCCTCAAACCTCAAGAAGCTCCAGCCCAAAATTCAGCCAAAATTCAGCCCACCTCCGGGAGAATCTCAAGAGCAGGTGGTGGAGAAAGCCAGGCCTCAAACCACAAGTAGCTCCAGCCCAAAATGCAGCCAAAATGCAGCCCACATCCGGGAGAATCTCAAGAGCAGGGGGTGGAGCAAGCCAGGCCTCAAACCATGAGAAGCTCCAGCCCAAAAGGCAGCCAAAATCCAGCCCACATCCGGGAGAATCTCAAGAGCAGGGGGTGGAGCAAGCCAGGCCTCAAACCACGAGAAGCTCCAGCCCAAAAGACAGACAAAGTCCAGCCCACATCCGGGAGAATCTCAACAGCAGGGGGTGGAGCAAGCCAGGCCTCAAACCACGAGAAGCTCCAGCCCTAAATGCAGCCAAAATGCAGCCCACCTCCGGGAGAATCTCAAGAGCAGGGGGTGGAGCAAGCCAGGCCTCAAACCACGAGAAGCTCCAGCCCAAAAGGCAGCCAAAATGCAGCCCACATCCGGGAGAATCTCAAGAGCAGGGGGTGGAGCAAGCCAGGCCTCAAACCACGAGAAGCTCCAGCCCTAAAGGCAGCCAAAATGCAGCCCACATCCGGGAGAATCTCAAGAGCAGGGGGTGGAGCAAGCCAGGCCTCAAACCACGAGAAGCTCCAGCCCAAAAGGCAGCCAAAATGCAGCCCACATCCGGGAGAATCTCAAGAGCAGGGGGTGGAGCAAGCCAGGCCTCAAACCACGAGAAGCTCCAGCCCAAAAGGCAGCCAAAATGCAGCCCACATCCGGGAGAATCTCAAGAGCAGGGGGTGGAGCAAGCCAGGCCTCAAACCACGAGAAGCTCCAGCCCAAAAGGCAGCCAAAATGCAGCCCACATCCGGGAGAATCTCAAGAGCAGGGGGTGGAGCAAGCCAGGCCTCAAACCACGAGAAGCTCCAGCCCAATAGGCAGCCACAATGCAGCGGACATTCGGGAGAAGCTCAAGAGCAGGGGGTGGAGCAAGGCAGGCCTCAAATCACGAGAAGCTCCAGCCCAAAATGCAGCCAAAATGCAACCCACATCCGGGAGAATCTCAAGAGCAGGGGGTGGAGCAAGCCAGGCCTCAAACCACGAGAAGCTCCAGCCCAAAAGGCAGCCAAAATCCAGCCCACATCCGGGAGAATCTCAAGAGCAGGGGGTGGAGCAACCCAGGCCTCAAACCACGAGAAGCTCCAGCCCTAAAGGCAGCCAAAATGCAGCCCACATCCGGGAGAATCTCAAGAGCAGGGGGTGGAGCAAGCCAGGCCTCAAACCACGAGAAGCTCCAGCCCAAAAGGCAACCAAAATGCAGCCCACATCCGGGACAATTTCAAGAGCAGAGGGTGGAGCAAGCCAGGCCTCAAACCACGAGAAGCTCCAGCCCAAAAGGCAGCCAAAATGCAGCCCACATCCGGGAGAATCTCAAGAGCAGGGGGTGGAGCAAGCCAGGCCTCAAACCACGAGAAGCTCCAGCCCAAAAGGCAGCCAAAATGCAGCCCACATCCGGGAGAATCTCAAGAGCAGGGGGTGGAGCAAGGCAGGCCTCAAACCACGAGAAGCTCCAGCCCAAAAGGCAGCCAAAATGCAGGCCACATCCGGGAGAATCTCAAGAGCAGGGGGTGGAGCAAGCCAGGCCTCAAACCATGAGAAGCTCCAGCCCAAAAGGCTGCCAAAATGCATCCCACATCCGGGAGAATCTCAAGAGCAGGGGGTGGAGCAAGCCAGGCCTCAAACCACGAGAAGCTCCAGCCCAAAAGGCAGCCAAAATGCAGCCCACATCCGGGAGAATCTCAAGAGCAGGGGGTGGAGCAAGCCAGGCCTCAAACCACGAGAAGCTCCAGCCCAAAAGGCAGCCAACATGCAGCCCACATCCGGGAGAATCTCAAGAGCAGGGGGTGGAGCAAGCCAGGCCTCAAACCACGAGAAGCTCCAGCCCAAAAGTCAGCCAAAATGCAGCCCACATCCGGGAGAATCTCAAGAGCAGGGGGTGGAGCAAGCCAGGCCTCAAACCTCGAAAACATCCAGCCCAAAAGGCAGCCAAAATGCAGCCCACATCCGGGAGAATCTCAAGAGCAGGGGGTGGAGCAAGCCAGGCCTCAAACCTCGAAAACATCCAGCCCAAAAGGCAGCCAAAATGCAGCCCACATCCGGGAGAATCTCAAGAGCAGGGGGTGGAGCAAGCCAGGCCTCAAACCTCGAGAAGCTCCAGCCCAAAAGGCAGCCAAAATGCAGACCACCTCTGGGAGAATATCAAGAGCAGGGGGT
The DNA here is from genome assembly GCA_027574665.1 of Rhynochetos jubatus. Taxonomy (NCBI): domain Eukaryota; kingdom Metazoa; phylum Chordata; class Aves; order Eurypygiformes; family Rhynochetidae; genus Rhynochetos; species Rhynochetos jubatus. The sequence continues at coordinate 992,470 of JAQBHY010000096.1, read as the reverse complement.
GGAGCAAGCCAAGCCTCAAACCATGAGAAGCTCCAGCCCAAAATGCAGCCAAAATGCAGCCCACATCCGGGAGAATCTCAAGAGCAGGGGGTGGAGCAAGCCAGGCCTCAAACCACGAGAAGCTCCAGCCCAAAAGGCAGCCAAAATGCAGGCCACATCCGGGAGAATCTCAAGAGCAGGGGGTGGAGCAAGCCAGGCCTCAAACCTCGAAAACATCCAGCCCAAAAGGCAGCCAAAATGCAGCCCACATCCGGGAGAATCTCAAGAGCAGGAGGTGGAGCAAGCCAGGCCTCAAACCTCGAAAACATCCAGCCCAAAAGGCAGCCAAAATGCAGCCCACATCCGGGAGAATCTCAAGAGCAGGGGGTGGAGCAAGCCAGGCCTCAAACCTCGAAAACATCCAGCCCAAAAGGCAGCCAAAATGCAGCCCACATCCGGGAGAATCTCAAGAGCAGGGGGTGGAGCAAGCCAGGCCTCAAACCTCGAGAAGCTCCAGCCCAAAAGGCAGCCAAAATGAAGACCACCTCTGGGAGAATATCAAGAGCAGGGGGTGGAGCAAGCCAAGCCTCAAACCATGAGAAGCTCCAGCCCAAAAGGCAGCCAAAATGCAGCCCACATCCGGGAGAATCTCAAGAGCAGGGGGTGGAGCAAGCCAGGCCTCAAACCATGAGAAGCTCCAGCCCAAAAGGCAGCCAAAATGCAGGCCACATCCGGGAGAATCTCAAGAGCAGGGGGTGGAGCAAGCCAGGCCTCAAACCTCGAAAACATCCAGCCCAAAAGGCAGCCAAAATGCAGCCCACATCCGGGAGAATCTCAAGAGCAGGGGGTGGAGCAAGCCAGGCCTCAAACCTCGAGAAGCTCCAGCCCAAAAGGCAGCCAAAATGCAGCCCACCTCCGGGAGAATATCAAGAGCAGGGGGTGGAGCAAGCCAAGCCTCAAACCATGAGAAGCTCCAGCCCAAAATGCAGCCAAAATGCAGGCCACATCCGGGAGAATCTCAAGAGCAGGGGGTGGAGCAAGCCAGGCCTCAAACCACGAGAAGCTCCAGCCCAAAAGGCAGACAAAATCCAGCCCACATCTGGGAGAATCTCAAGAGCAGGGGGTGGAGCAAGCCAGGCCTCAAACCACGAGAAGCTCCAGCCCAAAATGCAGCCAAAATACAGCCCACATCCGGGAGAATCTCAAGAGCAGGGGGTGGAGCAAGCCAGGCCTCAAACCACGAGAAGCTCCAGCCCAAGAATCAGCCAAAATGCAGCCCACATCCGGGAGAATCTCAAGAGCAGGGGGTGGAGCAAGCCAGGCCTCAAACCATGAGAAGCTCCAGCCCAAAAGGCTGCCAAAATGCAGCCCACATCCGGGAGAATCTCAAGAGCAGGGGGTGGAGCAAGCCAGGCCTCAAACCACGAGAAGCTCCAGCCCAAAAGGCAGCCAAAATGCAGCCCACATCCCGGAGAATCGCAAGAGCAGGGGGTGGAGCAAGCCAGGCCTCAAACCACGAGAAGCTCCAGCCCAAAAGGCAGCCAAAATGCAGCCCACATCCGGGAGAATCTCAAGAGCAGGGGGTGGAGCAAGCCAGGCCTCAAACCACGAGAAGCTCCAGCCCTAAAGGCAGCCAAAATGCAGCCCACCTCCGGCAGAATCTCAAGAGAAGGAGGTGGAGCAAGCCAGGCCTCAAACCATGAGAAGCTCCAGCCCTAAAGGCGGCCAAAATCCAGCCCACATCCGGGAGAATCTCAAGAGCAGGGGGTGGAGCAAGCCAGGCCTCAAACCACGAGAAGCTCCAGCCCTAAATGCGGCCAAAATCCAGCCCACCTCCGACAGAATCTCAAGAGCAGGAGGTGGAGCAAGCCAGGCCTCAAACCACGAGAAGCTCCAGACCTAAAGGCGGCCAAAATGCAGCCCACATCCGGGAGAATCTCAAGAGCAGGGGGTTGAGCAAGCCAGGCCTCAAACCACAACAAGCTCCAGCCCAAAAGGCAGCCAAAATGCAGCCCACCTCCGGGAGAATATCAAGAGCAGGGGGTGGAGCAAGCCAAGCCTCAAACCATGAGAAGCTCCAGCCCAAAATGCAGCCAAAATGCAGCCCACATCCGGGAGAATCTCAAGAGCAGGGGGTGGAGCAAGCCAGGCCTCAAACCACGAGAAGCTCCAGCCCAAAAGGCAGACAAAATCCAGCCCACATCTGGGAGAATCTCAAGAGCAGGGGGTGGAGCAAGCCAGGCCTCAAACCACGAGAAGCTCCAGCCCAAAATGGAGCCAAAATCCAGCCCACATCCGGGAGAATCTCAAGAGCAGGGGGTGGAGGAAGCCAGGCCTCAAACCACGAGAAGCTCCAGCCCAAAATGCAGCCAAAATGCACCCACATCCGGGAGAATCTCAAGAGCAGGGGGTGGAGCAAGCCAGGCCTCAAACCACGAGAAGCTCCAGCCCAAAAGGCAGCCAAAATGCAGCCCACATCCGGGAGAATCTCAAGAGCAGGGGGTGGAGCAAGCCAGGCCTCAAACCTCGAGAAGCTCCAGCCCAAAAGGCAGCCAAAATGCAGACCACCTCTGGGAGAATATCAAGAGCAGGGGGTGGAGCAAGCCAAGCCTCAAACCATGAGAAGCTCCAGCCCAAAAGGCAGCCAAAATGCAGCCCACATCCGGGAGAATCTCAAGAGCAGGGGGTGGAGCAAGCCAGGCCTCAAACCTCGAGAAGCTCCAGCCCAAAAGGCAGCCAAAATGCAGACCACCTCTGGGAGAATATCAAGAGCAGGGGGTGGAGCAAGCCTCAAACCATGAGAAGCTCCAGCCCAAAAGGCAGCCAAAATGCAGCCCACATCCGGGAGAATCTCAAGAGCAGGGGGTGGAGCAAGCCAGGCCTCAAACCACGAGAAGCTCCAGCCCAAAAGGCAGACAAAATCCAGCCCACATCTGGGAGAATCTCAAGAGCAGGGGGTGGAGCAAGCCAGGCCTCAAACCACGAGAAGCTCCAGCCCAAAATGCAGCCAAAATACAGCCCACATCCGGGAGAATCTCAAGAGCAGGGGGTGGAGCAAGCCAGGCCTCAAACCTCGAAAACATCCAGCCCAAAAGGCAGCCAAAATGCAGCCCACATCCGGGAGAATCTCAAGAGCAGGGGGTGGAGCAAGCCAGGCCTCAAACCTCGAGAAGCTCCAGCCCAAAAGGAAGCCAAAATGCAGCCCACCTCCGGGAGAATATCAAGAGCAGGGGGTGGAGCAAGCCAAGCCTCAAACCATGAGAAGCTCCAGCCCAAAATGCAGCCAAAATGCAGCCCACATCCGGGAGAATCTCAAGAGCAGGGGGTGGAGCAAGCCAGGCCTCAAACCACGAGAAGCTGCAGCCCAAAAGGCAGCCAAAATGCAGCCCACATCCGGGAGAATCTCAAGAGCAGGGGGTGGAGCAAGCCAGGCCTCAAACCACGAGAAGCTCCAGCCCAAAATGCAGCCAAAATACAGCCCACATCCGGGAGAATCTCAAGAGCAGGGGGTGGAGCAAGCCAGGCCTCAAACCTCGAAAACATCCAGCCCAAAAAAGGCAGCCAAAATGCAGCCCACATCCGGGAGAATCTCAAGAGCAGGGGGTGGAGCAAGCCAGGCCTCAAACCACAACAAGCTCCAGCCCAAAAGGCAGCCAAAATGCAGCCCACCTCCGGGAGAATATCAAGAGCAGGGGGTGGAGCAAGCCAAGCCTCAAACCATGAGAAGCTCCAGCCCAAAATGCAGCCAAAATGCAGCCCACATCCGGGAGAATCTCAAGAGCAGGGGGTGGAGCAAGCCAGGCCTCAAACCACGAGAAGCTCCAGCCCAAAAGGCAGACAAAATCCAGCCCACATCTGGGAGAATCTCAAGAGCAGGGGGTGGAGCAAGCCAGGCCTCAAACCACGAGAAGCTCCAGCCCAAAATGCAGCCAAAATCCAGCCCACATCCGGGAGAATCTCAAGAGCAGGGGGTGGAGGAAGCCAGGCCTCAAACCACGAGAAGCTCCAGCCCAAAATGCAGCCAAAATGCACCCACATCCGGGAGAATCTCAAGAGCAGGGGGTGGAGCAAGCCAGGCCTCAAACCACGAGAAGCTCCAGCCCAAAAGGCAGCCAAAATGCAGCCCACATCCGGGAGAATCTCAAGAGCAGGGGGTGGAGCAAGCCAGGCCTCAAACCTCGAGAAGCTCCAGCCCAAAAGGCAGCCAAAATGCAGACCACCTCTGGGAGAATATCAAGAGCAGGGGGTGGAGCAAGCCAAGCCTCAAACCATGAGAAGCTCCAGCCCAAAAGGCAGCCAAAATGCAGCCCACATCCGGGAGAATCTCAAGAGCAGGGGGTGGAGCAAGCCAGGCCTCAAACCTCGAGAAGCTCCAGCCCAAAAGGCAGCCAAAATGCAGACCACCTCTGGGAGAATATCAAGAGCAGGGGGTGGAGCAAGCCTCAAACCATGAGAAGCTCCAGCCCAAAATGCAGCCAAAATGCAGCCCACATCCGGGAGAATATCAAGAGCAGGGGGTGGAGCAAGCCAAGCCTCAAACCATGAGAAGCTCCAGCCCAAAAGGCAGACAAAATCCAGCCCACATCCGGGAGAATCTCAAGAGCAGGGGGTGGAGCAAGCCAGGCCTCAAACCTCGAGAAGCTCCAGCCCAAAAGGCAGCCAAAATGCAGACCACCTCTGGGAGAATATCAAGAGCAGGGGGTGGAGCAAGCCTCAAACCATGAGAAGCTCCAGCCCAAAAGGCAGCCAAAATGCAGCCCACATCCGGGAGAATCTCAAGAGCAGGGGGTGGAGCAAGCCAGGCCTCAAACCACGAGAAGCTCCAGCCCAAAAGGCAGACAAAATCCAGCCCACATCTGGGAGAATCTCAAGAGCAGGGGGTGGAGCAAGCCAGGCCTCAAACCACGAGAAGCTCCAGCCCAAAATGCAGCCAAAATACAGCCCACATCCGGGAGAATCTCAAGAGCAGGGGGTGGAGCAAGCCAGGCCTCAAACCTCGAAAACATCCAGCCCAAAAGGCAGCCAAAATGCAGCCCACATCCGGGAGAATCTCAAGAGCAGGGGGTGGAGCAAGCCAGGCCTCAAACCTCGAGAAGCTCCAGCCCAAAAGGCAGCCAAAATGCAGCCCACCTCCGGGAGAATATCAAGAGCAGGGGGTGGAGCAAGCCAAGCCTCAAACCATGAGAAGCTCCAGCCCAAAATGCAGCCAAAATGCAGCCCACATCCGGGAGAATCTCAAGAGCAGGGGGTGGAGCAAGCCAGGCCTCAAACCACGAGAAGCTGCAGCCCAAAAGGCAGCCAAAATGCAGCCCACATCCGGGAGAATCTCAAGAGCAGGGGGTGGAGCAAGCCAGGCCTCAAACCACGAGAAGCTCCACCCCAAAATGCAGCCAAAATACAGCCCACATCCGGGAGAATCTCAAGAGCAGGGGGTGGAGCAAGCCAGGCCTCAAACCTCGAAAACATCCAGCCCAAAAAAGGCAGCCAAAATGCAGCCCACATCCGGGAGAATCTCAAGAGCAGGGGGTGGAGCAAGCCAGGCCTCAAACCACAACAAGCTCCAGCCCAAAAGGCAGCCAAAATGCAGCCCACCTCCGGGAGAATATCAAGAGCAGGGGGTGGAGCAAGCCAAGCCTCAAACCATGAGAAGCTCCAGCCCAAAATGCAGCCAAAATGCAGCCCACATCCGGGAGAATCTCAAGAGCAGGGGGTGGAGCAAGCCAGGCCTCAAACCACGAGAAGCTCCAGCCCAAAAGGCAGACAAAATCCAGCCCACATCTGGGAGAATCTCAAGAGCAGGGGGTGGAGCAAGCCAGGCCTCAAACCACGAGAAGCTCCAGCCCAAAATGCAGCCAAAATCCAGCCCACATCCGGGAGAATCTCAAGAGCAGGGGGTGGAGGAAGCCAGGCCTCAAACCACGAGAAGCTCCAGCCCAAAATGCAGCCAAAATGCACCCACATCCGGGAGAATCTCAAGAGCAGGGGGTGGAGCAAGCCAGGCCTCAAACCACGAGAAGCTCCAGCCCAAAAGGCAGCCAAAATGCAGCCCACATCCAGGAGAATCTCAAGAGCAGGGGGTGGAGCAAGCCAGGCCTCAAACCTCGAGAAGCTCCAGCCCAAAAGGCAGCCAAAATGCAGACCACCTCTGGGAGAATATCAAGAGCAGGGGGTGGAGCAAGCCAAGCCTCAAACCATGAGAAGCTCCAGCCCAAAAGGCAGCCAAAATGCAGCCCACATCCGGGAGAATCTCAAGAGCAGGGGGTGGAGCAAGCCAGGCCTCAAACCTCGAGAAGCTCCAGCCCAAAAGGCAGCCAAAATGCAGACCACCTCTGGGAGAATATCAAGAGCAGGGGGTGGAGCAAGCCTCAAACCATGAGAAGCTCCAGCCCAAAATGCAGCCAAAATGCAGCCCACATCCGGGAGAATCTCAAGAGCAGGGGGTGGAGCAAGCCAGGCCTCAAACCACGAGAAGCTCCAGCCCAAAAGGCAGACAAAATCCTGCCCACATCTGGGAGAATCTCAAGAGCAGGGGGTGGAGCAAGCCAGGCCTCAAACCACGAGAAGCTCCAGCCCAAAATGCAGCCAAAATACAGCCCACATCCGGGAGAATCTCAAGAGCAGGGGGTGGAGCAAGCCAGGCCTCAAACCTCGAAAACATCCAGCCCAAAAGGCAGCCAAAATGCAGCCCACATCCGGGAGAATCTCAAGAGCAGGGGGTGGAGCAAGCCAGGCCTCAAACCACGAGAAGATCCAGCCCAAAATGCAGCCAAAATGCAGCCCACATCCGGGAGAATCTCAAGAGCAGGGGGTGGAGCAAGCCAGGCCTCAAACCACGAGAAGCTCCAGCCCAAAAGGCTGCCAAAATGCAGCCCACATCCGGGAGAATCTCAAGAGCAGGGGGTGGAGCAAGCCAGGCCTCAAACCACGAGAAGCTCCAGCCCAAAATGCAGCCAAAATACAGCCCACATCCGGGAGAATCTCAAGAGCAGGGGGTGGAGCAAGCCAGGCCTCAAACCTCGAAAACATCCAGCCCAAAAAAGGCAGCCAAAATGCAGCCCACATCCGGGAGAATCTCAAGAGCAGGGGGTGGAGCAAGCCAGGCCTCAAACCTCGAGAAGCTCCAGCCAAAAAGGCAGCCAAAATGCAGCCCACCACCGGGAGAATATCAAGAGCAGGGGGTGGAGCAAGCCAAGCCTCAAACCATGAGAAGCTCCAGCCCAAAATGCAGCCAAAATGCAGCCCACATCCGGGAGAATCTCAAGAGCAGGGGGTGGAGCAAGCCAGGCCTCAAACCACGAGAAGCTCCAGCCCAAAAGGCAGACAAAATCCAGCCCACATCTGGGAGAATCTCAAGAGCAGGGGGTGGAGCAAGGCAGGCCTCAAACCACGAGAAGCTCCAGCCCAAAATGCAGCCAAAATACAGCCCACATCCGGGAGAATCTCAAGAGCAGGGGGTGGAGCAAGCCAGGCCTCAAACCACGAGAAGCTCCAGCCCAAAAGGCAGCCAAAATGCAGCCCACATCCTGGAGAATCTCAAGAGCAGGGGGTGGAGCAAGCCAGGCCTCAAACCACGAGAAGCTCCAGCCCAAAAGGCAGCCAAAATGCAGCCCACATCCGGGAGAATCTCAAGAGCAGGGGGTGGAGCAAGCCAGGCCTCAAACCACGAGAAGCTCCAGCCCTAAATGCGGCCAAAATCCAGCCCACCTCCGACAGAATCTCAAGAGCAGGAGGTGGAGCAAGCCAGGCCTCAAACCACGAGAAGCTCCAGCCCAAAAGGCAGCCAAAATGCAGCCCACCTCCGGGAGAATATCAAGAGCAGGGGGTGGAGCAAGCCAAGCCTCAAACCATGAGAAGCTCCAGCCCAAAATGCAGCCAAAATGCAGCCCACATCGGGGAGAATCTCAAGAGCAGGGGGTGGAGCAAGCCAGGCCTCAAACCACGAGAAGCTCCAGCCCAAAAGGCAGACAAAATCCAGCCCACATCTGGGAGAATCTCAAGACAGGGGGTGGAGCAAGCCAGGCCTCAAACCACGAGAAGCTCCAGCCCAAAATGCAGCCAAAATACAGCCCACATCCGGGAGAATCTCAAGAGCAGGGGGTGGAGCAAGCCAGGCCTCAAACCACGAGAAGCTCCAGCCCAAAAGGCAGCCAAAATGCACCCACATCCGGGAGAATCTCAAGAGCAGGGGGTGGAGCAAGCCAGGCCTCAAACCATGAGAAGCTCCAGCCCAAAAGGCTGCCAAAATGCAGCCCACATGCGGGAGAATCTCAAGAGCAGGGGGTGGAGCAAGCCAGGCCTCAAACCACGAGAAGCTCCAGCCCAAAAGGCAGCCAAAATGCAGCCCACATCCGGGAGAATCTCAAGAGCAGGGGGTGGAGCAAGCCAGGCCTCAAACCACGAGAAGCTCCAGCCCAACAGGCAGCCAAAATGCAGCCCACATCCGGGAGAATCTCAAGAGCAGGGGGTGGAGCAAGCCAGGCCTCAAACCACGAGAAGCTCCAGCCCAAAAGGCAGCCAAAATACAGCCCACATCCGGGAGAATCTCAAGAGCAGGGGGTGGAGCAAGCCAGGCCTCAAACCACGAAAACATCCAGCCCAAAAGGCAGCCAAAATGCAGCCCACATCCGGGAGAATCTCAAGAGCAGGGGGTGGAGCAAGCCAGGCCTCAAACCTCGAGAAGCTCCAGCCCAAAAGGCAGCCAAAATGCAGACCACCTCTGGGAGAATATCAAGAGCAGGGGGTGGAGCAAGCCAAGCCTCAAACCATGAGAAGCTCCAGCCCAAAATGCAGCCAAAATGCAGCCCACATCCGGGAGAATCTCAAGAGCAGGGGGTGGAGCAAGCCAGGCCTCAAACCACGAGAAGCTCCAGCCCAAAATGCAGCCAAAATACAGCCCACATCCGGGAGAATCTCAAGAGCAGGGGGTGGAGCAAGCCAGGCCTCAAACCATGAGAAGCTCCAGCCCAAAAGGCTGCCAAAATGCAGCCCACATCCGGGAGAATCTCAAGAGCAGGGGGTGGAGCAAGCCAGGCCTCAAACCACGAGAAGCTCCAGCCCAAAAGGCAGCCAAAATGCAGCCCACATCTGGGAGAATCTCAACAGCAGGGGGTGGAGCAAGCCAGGCCTCAAACCTTGAGAAGCTCCAGCCCAAAAGTCAGCCAAAATCCAGCCCACATCTGGGAGAATCTCAAGAGCAGGGGGTGGAGCAAGCCAGGCCTCAAACCACGAGAAGCTCCAGCCCAAAAGGCAGCCAAAATGCAGCCCACATCCGGGAGAATCTCAAGAGCAGGGGGTGGAGCAAGCCAGGCCTCAAACCTCGAGAAGCTCCAGCCCAAAATGCAGCCAAAATGCAGCCCACATCCGGGAGAATCTCAAGAGCAGGGGGTGGAGCAAGCCAGGCCTCAAACCACGAGAAGCTCTAGCCCAAAAGGCAGCCAAAATGCAGCCCACATCCGGGACAATTTCAAGAGCAGGGGGTGGAGCAAGCCAGGCCTCAAACCACGAGAAGCTCCAGCCCAAAAGGCAGCCAAAATGCAGCCCACATCCGGGAGAATCTCAAGAGCAGGGGGTGGAGCAAGCCAGGCCTCAAACCTCGAGAAGCTCCAGCCCAAAAGGCAGCCAAAATGCAGCCCACACCCGGGAGAAACTCAAGAGCAGAGGGTGGAGCAAGCCAGGCCTCAAACCACGAGAAGCTCCAGCCCAAAAGGCAGCCAAAATGCAGCCCACATCCGGGAGAATCTCAAGAGCAGGGGGTGGAGCAAGCCAGGCCTCAAACCACGAGAAGCTCCAGCCCAAAAGGCAGCCAAAATGCAGCCCACATCCGGGAGAATCTCAAGAGCAGGGGGTGGAGCAAGCCAGGCCTCAAACCACGAGAAGCTCCAGCCCAAAAGGCAGCCAAAATGCAGCCCACATCCGGGAGAATCTCAAGAGCAGGGGGTGGAGCAAGCCAGGCCTCAAACCATGAGAAGCTCCACCCAAAAGGCAGCCAAAATGCAGCCCACATCCGGGAGAATCTCAAGAGCAGGGGGTGGAGCAAGCCAGGCCTCAAACCACGAGAAGCTCCAGCCCTAAATTCAGCCAAAATGCAGCCCACTTCCCTGATAACCTCAAGAGCAGGGGGTGGAGCAAGGCAGGCCTCAAACCATGAGAAACTCCAGCCCAAAAGGCAGCCAAAATGCAGCCCACATCCGGGAGAATCTCAAGAGCAGGGGGTGGAGCAAGCCAGGCCTCAAACCACGAGAAGGTCCAGCCCAAAAGGCAGCCAAAATGCAGGCCACATCCGGGACAATCTCAAGAGCAGGGGGTGGAGCAAGCCAGGCCTCAAACCACGAGAAGCTCCAGCCCAAAAGGCAGCCAAAATGCAGCCCACATCCGGGACAATCTCAAGAGCAGGGGGTGGAGCAAGGCAGGCCTCAAACCACGAGAAGCTCCAGCCCAAAAGGCAGCCAAAATGCAGCCCACATCCGGGAGAATCTCAAGAGCAGGGGGTGGAGCAAGCCAGGCCTCAAACCACGAGAAGCTCCAGCCCTAAATGCAGCCAAAATGCAGCCCATTTCCCTGATAACCTCAAGAGCAGGGGGTGCAGCAAGGCAGGCCTCAAACCATGAGAAGCTCCAGCCCAAAAGGCAGCCAAAATGCAGCCCACCTCCGGGAGAATCTCAAGAGAAGGGGGTGGAGCAAGCCAGGCCTCAAACCACGAGAAGCTCCAGCCCAAAAGGCAGCCAAAATGCAGCCCACATCCGGGACAATCTCAAGAGCAGGGGGTGGAGCAAGCCAGGCCTCAAACCACGAGAAGCTCCAACCTTAAAGGCAGCCAAAATGCAGCCCACATCCAGGAGAATCTCAAGAGCAGGGGGTGGAGCAAGCCAGGCCTCAAACCACGAGAAGCTCCAGCCCAAAAGGCAGACAAAATGCAGCCCACATCCGGGAGAATCTCAACAGCAGGGGGTGGAGCAAGCCAGGCCTCAAACCACGAGAAGCTCCAGCCCAAAAGGCAGCCAAAATCCAGCCCATATCCGGGAGAATCTCAAGAGCAGGGGGTGGAGCAAGCCAGGCCTCAAACCACGAGAAGCTCAGGCCCAAAAGGCAGCCAAAATGCAGCCCACAACCGGGAGAATCTCAAGAGCAGGGGGTGGAGCAAGCCAGGCCTCAAACCACGAGAAGCTCCAGCCCAAAAGGCAGCCAAAATGCAGCCCACATCCGGGAGAATCTCAAGAGCAGGGGGTGGAGCAAGCCAGGCCTCAAACCACGAGAAGCTCCAGCCCAAAAGGCAGCCAAAATGCAGCCCACATCCGGGACAATCTCAAGAGCAGGGGGTGGAGCAAGCCAGGCCTCAAACCACGAGAAGCTCCAGCCCAAAAGGCAGCCAAAATGCAGCCCACATCCGGGAGAATCTCAAGAGCAGTGGGTGGAGCAAGCCAGGCCTCAAACCACGAGAAGCTCCTCCCCAAAAGGCAGCCAAAATCCAGCCCACATCCTTGAGAATCTCAAGAGCAGGGGGTGGAGCAAGCCAGGCCTCAAACCACGAGAAGCTCCAGCGGAAAAGGCAACCAAAATGCAGCCCACATCCGGGAGAATCTCAAGAGCAGGGGGTGGAGCAAGCCAGGCCTCAAACCACGAGAAGCTCCAGCCCAAAAGGCAGCCAAAATGCAGCCCACATCCGGGACAATTTCAAGAGCAGGGGGTGGAGCAAGCCAGGCCTCAAACCACGAGAATCTCCAGCCCAACAGGCAGCCAAAATGCAGGCCACATCCGGGAGAATCTCAAGAGCAGGGGGTGGAGCAAGCCAGGCCTCAAACCAGGAGAAGCTCCAGCCCAAAAGGCAGCCAAAATGCAGCCCACATCCGGGAGAATCTCAAGAGCAGGGGGTGGAGCAAGCCAGGCCTCAAACCACGAGAAGCTCCAGCCCAAAAGGCAGCTAAAATGCAGCCCACCTCCGGGAGAATCTCAAGAGCAGGGGGTGGAGCAAGCCAGGCCTCAAACCACGAGAAGCTCCAGCCCAAAATGCAGCCAAAATGCAGCCCACATCCAGGAGAATATCAAGAGCAGGGGGTGGAGCAAGCCAGGCCTCAATCCTCGAGAAGCTCCAGCCCAAAATGCAGCCAAAATGCAGCCCACATCCGGGAGAATCTCAAGAGCAGGGGGTGGAGCAAGCCAGGCCTCAAACCACGAGAAGCTCCAGCCCAACAGGCAGCCAAAATGCAGGCCACATCCGGGAGAATCTCAAGAGCAGGGGGTGGAGCAAGCCAGGCCTCAAACCAGGAGAAGCTCCAGCCCAAAAGGCAGCCAAAATGCAGCCCACATCCGGGAGAATCTCAAGAGCAGGGGGTGGAGCAAGCCAGGCCTCAAACCACGAGAAGCTCCAGCCCAAAATGCAGCTAAAATGCAGCCCACCTCCGGGAGAATCTCAAGAGCAGGGGGTGGAGCAAGCCAGGCCTCAAACCTCGAGAAGCTCCAGCCCAAAATGCAGCCAAAATCCAGCCCACATCCAGGAGAATCCCAATAGAAGGGGGTGGAGCAAGCCAGGCCTCAAACCACGAGAAGTTCCAGCCCAAAAGGCAGACAAAAATCCAGCCCACATCCGGGAGAAACTCAAGAGCAGGGGGTGGAGCAAGCCAGGCCTCAAACCACGAGAAGCTCCAGCCCAAAAGGCAGCCAAAATGCAGCCTACATCCGGGACAATTTCAAGAGCAGGGGGTGGAGCAAGGCAGGCCTCAAACCACGAGAAGCTCCAGCCCAAAAGGCAGCCAAAATGCAGCCCACATCCGGGAGAATCTCAAGAGCAGGTGGTGGAGCAACCCAGGCCTCAAACCACGAGAAGCTCCAGCCCAAAAGGCAGCCAAAATGCAGCCCACCTCCGGGAGAATCTCAAGAGCAGGGGGTGGAGCAAGCCAGGCCTCAAACCACGAGAAGCTCCAGCCCAAAAGGCAGCCAAAATGCAGCCCACATCCGGGAGAATCTCAAGAGCAGGGGGTGGAGCAAGCCAGGCCTCAAACCACGAGAAGCTACCAGCCCAACATGCAGCCAAAATCCAGCCCACATCCGGGAGAATCTCAAGAGCAGGGGGTGGAGCAAGCCAGGCCTCAAACCACGAGAAGCTCCAGCCCAAAAGGCAGCCAAAATGCAGCCCACATCCGGGAGAATCTCAAGAGCAGGGGGTGGAGCAAGCCAGGCCTCAAACCACGAGAAGCTCCAGCCATAAATGCAGCCAAAATGCAGCCCACATCCAGGAGATTATCAAGAGCAGGGGGTGGAGCAAGCCAGGCCTCAAACCACGAGAAGCTCCAGCCCAAAAGGCAGCCTAAATGCAGCCCACATCCAGGAGAACCTCAAGGGCAGTGGGTGGAGCAATCCAGGCCTCAAACCACGAGAAGCTCCAGCCCAAAAGGCAGCCAAAATGCAGCCCACATCCGGGAGAATCTCAAGAGCAGGGGGTGGAGCAAGCCAGGCCTCAAACCACGAGAAGCTCCAGCCCAAAAGGCAGCCAAAATGCAGCCCACATCCGGGAGAATCTCAAGAGCAGGGGGTGGAGCAAGCCAGGCCTCAAACCACGAGAAGCTCCAGCCCAAAAGGCAGCCAAAATGCAGCCCACATCCGGGAGAATCTCAAGAGCAGGGGGTGGAGCAAGCCAGGCCTCAAACCACGAGAAGCTCCAGCCCAAAAGGCAGCCAAAATGCAGCCCACATCCGGGAGAATCTCAAGAGCAGGGGGTGGAGCAAGCCAGGCCTCAAACCACGAGAAGCTCCAGCCCAAAAGGCAGCCAAAATGCATCCCACATCCGGGAGAATCTCAAGAGCAGGGGGTGGAGCAAGCCAGGCCTCAAACCACGAGAAGCTCCAGCCCAACAGGCAGCCAAAATGCAGGCCACATCCGGGAGAATCTCAAGAGCAGTGGGTGGAGCAAGCCAGGCCTCAAACCATGAGAATCTCCAGCCCAAAAGGCAGCCAAAATGCAGCCCACATCCGGGAGAATCTCAAGAGCAGGGGCTGGAGCAAGCCAGGCCTCAAACCACGAGAAGCTCCAGCCCAAAAGGCAGCCAAAGTGCAGCCCACCTCCGGGAGAATCTCAAGAGCAGGAGGTGGAGCAAGCCAGGCCTCAAACCACGAGAAGCTCCAGCCGAAAATGCAGCCAAAATGCAGCCCACATCCAGGAGAATCTCAAGAGCAGGGGGTGGAGCAAGCCAGGCCTCAAACCACGAGAAGCTCCAGCCCAAAAGGCAGTCAAAATGCAGCCCACATCCGGGAGAATCTCAAGAGCAGTGGGTGGAGCAAGCCAGGCCGCAAACCACGAGAATCTCCAGCCCAAAAGGCAGCCAAAATGCAGCCCACATCCGGGAGAATCTCAAGAGCAGGGGGTGGAGCAAGCCAGGCCTCAAACCACGAGAAGCTCCAGCCCAAAAGGCAGCCAAAATGCAGCCCACATCCGGGAGAATCTCAAGAGCAGGGGGTGGAGCAAGCCAGGCCTCAAACCACGAGAAGCTCCAGCCCAAAATGCAGAGAAAATCCAGCCCACATCCGGGAGAATCTCAAGAGCAGGGGGTGGAGCAAGCCAGGCCTCAAACCATGAGAAGCTCCAGCCCAAAAAGCTGCCAAAATGCAGCCCACATCCGGGAGAATCTCAAGAGCAGGGGGTGGAGCAAGCCAGGCCTCAAACCATAAGAAGCTCCAGCCCAAAAGGCAGCCTAAATGCAGCCCACCTCCGGGAGAACCTCAAGGGCAGGGGGTGGAGCAAGCCAGGCCTCAAACCACGAGAAGCTCCAGCCCAAAAGGCAGACAAAATCCAGCCCACCTCCGGGAGAATCTCAAGAGCAGGGGTTGGAGCAAGGCAGGCCTCAAACCTCAAGAAGCTCCAGCCCAAAATTCAGCCAAAATGCAGCCCACATCCGGGAGAATCTCAAGAGCAGGTGGTGGAGCAAGCCAGGCCTCAAACCACGAGAAGCTCCAGCCCAAAAGGCAGCCAAAATGCAGCCCACATCCGGGAGAATCTCAAGAGCAGTGGGTGGAGCAAGCCAGGCCTCAAACCACGAGAAGCTCCAGCCCAAAAGGCAGCCAAAATGCAGCCCACATCCGGGAGAATCTCAAGAGCAGGGGGTGGAGCAAGCCAGGCCTCAAACCAGGAGAAGCTCCAGCCCAAAAGGCAGCCAAAATGCAGCCCACATCCGGGAGAATCTCAAGAGCAGGGGGTGGAGCAAGCCAGGCCTCAAACCACGAGAAGCTCCAGCCCTAAAGGCAGCCAAAATGCAGCCCACCTCCGGGAGAATCTCAAGAGCAGGAGGTGGAGCAAGCCAGGCCTCAAACCACGAGAAGCTCCAGCCCTAAAGGCAGCCAAAATCCAGCCCACATCCGGGAGAATCTCAAGAGCAGGGGGTGGAGCAAGCCAGGCCTCAAACCACGAGAAGCTCCAGCCCAAAATGCAGAGAAAATCCAGCCCACATCCAGGAGAATCTCAAGAGCAGGGGGTGGAGCAAGCCAGGCCTCAAACCACGAGAAGCTCCAGCCCAAAAGGCAGCCAAAATGCAGCCCACATCCGGGAGAATATCAAGAGCAGGGGGTGGAGCAAGCCAGGCCTCAAACCATGAGAAGCTCCAGCCCAAAAAGCTGCCAAAATGCAGCCCACATCCGGGAGAATCTCAAGAGCAGTGGGTGGAGCAAGCCAGGCCTCAAACCACGAGAATCTCCAGCCCAAAAGGCAGCCAAAATGCAGCCCACATCCGGGAGAATCTCAAGAGCAGGGGGTGGAGCAAGCCAGGCCTCAAACCATAAGAAGCTCCAGCCCAAAAGGCAGCCTAAATGCAGCCCACATCCAGGAGAAAATCAAGGGCAGGGGGTGGAGCAAGCCAGGCCTCAAACCACGAGAAGCTCCAGCCCAAAAGGCAGACAAAATCCAGCCCACCTCCGGGAGAATCTCAAGAGCAGGGGGTGGAGCAAGGCAGGCCTCAAACCTCAAGAAGCTCCAGCCCAAAATTCAGCCAAAATGCAGCCCACCTCCGGGAGAATCTCAAGAGCAGGTGGTGGAGCAAGCCAGGCCTCAAACCACGAGAAGCTCCAGCCCAAAAGGCAGCCAAAATGCAGCCCACATCCGGGAGAATCTCAAGAGCAGGGGGTGGAGCAAGCCAGGCCTCAAACCACGAGAAGCTCCAGCCCAAAAGGCAGCCAAAATGCAGCCCACATCCGGGAGAATCTCAAGAGCAGGGGGTGGAGCAAGGCAGGCCTCAAACCACGAGAAGCTCCAGCCCAACAGGCAGCCAAAATGCAGGCCACATCCGGGAGAATCTCAAGAGCAGGGGGTGAAGAAAGCCAGGCCTCAAACCACGAGAAGCTCCAGCCCAACAGGCAGCCAAAATGCAGGCCACATCCGGGAGAATCTCAAGAGCAGTGGGTGGAGCAAGCCAGGCCTCAAACCACGAGAATCTCCAGCCCAAAAGGCAGCCAAAATGCAGCCCACATCCGGGAGAATCTCAAGAGCAGGGGGTGGAGCAAGCCAGGCCTCAAACCACGAGAAGCTCCAGCCCTAAAGGCAGCCAAAATGCAGCCCACATCCGGGAGAATCTCAAGAGCAGGGGGTGGAGCAAGCCAGGCCTCAAACCATGAGAAGCTCCAGCCCAAAAAGCTGCCAAAATGCAGCCCACATCCGGGAGAATCTCAAGAGCAGTGGGTGGAGCAAGCCAGGCCTAAAACCACGAGAATCTCCAGCCCAAAAGGCAGCCAAAATGCAGCCCACATCCGGGAGAATCTCAAGAGCAGGGGGTGGAGCAAGCCAGGCCTCAAACCATAAGAAGCTCCAGCCCAAAAGGCAGCCTAAATGCAGCCCACATCCAGGAGAAAATCAAGGGCAGGGGGTGGAGCAAGCCAGGCCTCAAACCACGAGAAGCTCCAGCCCAAAAGGCAGACAAAATCCAGCCCACCTCCGGGAGAATCTCAAGAGCAGGGGGTGGAGCAAGGCAGGCCTCAAACCTCAAGAAGCTCCAGCCCAAAATTCAGCCAAAATGCAGCCCACCTCCGGGAGAATCTCAAGAGCAGGTGGTGGAGCAAGCCAGGCCTCAAACCACGAGAAGCTCCAGCCCAAAAGGCAGCCAAAATGCAGCCCACATCCGGGAGAATCTCAAGAGCAGGGGGTGGAGCAAGCCAGGCCTCAAACCACGAGAAGCTCCAGCCCAAAAGGCAGCCAAAATGCAGCCCACATCCGGGAGAATCTCAAGAGCAGGGGGTGGAGCAAGGCAGGCCTCAAACCACGAGAAGCTCCAGCCCAACAGGCAGCCAAAATGCAGGCCACATCCGGGAGAATCTCAAGAGCAGGGGGTGAAGAAAGCCAGGCCTCAAACCACGAGAAGCTCCAGCCCAACAGGCAGCCAAAATGCAGGCCACATCCGGGAGAATCTCAAGAGCAGTGGGTGGAGCAAGCCAGGCCTCAAACCACGAGAATCTCCAGCCCAAAAGGCAGCCAAAATGCAGCCCACATCCGGGAGAATCTCAAGAGCAGGGGGTGGAGCAAGCCAGGCCTCAAACCACGAGAAGCTCCAGCCCTAAAGGCAGCCAAAATGCAGCCCACATCCGGGAGAATCTCAAGAGCAGGGGGTGGAGCAAGCCAGGCCTCAAACCATGAGAAGCTCCAGCCCAAAAAGCTGCCAAAATGCAGCCCACATCCGGGAGAATCTCAAGAGCAGTGGGTGGAGCAAGCCAGGCCTAAAACCACGAGAATCTCCAGCCCAAAAGGCAGCCAAAATGCAGCCCACATCCGGGAGAATCTCAAGAGCAGGGGGTGGAGCAAGCCAGGCCTCAAACCACGAGAAGCTCCAGCCCAAAAGGCAGCCAAAATGCAGCCCACATCCGGGAGAATCTCAAGAGCAGTGGGTGGAGCAAGCCAGGCCTCAAACCACGAGAAGCTCCAGCCCAAAAGGCAGACAAAAATCCAGCCCACATCCGGGAGAAACTCAAGAGCAGGGGGTGGAGCAAGCCAGGCCTCAAACCACGAGAAGCTCCAGCCCAAAAGGCAGCCAAAATGCAGCCTACATCCGGGACAATTTCAAGAGCAGGGGGTGGAGCAAGCCAGGCCTCAAACCACGAGAAGCTCCAGCCCAAAATGCAGCCAAAATCCAGCCCACATCCGGGAGAATCTCAAGAGCAGGGGGTAGAGCAAGTCAGGCCTCAAACCATGAGAAGCTCCAGCCTAAAATGCAGCCAAAATGGAGCCCACATCCGGGAGAATCTCAAGAGCAGGGGGTGGAGCAAGCCAGGCCTCAAACCACGAGAAGCTCCAGCCGAACAGGCAGCCAAAATCCAGCCCACATCCGGGAGAATCTCAAGAGCAGGGGGTGGAGCAAGCCAGGCCTCAAACCACGAGAAGCTCCAGCCCAAAAGGCAGCCAAAATGCAGCCCACATCCGGGAGAATCTCAAGAGCAGGGGGTGGAGCAAGCCAGGCCTCAAACCACGAGAAGCTCCAGCCCAAAAGGCAGCCAAAATGCAGCCCACATCCGGGAGAATCTCAAGAGCAGGGGGTGGAGCAAGCCAGGCCTCAAACCACGAGAAGTTCCAGCCCTAAAGGCAGCCAAAATCCAGCCCACATCCGGGAGAATCTCAAGAGCAGGGGGTGGAGCAAGCCAGGCCTCAAACCACAAGAAGCTCCAGCCCAAAATGCAGCCAAAATGCAGCCCACATCCAGGAGATTATCAAGAGCAGGGGGTGGAGCAAGCCAGGCCTCAAACCATGAGAAGCTCCAGCTCAAAACGCAGCCTAAATGCAGCCCACATCCAGGAGAACCTCAAGGGCAGGGGGTGGAGCAAGCCAGGCCTCAAACCACGAGAAGCTCCAGCCCAAAAGGCAGACAAAATCCAGCCCACCTCCGGGAGAATCTCAAGAGCAGGGGGTGGAGCAAGGCAGGCCTCAAACCTCAAGAAGCTCCAGCCCAAAAGGAAGCCAAAATGCAGCCCACCTCCGGGAGAATCTCAAGAGCAGGTGGTGGAGCAAGCCAGGCCTCAAACCACGAGAAGCTCCAGCCCAAAAGGCAGCCAAAATGCTGCCCACATCCGGGAGAATCTCAAGAGCAGTGGGTGGAGCAAGCCAGGCCTCAAACCACGAGAAGCTCCAGCCCAAAAGGCAGCCAAAATGCAGCCCACATCCGGGAGAATCTCAAGAGCAGGGGGTGGAGCAAGCCAGGCCTCAAACCACGAGAAGCTCCAGCCCAACAGGCAGCCAAAATGCAGCCCAACTCCGGGAGAATCTCAAGAGCAGGGGGTGGAGCAAGCCAGGCCTCAAACCACGAGAAGCTCCAGCCCAAAAGGCAGCCAAAATGCAGCCCACCTCCGGGAGAATCTCAAGAGCAGGGGGTGGAGCAAGCCAGGCCTCAAACCACGAGAAGCTCCAGCCCTAAAGGCAGCCAAAATGCAGCCCACCTCCGGGAGAATCTCAAGAGCAGGAGGTGGAGCAAGCCAGGCCTCAAACCACGAGAAGCTCCAGCCCTAAAGGCAGCCAAAATCCAGGCCACATCCTGGAGAATCTCAAGAGCAGGGGGTGGAGCAAGCCAGGCCTCAAACCACGAGAAGCTCCAGCCCAAAAGGAAGCCAAAATGCAGCCCACATCCGGGAGAATCTCAAGAGCAGGGGGTGGAGCAAGCCAGGCCTCAAACCACGAGAAGCTCCAGCCCAAAAGGCAGAGAAAATCCAGCCCACATCCAGGAGAATCTCAAGAGCAGGGGGTGGAGCAAGCCAGGCCTCAAACCACGAGAAGCTCCAGCCCAAAAGCCAGCCAAAATGCAGCCCACATCCGGGAGAATCTCAAGAGCAGGGGGTGGAGCAAGCCAGGCCTCAAACCATGAGAAGCTCCAGCCCAAAAAGCTGCCAAAATGCAGCCCACATCCGGGAGAATCTCAAGAGCAGGGGCTGGAGCAAGCCAGGCCTCAAACCATGAGAAGCTGCAGCCCAAAAAGCTGCCAAAATGCAGCCCACATCCGGGAGAATCTCAAGAGCAGGGGGTGGAGCAAGCCAGGTCTCAAACCACGAGAAGCTCCAGCCCAAAAGGCAGCCAAAATGCAGCCCACATCCGGGAGAATCTCAAGAGCAGGGGGTGGAGCAAGCCAGGCCTCAAACCACGAGAAGCTCCAGCCCAAAAGGCAGTCAAAATGCAGCCCACATCCGGGACAATTTCAAGAGCAGGGGGTGGAGCAAGCCAGGCCTCAAATCACGAGAAGCTCCAGCCCTAAAGGCAGCCAAAATGCAGCCCACATCCGGGAGAATCTCAAGAGCAGGGGGTGGAGCAAGCCAGGCCTCAAACCACGAGAAGCTCCAGCCCAAAAGGCGGCCAAAATGCAAGCCACATCCGGGAGAATCTCAAGAGCAGTGGGTGGAGCAAGCCAAGCCTCAAACCAGGAGAAGCTCCAGCCCAAAAGGCAGCCAAAATGCAGCATACATCTGGGAGAATATCTCAAGAGCAGAGGGTGGAGCAAGCCAGGCCTCAAACCACAAGAAGCTCCAGCCCAAAATGCAGCTAAACACCACCCCACATACGGGAGAATTTCAAGAGCAGGGGACGGACCAAGGAAGGCCTCAAACCACGAGAATTTCAAGCCCAAAAGGCAGCCAAAATGCAGCCCACCTGCAGGAGAATATCAAGAGCAGGGGTTGGAGCAATGCAGGCCTCAAACCAAGAGAAGCTCTAGCCCAAAAGGCAGCCAAAATGCAGCCCAAATCCGGGAGAATCTCAAGAGCAGGGGGTGGAGCAAGCCAGGCCTCAAACCACGAGAAGCTCCAACCGAAATGGCAGCAAAAATGCAGGCCACATCCGGGAGAATCTCAAGAGCAGGGGGTGGAGCAAGCCAGGCCTCAAACCACGAGAAGCTCCAGCCCAAAAGGCAGCCAAAATGCAGCCCACATCTGGGAGAATATCAAGAGCAAGGGGTGGAGCAAGCCAGGCCTCAAACCACGAGAAGCTCCAGCCCAAAAGGCAGCCAAAATGCAGCCCACCTCCGGGAGAATATCATGGGCAGGGAGCAGAGCAAATCAGGCCTCAAACCACGAGAAGCTCCAGCCCAAAATGCAGCCAAAATGCAGCCCACATCCGGGAGAATCTCAAGAGCAGGGGGTGGAGCAAGCCAGGCCTCAAACCACGAGAAGCTCCAGCCCAAAAGGCATCGAAATTCCAGTGCACATCCGGGAGAATCTCAAGAGCAGGGGGTGGAGCAAGCCAGGCCTCAAACCACGAGAAGCTCCAGCCCAAAAGGCAGCCAAAATCCAGCCCACATCCAGGAGAAACTCAAGAGCACGGAGGGAAGCAAGCCAGGCCTCAAACCACGAGAAGCTCCAGCCCTAAAGGCAGCCAAAATGCAGCCCACATCCGGGAGAATTTCAAGAGCAGGGGATGGAGCAAGGCAGGCCTCAAACCACGAGAAGCTCCAGCCCTAAAGTCATCCAAAATGCAGCCCAAATCCGGGAGAATATCAAGAGCAGGGGATGGAGCAAGGCAGGCCTCAAACCACGAGAAATTCAAGCCCAAAAGGCAGCCAAAATGCAGCCCACCTACAGGAGAATATCAAGAGCTGGGGTTGGAGCAATGCAGGCCTCAAACCAAGAGAAGCTCTAGCCCAAATGCAGCCAAAATGCAGCCGAAATCCGGGAGAATCTCATGGGCAGGGAGTGGAGCAAGCCAGGCCTCAAACCACGAGAAGCTCCAGCCCAACAGGCAGCCAAAATGCATCCAGCTCCGGGAGAATCTCAAGAGCAGGGGGTGGAGCAAGCCAGGCCCCAAACCACGAGAAGCTCCAGCCCAAAAGGCAGCCAAAATGCAGCCCACATCCGGGAGAATCTCAAGAGCAGGGGGTGGAGCAAGCCAGGCCTCAAACCACGAGAAGTTCCAGCCCAAAATGCAGCCAAACTCCAGCCCACATCCGGGAGAGTTTCAAAACCAGGGGATGAAGCAAGCCAGGCCTCAAACCTCGAGAAGCTCCAGCCCAAAGAGCAACCAAAATGCAGCCCACATGCCGGAGAATCTCAAGAGCAGGGGGTGGAGCAAGCCAGGTCTCAAACCACGAGAATTTCCAGCCCAAAAGGCAGCCAAAATGCAGCCCACATCCAGGAGAATATCATGGGCAGGGAGTGGAGGAAGCCAGGTCTCAAACCACGAGAAGCTCCAGCCCAAAAGGCAGCCAAAATCCAGCCCACATCCGGGAGAATCTCAAGAGCAGGGGGTGGAGCAAGCCAGGCCTCAAACCACGAGAAGCTTCAGCCCAAAAGGCAGCCAAAATGCAGCCCACCTCCGGGAGAATATCAAGAGCAGGGTGTGGAGCAAGCCAGGCCTCAAACCACGAGAAGCTCCAGCCCAAAAGGCAGCCAAAATGCAGCCCACATCCGGGAGAATCTCAAGAGCAGGGGGTGGAGCAAGCCAGGCCTCAAACCACGAGAAGCTCCAGCCCAAAAGGCAGCCAAAATGCAGGCCACATCCGGGAGAATCTCAAGAGCAGGGGGTGGAGCAAGGCATGCCTCAAACCTTGAGAAGCTCCAGCCCAAAAGGCAGCCAAAACCCAGCCCACATCCGGGAGAATCTCAAGAGCAGGGGGTGGAGCAAGCCAGGCCTCAAACCACGAGAAGCTCCAGCCGAAATTGCAGCAAAAATGCAGCCCACCTCCCTGAGAATATCAAGAGCAGTGCTTGGAGGAAGCCAGGCCTCAAACCACGAGAAGCTCCAGCCCAAAAGGCAGCCAAAATGCAGCCCACATCCGGGAGAATATCATGGGCAAGGAGGGGAGGAAACCAGGCCTCAAACCACGAGAAGCTCCAGCCCAAAAGGCAGCCAAAATGCAGCCCACATCCGGGAGAATCTCAAGAGCAGGGGGTGGAGCAAGCCAGGCCTCAAACCACGAGAAGCTCCAGCCCAAAATGCAGCCAAAATGCAGCCCACATCCCGGAGAATATCAAGAGCAGGGGGTGGAGCAAGCCAGGCCTCAAACCACGAGAAGCTCCAGCCCAAAAGGCAGCCAAAATCCAGCCCACCAGAGGGAGAATAGCAAGAGCTGGGGTTGGAACAATGCAGGCCTCAAACCACGAGAAGCTCCAGCCCAAAAGGCAGCTAAAATCCAGCGCAATTCTGGGAGAATATCAAGAGAAGTTGGTGGAGCAAGCCAGGCCTCAAACCACGAGAAGCTCCAGCCCAAAAGGCAGCCAAACTCCAGCCCACATCCGGGAGAATCTCAAGAGCAGGGAGTGGAGCAAGCCAGGCCTGAAACCACGAGAAGTTCCAGCCCAAAAGGCAGCCAAAATCCAGCCCTTATAAGGGAGAATCTCAAGGGCAGGGGGTGGAGCAAGCCAGGCCTCAAACCACGAGAATCTCCACCCAAAAGGAAGTCAAAATGCAGCCCACATCTGGGAGAATATCAAGAGCAGAGGTTGGAGCAAGCCAGGCCCCAAACCACGAGAAGCTCCAGCCCAAAAGGCAGCCAAAATGCAGCCCACATCCGGGAGAATCTCAAGAGCAGGGGGTGGAGCAAGCCAGGCCTCAAACCACGAGAAGCTCCAGCTCAAAATGCAGCTAAATTCCAGCCCACATCCGGGAGAATCTCAAGAGCAGGGGGTTGGAGCAATCCAGGCCTCAAACCACGAGAAGCTCCAGCCCAAAAGGCAGCCAAAATCCAGCCCACCTCCGGGAGAATCTCAAGAGCAGGGGGTGGAGCAAGCCAGGCCTCAAACCACGAGAAGTTCCAGCCCAAAATGCAGCCAAACTCCAGCCCACATCCGGGAGAGTTTCAAAACCAGGGGATGAAGCAAGCCAGGCCTCAAACCTCGAGAAGCTCCAGCCCAAAGAGCAACCAAAATGCAGCCCACATGCCGGAGAATCTCAAGAGCAGGGGGTGGAGCAAGCCAGGTCTCAAACCACGAGAATTTCCAGCCCAAAAGGCAGCCAAAATGCAGCCCACATCCAGGAGAATATCATGGGCAGGGAGTGGAGCAATCCAGGCCTCAAACCACGAGAAGCTCCAGCCCAAAAGGCAGCCAAAATCCAGCCCACATCCGGGAGAACCTCAAGAGCAGGGGGTGGAGCAAGCCAGGCCTCAAACCACGAGAAGCTCCAGCCCAAAAGGCAGCCAAAATGCAGCCCACATCCAGGAGAATATCAAGAGCAGTGCTTGGAGGAAGCCAGGCCTCAAACCACGAGAATTTCCAGCCCAAATATCAGCCAAAATCCAGCCCACATCCGGGAGAATATCATGGGCAGGGAGGGGAGGAAACCAGGCCTCAAACCACGAGAAGCTCCAGCCCAAAATGCAGCCAAAATGCAGCCCACATCCGGGAGAATCTCAAGAGCAGGGGGTGGAGCAAGCCAGGCCTCAAACCACGAGAAGCTCCAGCCCAAAGAGTAACCAAAATGCAGCCCACATCCGGGAGAATCTCAAGAGCAGGGGGTGGAGCAAGCCAGGCCTCAAACCACGAGAAGCTCCAGCCCAAAAGGCAGCCAAAATCCAGCCCACCTCCGGGAGAATCTCAAGAGCAGGGAGTGGAGCAAATCAGGCCTCAAACCATGAGAAGCTCCAGCCCAATATGCATCCAAAATGCCGCCCACCTCCGGGAGAATCTCAAGAGCAGGGGTTGGAGCAAGCCAGGCCTCAAACCACGAGAAGCTCCAGCCCAAAAGGCAGCCAAAATCCAGCCCACATCCGGGAGAATCTCAAGAGCAGGGGGTGGAGCAATCCAGGCCTCAAACCACGAGAAGCTCCAGCCCAAAAGGCAGCCAAAATCCAGCCCACATCCGGGAGAATCTCAAGAGCAGGGGGTGGAACAAGCCAGGCCTCAAACCACGAGAAGCTCCAGCCCAAAAGGCAGCCAAAATCCAGCCCACATCCGGGAGAATCTCAAGAGCAGGGGTTGGAGCAAGCCAGGCCTCAAACCACGAGAAGCTCCAGCCCAAAAGGCAGCCAAAATCCAGCCCACATCCGGGAGAATCTCAAGAGCAGGGGGTGGAACAAGCCAGGCCTCAAACCACGAGAAGCTCCAGCCCAATAGGCAGCCAAAATGCAGCCCACATCCGGGAGAATACCATGGGCAGGGGGTGGAGGAAGCCAGGCCTCAAACCACGAGAAGCTTCAGCCCAAAAGGCAGCCAAAATGCAGCCCACCTCCGGGAGAATCTCAAGAGCAGGAGGTGGAGCAAGCCAGGCCTCAAACCACGAGAAGCTCCAGCTCAAAATGCAGCTAAATTCCAGCCCTCATCCGGGAGAATCTCAAGAGCAGGGGGTGGAGCAAGCCAGGCCTCAAACCATGAGAAGCTCCAGCCCAAAAAGCAGCCAAAATGCAGCAAATATCCGGGAGAATCTCAAGAGCAGGGGGTGGAGCAAGCCAGGCCTCAAACCTCGAGAAGCTCCAGCCCAAAAAGCAGCCAAAATGCAGCAAATATCCGGGAGAATCTCAAGAGCAGGGGGTGGAGCAAGCCAGGCCTCAAACCTCGAGAAGCTCCATCCCAAAAGGCAGCCAAAATGCAGCCCACATCCGGGAGAATCTCAACAGCAGGGGGTGGAGCAAGCCAGGCCTCAAACCATGAGAAGCTCCAGCCCAATAGGCAGCCAAAATGCAGCCCACATCTGGGACAATATCAAGAGCAGGGGGTGGAGCAAGCCAGGCCTCAAACCACGAGAAGCTCCAGCCCAAAAGGCAGCCAAAATCCAGCCCACATCCGGGAGAATCTCAACAGCAGGGGGTGGAGCAAGCCAGGCCTCAAACCACGAGAAGCTCCAGCCCAAAAGGCAGCCAAAATGCAGCCCAAATGCGGGAGAATTTCAAGAGCAGGGGGTGGAGCAAGCCAGGCCTCAAACCATGAGAAGCTCCAGCCCAATAGGCAGCCAAAATGCAGCCCACATCTGGGACAATATCAAGAGCAGGGGGTGGAGCAAGCCAGGCCTCAAACCACAAGAAGCTCCAGCCCAAAAGGCAGCCAAAATCCAGCCCACATCCGGGAGAATCTCAACAGCAGGGGGTGGAGCAAGCCAGGCCTCAAACCACGAGAAGCTCCAGCCCAAAAGGCAGCCAAAATGCAGCCCAAATGCGGGAGAATCTCAAGAGCAGGGGGTGGAGCAAGCCAGGCCTCAAACCACAAGAAGCTCCAGCCCAAAAGGCAGCCAAAATCCAGCCCACATCCGGGAGAATCTCAAGAGCAGGGGGTGGAGCAAGCCAGGCCTCAAACCACGAGAAGCTCCAGCCCAAAAGGTAGCCAAACTCCAGCCCACATCCGGGAGAATCTCATGAGCAGGGGGTGGAGCAAGCCAGGCCTCAAACCACAAGAAGCTCCAACCCAAGAATCAGCCAAAATGCAGCCCACATCCGGGAGAAACTAAAGAGCAGGGGGTGGAGCAAGCCAGGCCTCAAACCACGAGAAGCTCCAGCCCAAAAAGCAGCCAAAATGCAGCCCACATCTGGGAGAATCGCAAGAGCAGGGGGTGGAGCAAGCCAGGCCTCAAACCACGGGAAGCTCCATCCGAAGAGGCAGCCAAAATCCAGCCAACATCCGGGAGAATCTCAAGAGCAGGGGGTGGAGCAAGCCAGGCCTCAAACCACGAGAAGCTCCAGCCCAAAATGCAGCCAACATGCAGCCCATATCCGGGAGAATATCAAGAGCAGGGGGTGGAGCAAACCAGGCCTCAAACCACGAGAAGCTCCAGCCCAAAAATCAGCCAAAATGCAGCCCATATCCGGAGAATGTCAAGAGCAGGGGTTGGAGGAAGGCACGCCTCAACCCACGAGAAGCTCCATCCCAAAAAGCAGCCAAAATGCAGCAAATATCCGGGAGAATCTCAAGAGCAGGGGGTGGAGCAAGGCAGGCCTCAAACCACGAGAAGCTCCATCCCAAAAGGCAGCCAAAATGCAGCCCACATGCGGGAGAATATCAAGAGCAGGGGGTGGAGCAAGCCAGGCCTCAAACCACGAGAAGCTCCAGCCCAAAGTTCAGCCAAAATCCTAACCACATACAGGAGAATATGAAGAGTAGGGGATGGAGCAAGCCAAGGCTCAAACCACGAGAAGCTCCAGCCCAAAAGGCAGCCAAAATTCAGCCCACATCCGGGAGAATCTCAAGAGCAGGGGGTGGAGCAAGCCAGGCCTCAAACCATGAGAAGCTCCAGCCCAAAAAGCAGCCAAAATCCAGCCCACCTCCGGGAAAATCTCAAGAGCAGGGGGTGGAGGAAGCCAGGCCTCAAACCACGAGAAGCTCCAGCCCAAAAGGCAGCCAAAATGCAGCCCACCTCCGGGAGAATCTCAAGAGCAGGGGGTGGAGCAAGGCAGGCCTCAAACCACGAGTAGCTCCAGCCCAAAAGGCAGCCAAAATGCAGCCCACATCCGGGAGAATCTCAAGAGCAGGGGGTGGAGCAAGCCAGGCCTCAAACCACGAGAAGCTCCAGCCCAAAATGCAGCCAAAATGCAGCCCACATCCGTGAGAATCTCAAGAGCAGGGGGTGGAGCAAGCCAGGCCTCAAACCACGAGAAGCTCCAGCCCAAAAGGCAGCCAAAATGCAGCCCACATCCGGGAGAATCTCAAGAGCAGGGGGTGGAGCAAGCCAGGCCTCAAACCACGAGAAGCTCCAGCCCAAAGAGCAACCAAAATGCAGCCCACATCCGGGAGAATCTCAAGAGCAGAGGGTGGAGCCAGCCATGCCCCAAACAACGAGAAGCTCCAGCCCAAAAGGCAGCCAAAATGCAGCCCACCTCCGGGAGAATCTCAAGAGCAGGGGGTGGAGCAAGCCAGGGCTCAAACCACGAGAAGCTGCAGCCCAAAATGCAGCCAAAATGCAGCCCACATCCGGGAGAATATCATGGGCAGGGAGTGGAGCAAGCCAGGCCTCAAACCACGAGAAGCTCCAGCCCAAAAGGCAGCCAAAATGCAGCCCACATCCGGGAGAATAGCAAGAGCAGGGGGTGGAGCAAGCCAGGCCTCAAACCACGAGAAGCTCCAGCCCAAAAGGCAGCCAAAATCCAGCCCACATCCGGGAGAATTTCAAGAGCAGGGGGTGGAGCAAGCCAGGCCTCAAACCACAGGAAGCTCCAGTTCAAGACGCAGCCAAAATGCAGCCCACATCCGGGAGAATCTCAAGAGCATGGGGTGGAGCAAGCCAGGCCTCAAACCACGAGAAGCTCCATGCCCAAAATGCAGCTAAACTCCAGCCCACATCCGGGAGAATCTCATGAGCAGGGGGTGGAGCAAGCCAGGCCTCAAACCACGAGAAGCTCCAGCCCAAAAGGCAGCCAAAATGCAGCCCACATCCGGGAGAAACTAAAGAGCAGGGGGTGGAGCAAGCCAGGCCTCAAACCACGAGAAGCTCCAGCCCAAAAAGCAGCCAAAATGCAGCCCACATCTGGGAGAATCGCAAGAGCAGGGGGTGGAGCAAGCCAGGCCTCAAACCACGGGAAGCTCCATCCGAAGAGGCAGCCAAAATCCAGCCAACATCCGGGAGAATCTCAAGAGCAGGGGGTGGAGCAAGCCAGGCCTCAAACCACGAGAAGCTCCAGCCCAAAATGCAGCCAACATGCAGCCCATATCCGGGAGAATATCAAGAGCAGGGGGTGGAGCAAACCAGGCCTCAAACCACGAGAAGCTCCAGCCCAAAAATCAGCCAAAATGCAGCCCATATCCGGAGAATGTCAAGAGCAGGGGTTGGAGGAAGGCACGCCTCAACCCACGAGAAGCTCCATCCCAAAAAGCAGCCAAAATGCAGCAAATATCCGGGAGAATCTCAAGAGCAGGGGGTGGAGCAAGGCAGGCCTCAAACCACGAGAAGCTCCATCCCAAAAGGCAGCCAAAATGCAGCCCACATGCGGGAGAATATCAAGAGCAGGGGGTGGAGCAAGCCAGGCCTCAAACCACGAGAAGCTCCAGCCCAAAGTTCAGCCAAAATCCTAACCACATACAGGAGAATATGAAGAGTAGGGGATGGAGCAAGCCAAGGCTCAAACCACGAGAAGCTCCAGCCCAAAAGGCAGCCAAAATTCAGCCCACATCCGGGAGAATCTCAAGAGCAGGGGGTGGAGCAAGCCAGGCCTCAAACCATGAGAAGCTCCAGCCCAAAAAGCAGCCAAAATCCAGCCCACCTCCGGGAAAATCTCAAGAGCAGGGGGTGGAGGAAGCCAGGCCTCAAACCACGAGAAGCTCCAGCCCAAAAGGCAGCCAAAATGCAGCCCACCTCCGGGAGAATCTCAAGAGCAGGGGGTGGAGCAAGGCAGGCCTCAAACCACGAGTAGCTCCAGCCCAAAAGGCAGCCAAAATGCAGCCCACATCCGGGAGAATCTCAAGAGCAGGGGGTGGAGCAAGCCAGGCCTCAAACCACGAGAAGCTCCAGCCCAAAATGCAGCCAAAATGCAGCCCACATCCGTGAGAATCTCAAGAGCAGGGGGTGGAGCAAGCCAGGCCTCAAACCACGAGAAGCTCCAGCCCAAAAGGCAGCCAAAATGCAGCCCACATCCGGGAGAATCTCAAGAGCAGGGGGTGGAGCAAGCCAGGCCTCAAACCACGAGAAGCTCCAGCCCAAAGAGCAACCAAAATGCAGCCCACATCCGGGAGAATCTCAAGAGCAGAGGGTGGAGCCAGCCATGCCCCAAACCACGAGAAGCTCCAGCCCAAAAGGCAGCCAAAATGCAGCCCACCTCCGGGAGAATCTCAAGAGCAGGGGGTGGAGCAAGCCAGGGCTCAAACCACGAGAAGCTGCAGCCCAAAATGCAGCCAAAATGCAGCCCACATCCGGGAGAATATCATGGGCAGGGAGTGGAGCAAGCCAGGCCTCAAACCACGAGAAGCTCCAGCCCAAAAGGCAGCCAAAATGCAGCCCACATCCGGGAGAATAGCAAGAGCAGGGGGTGGAGCAAGCCAGGCCTCAAACCACGAGAAGCTCCAGCCCAAAAGGCAGCCAAAATCCAGCCCACATCCGGGAGAATTTCAAGAGCAGGGGGTGGAGCAAGCCAGGCCTCAAACCACAGGAAGCTCCAGTTCAAGACGCAGCCAAAATGCAGCCCACATCCGGGAGAATCTCAAGAGCAGGGGGTGGAGCAAGCCAGGCCTCAAACCACGAGAAGCTCCATGCCCAAAATGCAGCTAAACTCCAGCCCACATCCGGGAGAATTTCAAGAGCAGGGGATGGAGCAAGGCAGGCCTCAAACCACGAGAAGCTCCAGCCCAAAAGGTAGCCAAACTCCAGCCCACATCCGGGAGAATCTCATGAGCAGGGGGTGGAGCAAGCCAGGCCTCAAACCACGAGAAACTCCAGCCCAAAAGGCAGCCAAAATGCAGCCCACATCCGGGAGAAACTAAAGAGCAGGGGGTGGAGCAAGCCAGGCCTCAAACCACGAGAAGCTCCAGCCCAAAAATCAGCCAAAATGCAGCCCATATCCGGAGAATGTCAAGAGCAGGGGTTGGAGGAAGGCACGCCTCAAACCACGAGAAGCTCCATCCCAAAAATCAGCCAAAATGCAGCAAACATCCGGGAGAATCTCAAGAGCAGGGGGTGGAGCAAGGCAGGCCTCAAACCACGAGAAGCTCCATCCCAAAATGCAGCCAAAATGCAGCCCACATGCGGGAGAATATCAAGAGCAGGGGGTGGAGCAAGCCAGGCCTCAAACCACGAGAAGCTCCAGCCCAAAGTTCAGCCAAAATCCTAACCACATACAGGAGAATATGAAGAGTAGGGGATGGAGCAAGCCAAGGCTCAAACCACGAGAAGCTCCAGCCCAAAAGGCAGCCAAAATTCAGCCCACATCCGGGAGAATCTCAAGAGCAGGGGGTGGAGCAAGCCAGGCCTCAAACCATGAGAAGCTCCAGCCCAAAAAGCAGCAAAAATCCAGCCCACCTCCGGGAGAATCTCAAGAGCAGGGGTTGGAGCAAGCCAGGCCTCAAACCACGAGAAGCTCCAGCCCAAAAGGCAGCCAAAATGCAGCCCACATCCGGGAGAATCTCAAGAGCAGGGGGTGGAGCAAGCCAGGCCTCAAACCACAAGAAGCTCCAGCCCAACAGGCAGCCAAAATGCAGCCCACATCCGGGAGAATCTCAAGAGCAGGGGGTGGAGCAAGCCAGGCCTCAAACCATGAGAAGCTCCAGCCCAAAAAGCAGCCAAAATCCAGCCCACCTCCGGGAGAATCTCAAGAGCAGGGGGTGGAGCAAGCCAGGCCTCAATCCACGAGAAGCTCCAGCCCAAAAGGCTGCCAAAATGCAGCCCACCTCCGTGAGAATCTCAAGAGCAGGGGGTGGAGCAAGCCAGGCCTCAAACCACGAGAAGCTCCAGCCCAAAAGGCAGCCAAAATGCAGCCCACCTCCGTGAGAATCTCAAGAGCAGGGGGTGGAGCAAGCCAGGCCTCAAACCACGAGAAGCTCCAGCCCAAAAGGCAGCCAAAATGCAGCCCACATCCGGGAGAATCTCAAGAGCAGGGGGTGGAGCAAGCCAGGCCTCAAACCATGAGAATCTCCAGCCCTAAAGGCAGCCAAAATGCAGCCCATATCCGGGAGAATCTCAAGAGCAGGGGGTGGAGCAAGCCAGGCCTCAAACCTTGAGAAGCTCCAGCCCAAGAATCAGCCAAAATGCAGCCCACATCCGGGAGAATCTCAAGAGCAGGGCGTGGAGCAAGCCAGGCCTCAAACCATGAGAAGCTCCAGCCAAAAGTCAGCCAAAATGCAGGCCACATCCGGGAGAATCTCAAGAGCAGGGGTTGGAGCAAGCCAGGCCTCAAACCACGAGAAGCTCCAGCCCAAAAGGCAGCCAAAATGCAGCCCACATCCGGGAGAATATCAAGAGCAGGGGGTGGACCAAGCCAGGCCTCAAACCCCGAGAAGCTCCAGCCCAAAAGGCAGCCAAAATGCAGCCCACCTCCGGGAGAATCTCAAGAGCGGGGGGTGGAGCAAGCCAGGCCTCAAACCTTGAGAAGCTCCAGCCCAAAAGGCAGCCAAAATGCAGCCCACATCTGGGAGAATCTCAAGAGCAGGGGGTGGAGCAAGCCAGGCCTCAAACCATGAGAAGCTCCAGCCCAAAAGGCAGCCAAAATGCAGCCCACCTCCGGGAGAATCTCAAGAGCAGGGGGTGGAGCAAGCCAGGTCTCAAACCACGAGAAGCTCCAGCCCTAAAGGCAGCCAAAATGCAGCCCACCTCCGGGAGAATATCAAGAGCAGGGGGTGGAGCAAGCCAGGCCTCAAACCACGAGAAGCTCCAGCCCAAGAATCAGCCAAAATGCAGCCCACATCCGGGAGAATCTCAAGAGCAGGGGGTGGAGCAAGCCAGGCCTCAAACCACAAGAAGCTCCAGCCCAAAAGGCAGCCAAAATGCAGCCCACATCCGGGAGAATATCAAGAGCAGGGGGTGGACCAAGCCAGGCCTCAAACCCCGAGAAGCTCCAGCCCAAAAGGCAGCCAAAATGCAGCCCACCTCCGGGAGAATCTCAAGAGCAGGGGGTGGAGCAAGCCAGGCCTCAAACCACGAGAAGCTCCAGCCCTAAAGGCAGCCAAAATGCAGCCCACATCCGGGAGAATCTCAAGAGCAGGGGGTGGAGCAAGCCAGGCCTCAAACCTCGAGAAGCTCCAGCCCAAAAGGCAGTCAAAATGCAGCCCACATCCGGGAGAATCTCAAGACAGGGGGTGGAGCAACCCAGGCCTCAAACCACGAGAAGCTCCAGCCCAAAAGTCAGCCAAAATGCAGCCCACCTCCGGGAGAATCTCAAGAGCAGGGGGTGGAGCAAGCCAGGCCTCAAACCACGAGAAGCTCCAGCCCAAAAGGCAGCCAAAATGCAGCCCACATCCGGGAGAATCTCAAGAGCAGGGGGTGGAGCAAGCCAGGCCTCAAACCACG
Organism: Rhynochetos jubatus; assembly: GCA_027574665.1. Classification (NCBI taxonomy): domain Eukaryota; kingdom Metazoa; phylum Chordata; class Aves; order Eurypygiformes; family Rhynochetidae; genus Rhynochetos; species Rhynochetos jubatus. The sequence continues at coordinate 959,713 of JAQBHY010000096.1, read as the reverse complement.
AGAAGCTCCAGCCCAAAAGGCAGCCAAAATGCAGCCCACATCCGGGAGAATCTCAAGAGCAGGGGGTGGAGCAAGCCAGGCCTCAAACCACGAGAAGCTCCAGCCCAAAAGGCAGCCAAAATGCAGCCCACATCCGGGAGAATCTCAAGAGCAGGGGGTGGAGCAAGCCAGGCCTCAAACCACGAGAAGCTCCAGCCCAAAAGGCAGCCAAAATGCAGCCCACATCCGGGAGAATCTCAAGAGCAGGGGGTGGAGCAAGCCAGGCCTCAAACCACGAGAAGCTCCAGCCCAAAAGGCAGCCAAAATGCAGCCCACATCCGGGAGAATCTCAAGAGCAGGGGGTGGAGCAAGCCAGGCCTCAAACCTCGAGAAGCTCCAGCCCAAAAGGCAGTCAAAATGCAGCCCACATCCGGGAGAATCTCAAGAGCAGGGGGTGGAGCAACCCAGGCCTCAAACCACGAGAAGCTCCAGCCCAAAAGGCAGCCAAAATGCAGCCCACCTCCGGGAGAATCTCAAGAGCAGGGGGTGGAGCAAGCCAGGCCTCAAACCACGAGAAGCTCCAGCCCAAAATGCACCCAAAATCCAGCCCTCATCCGGGAGAATATCAAGAGCAGGGGGTGGAGCAAGCCAGGCCTCAAACCACGAGAAGCTCCAGCCCAAAAGGCAGCCAAAATGCAGCCCACCTCCGGGAGAATCTCAAGAGCAGGGGGTGAAGCAAGGCAGGCCTCAAACCAGGAGAAGCTCCAGCCCAAAAGGCAGCCAAAATGCAGCCCACCTCCGGGAGAATCTCAAGAGCAGGGGGTGGAGCAAGCCAGGCCTCAAAACACTAGAAGCTCCAGCCCAAAAGGCAGCCAATATGCAGCCCACATCCGGGAGAATCTCAAGAGCAGGGGGTGGAGCAAGCCAGGCCTCAAACCATGAGAAGCTCCAGCCCAAAAGGCAGCCAAAATCCAGCCCACATCCGGGAGAATCTCAAGAGCAGGGGGTGGAGCAAGCCAGGCCTCAAACCACGAGAAGCTCCAGCCCAAAATGCACCCAAAATCCAGCCCTCACCCGGGAGAATATCAAGAGCAGGGGGTGGAGCAAGGCAGGCCTCAAACCACGAGAAGCTCCAGCCCAAAAGGCAGCCAAAATGCAGCCCACCTCCGGGAGAATCTCAAGAGCAGGGGGTGGAGCAAGCCAGGCCTCAAACCATGAGAAGCTCCAGCCCAAAAGGCAGCCAAAATCCAGCCCACATCCGGGAGAATATCAAGAGCAGGGGGTGGAGCAAGCCAGGCCTCAAACCACGAGAAGCTCCAGCCCAAAAGGCAGCCAAAATGCAGCCCACCTCCGTGAGAATCTCAAGAGCAGGGGGTGGAGCAAGCCAGGCCTCAAACCACAGGAAGCTCCAGTTCAAGACGCAGCCAAAATGCAGCCCACATCCGGGAGAATCTCAAGAGCAGGGGGTGGAGCAAGCCAGGCCTCAAACCACGAGAAGCTCCATGCCCAAAATGCAGCTAAACTCCAGCCCACATCCGGGAGAATTTCAAGAGCAGGGGATGGAGCAAGGCAGGCCTCAAACCACGAGAAGCTCCAGCCCAAAAGGTAGCCAAACTCCAGCCCACATCCGGGAGAATCTCATGAGCAGGGGGTGGAGCAAGCCAGGCCTCAAAACACGAGAAACTCCAGCCCAAAAGGCAGCCAAAATGCAGCCCACATCCGGGAGAAACTAAAGAGCAGGGGGTGGAGCAAGCCAGGCCTCAAACCACGAGAAGCTCCAGCCCAAAAATCAGCCAAAATGCAGCCCATATCCGGAGAATGTCAAGAGCAGGGGTTGGAGGAAGGCACGCCTCAAACCACGAGAAGCTCCATCCCAAAAATCAGCCAAAATGCAGCAAACATCCGGGAGAATCTCAAGAGCAGGGGGTGGAGCAAGGCAGGCCTCAAACCACGAGAAGCTCCATCCCAAAATGCAGCCAAAATGCAGCCCACATGCGGGAGAATATCAAGAGCAGGGGGTGGAGCAAGCCAGGCCTCAAACCACGAGAAGCTCCAGCCCAAAGTTCAGCCAAAATCCTAACCACATACAGGAGAATATGAAGAGTAGGGGATGGAGCAAGCCAAGGCTCAAACCACGAGAAGCTCCAGCCCAAAAGGCAGCCAAAATTCAGCCCACATCCGGGAGAATCTCAAGAGCAGGGGGTGGAGCAAGCCAGGCCTCAAACCATGAGAAGCTCCAGCCCAAAAAGCAGCAAAAATCCAGCCCACCTCCGGGAGAATCTCAAGAGCAGGGGGTGGAGCAAGCCAGGCCTCAAACCACGAGAAGCTCCAGCCCAAAAGGCAGCCAAAATGCAGCCCACATCCGGGAGAATCTCAAGAGCAGGGGGTGGAGCAAGCCAGGCCTCAAACCACAAGAAGCTCCAGCCCAACAGGCAGCCAAAATGCAGCCCACATCCGGGAGAATCTCAAGAGCAGGGGGTGGAGCAAGCCAGGCCTCAAACCATGAGAAGCTCCAGCCCAAAAAGCAGCCAAAATGCAGCCCACCTCCGTGAGAATCTCAAGAGCAGGGGGTGGAGCAAGCCAGGCCTCAAACCACGAGAAGCTCCAGCCCAAAAGGCAGCCAAAATGCAGCCCACTTCCGGGAGAATCTCAAGAGCAGGGGGTGGAGCAAGCCAGGCCTCAAACCACGAGAAGCTCCAGCCCAAAAGGCAGCCAAAATGCAGCCCACATCCGGGAGAATCTCAAGAGCAGGGGGTGGAGCAAGCCAGGCCTCAAACCATGAGAATCTCCAGCCCTAAAGGCAGCCAAAATGCAGCCCATATCCGGGAGAATCTCAAGAGCAGGGGGTGGAGCAAGCCAGGCCTCAAACCTTGAGAAGCTCCAGCCCAAGAATCAGCCAAAATGCAGCCCACATCCGGGAGAATCTCAAGAGCAGGGCGTGGAGCAAGCCAGGCCTCAAACCATGAGAAGCTCCAGCCAAAAGTCAGCCAAAATGCAGGCCACATCCGGGAGAATCTCAAGAGCAGGGGTTGGAGCAAGCCAGGCCTCAAACCACGAGAAGCTCCAGCCCAAAAGGCAGCCAAAATGCAGCCCACATCCGGGAGAATATCAAGAGCAGGGGGTGGACCAAGCCAGGCCTCAAACCCCGAGAAGCTCCAGCCCAAAAGGCAGCCAAAATGCAGCCCACCTCCGGGAGAATCTCAAGAGCGGGGGGTGGAGCAAGCCAGGCCTCAAACCTTGAGAAGCTCCAGCCCAAAAGGCAGCCAAAATGCAGCCCACATCTGGGAGAATCTCAAGAGCAGGGGGTGGAGCAAGCCAGGCCTCAAACCATGAGAAGCTCCAGCCCAAAAGGCAGCCAAAATGCAGCCCACCTCCGGGAGAATCTCAAGAGCAGGGGGTGGAGCAAGCCAGGTCTCAAACCACGAGAAGCTCCAGCCCTAAAGGCAGCCAAAATGCAGCCCACCTCCGGGAGAATATCAAGAGCAGGGGGTGGAGCAAGCCAGGCCTCAAACCACGAGAAGCTCCAGCCCAAGAATCAGCCAAAATGCAGCCCACATCTGGGAGAATCTCAAGAGCAGGGGGTGGAGCAAGCCAGGCCTCAAACCACAAGAAGCTCCAGCCCAAAAGGCAGCCAAAATGCAGCCCACATCCGGGAGAATCTCAAGAGCAGGGGGTGGAGGAAGCCAGGCCTCAAACCACGAGAAGCTCCAGCCCAAAAGGCAGCCAAAATCCAGCCCACATCCGGGAGAATCTCAAGAGCAGGGGGTGGAGCAAGCCAGGCCTCAAACCACGAGAAGCTCCAGCCCAAAAGGCAGCCAAAATGCAGCCCACATCCGGGAGAATATCAAGAGCAGGGGGTGGACCAAGCCAGGCCTCAAACCCCGAGAAGCTCCAGCCCAAAAGGCAGCCAAAATGCAGCCCACCTCCGGGAGAATCTCAAGAGCAGGGGGTGGAGCAAGCCAGGCCTCAAACCACGAGAAGCTCCAGCCCTAAAGGCAGCCAAAATGCAGCCCACATCCGGGAGAATCTCAAGAGCAGGGGGTGGAGCAAGCCAGGCCTCAAACCTCGAGAAGCTCCAGCCCAAAAGGCAGTCAAAATGCAGCCCACATCCGGGAGAATCTCAAGACAGGGGGTGGAGCAACCCAGGCCTCAAACCACGAGAAGCTCCAGCCCAAAAGTCAGCCAAAATGCAGCCCACCTCCGGGAGAATCTCAAGAGCAGGGGGTGGAGCAAGCCAGGCCTCAAACCACGAGAAGCTCCAGCCCAAAAGGCAGCCAAAATGCAGCCCACATCCGGGAGAATCTCAAGAGCAGGGGGTGGAGCAAGCCAGGCCTCAAACCACGAGAAGCTCCAGCCCAAAAGGCAGCCAAAATGCAGCCCACCTCCGGGAGAATCTCAAGAGCAGGGGGTGGAGCAAGCCAGGCCTCAAACCACGAGAAGCTCCAGCCCAAAAGGCAGCCAAAATGCAGCCCACATCCGGGAGAATATCAAGAGCAGGGGGTGGACCAAGCCAGGCCTCAAACCCCGAGAAGCTCCAGCCCAAAAGGCAGCCAAAATGCAGCCCACCTCCGGGAGAATCTCAAGAGCAGGGGGTGGAGCAAGCCAGGCCTCAAACCTTGAGAAGCTCCAGCCCAAAAGGCAGCCAAAATGCAGCCCACATCCGGGAGAATCTCAAGAGCAGGGGGTGGAGCAAGCCAGGCCTCAAACCACGAGAAGCTCCAGCCCAAAAGGCAGCCAAAATGCAGCCCACATCCGGGAGAATCTCAAGAGCAGGGGGTGGAGCAAGCCAGGCCTCAAACCACGAGAAGCTCCAGCCCAAAAGGCAGCCAAAATGCAGCCCACATCCGGGAGAATCTCAAGAGCAGGGGGTGGAGCAAGCCAGGCCTCAAACCACGAGAAGCTCCAGCCCAAAAGGCAGCCAAAATGCAGCCCACATCCGGGAGAATCTCAAGAGCAGGGGGTGGAGCAAGCCAGGCCTCAAACCACGAGAAGCTCCAGCCCAAAAGGCAGCCAAAATGCAGCCCACCTCCGGGAGAATCTCAAGAGCAGGGGGTGGAGCAAGCCAGGCCTCAAACCACGAGAAGCTCCAGCCCAAAATGCACCCAAAATCCAGCCCTCATCCGGGAGAATATCAAGAGCAGGGGGTGGAGCAAGCCAGGCCTCAAACCACGAGAAGCTCCAGCCCAAAAGGCAGCCAAAATGCAGCCCACCTCCGGGAGAATCTCAAGAGCAGGGGGTGGAGCAAGGCAGGCCTCAAACCAGGAGAAGCTCCAGCCCAAAAGGCAGCCAAAATGCAGCCCACCTCCGGGAGAATCTCAAGAGCAGGGGGTGGAGCAAGCCAGGCCTCAAAACACTAGAAGCTCCAGCCCAAAAGGCAGCCAATATGCAGCCCACATCCGGGAGAATCTCAAGAGCAGGGGGTGGAGCAAGCCAGGCCTCAAACCATGAGAAGCTCCAGCCCAAAAGGCAGCCAAAATCCAGCCCACATCCGGGAGAATCTCAAGAGCAGGGGGTGGAGCAAGCCAGGCCTCAAACCACGAGAAGCTCCAGCCCAAAATGCACCCAAAATCCAGCCCTCACCCGGGAGAATATCAAGAGCAGGGGGTGGAGCAAGGCAGGCCTCAAACCACGAGAAGCTCCAGCCCAAAAGGCAGCCAAAATGCAGCCCACCTCCGGGAGAATCTCAAGAGCAGGGGGTGGAGCAAGCCAGGCCTCAAACCATGAGAAGCTCCAGCCCAAAAGGCAGCCAAAATCCAGCCCACATCCGGGAGAATATCAAGAGCAGGGGGTGGAGCAAGCCAGGCCTCAAACCACGAGAAGCTCCAGCCCAAAAGGCAGCCAAAATGCAGCCCACCTCCGTGAGAATCTCAAGAGCAGGGGGTGGAGCAGGCCAGGCCTCAAACCAGGAGAAGCTCCAGCCCAAAAGGCAGCCAAAATGCAGCCCACATCCGGGACAATCTCAAGAGCAGGGGGTGGAGCAAGGCAGGCCTCAAACCAGGAGAAGCTCCAGCCCAAAAGGCAGCCAAAATGCAGCCCACATCCGGGAGAATCTCAAGAGCAGGGGGTGGAGCAAGCCAGGCCTCAAACCACTAGAAGCTCCAGCCCAAAAGGCAGCCAAAATGCAGCCCACATCCGGGAGAATCTCAAGAGCAGGGGGTGGAGCAAGCCAGGCCTCAAACCACGAGAAGCTCCAGCCCAAAAGGCAGCCAAAATGCAGCCCACATCCGGGACAATTTCAAGAGCAGGGGGTGGAGCAAGCCAGGCCTCAAACCACGAGAAGCTCCAGCCCAAATTGCAGCCAAAATGCAGCCCACATCCGGGAGAATATCAAGAGCAGGGGGTGGAGCAAGCCAGGCCTCAAACCTCGAGAAGCTCCAGCCCAAAAGGCAGTCAAAATGCAGCCCACATCTGGGAGAATCTCAAGAGCAGGGGGTGGAGCAAGCCAGGCCTCAAACCACGAGAAGCTCCAGCCCAGGAATCAGCCAAAATGCAGCCCACGTCCGGGAGAATCTCAAGAGCAGGGGGTGGAGCAAGCCAGGCCTCAAACCACGAGAAGCTCCAGCCCAAAAGGCAGCCAAAATGCAGCCCACATCCGGGAGAATCTCAAGAGCAGGGGGTGGAGCAAGCCAGGCCTCAAACCACGAGAAGCTCCAGCCCAAAAGGCAGCCAAAATGCAGCCCACCTCCGTGAGAATCTCAAGAGCAGGGGGTGGAGCAGGCCAGGCCTCAAACCACGAGAAGCTCCAGCCCAAAAGGCAGCCAAAATGCAGCCCACATCCGGGACAATTTCAGGAGCAGGGGGTGGAGCAAGCCAGGCCTCAAACCACGAGAAGCTCCAGCCCAAATTGCAGCCAAAATGCAGCCCACATCCGGGAGAATTTCAAGAGCAGGGGGTGGAGCAAGCCAGGCCTCAAACCTCGAGAAGCTCCAGCCCAAAAGGCAGTCAAAATGCAGCCCACATCTGGGAGAATCTCAAGAGCAGGGGGTGGAGCAAGCCAGGCCTCAAACCACGAGAAGCTCCAGCCCAAAAGGCAGCCAAAATGCAGCCCACCTCCGGGAGAATCTCAAGAGCAGGGGGTGGAGCAAGCCAGGCCTCAAACCACGAGAAGCTCCAGCCCAAAATGCACCCAAAATCCAGCCCTCATCCGGGAGAATATCAAGAGCAGGGGGTGGAGCAAGCCAGGCCTCAAACCACGAGAAGCTCCAGCCCAAACTGCAGCCAAAATGCAGCCCACCTCCGTGAGAATCTCAAGAGCAGGGGGTGGAGCAAGCCAGGCCTCAAACCATGAGAAGCTCCAGCCAAAAAGGCAGCCAAAATGCAGCCCACATCCAGGAGAATATGAAGAGCAGGGGGTGGAGAAAGCCAGGCCTCGAACCACGAGAAGCTCCAGCCCAAAAGGCAGCCAAAATGCAGCCCACATCCGGGAGAATCTCAAGAGCAGGGGGTGGAGCAAGCCAGGCCTCAAACCACGAGAAGCTCCAGCCCAAAATGCAGCCAAAATGCAGCCCATATCCGGGAGAATCTCAAGAGCATGGGGTGGAGCAAGCCAGGCCTCAAACCACGAGAAGCTCCAGCCCAAAAGGCAGCCAAAATCCAGCCCACATCCGGGAGAATCTCAAGAGCACGGGGTGGAGCAAGCCAGGCCTCAAACCACGAGAAGCTCCAGCCCAAAATGCAGCCAAAATGCAGCCCACATCCAGGAGAATATGAAGAGCAGGGGGTGGAGCAAGCCAGGCCTCGAACCACGAGAAGCTCCAGCCCAAAAGGCAGCCAAAATCCAGCCCACATCCGGGAGAATCTCAAGAGCAGGGCGTGGAGCAAGCCAGGCCTCAAACCACGAGAAGCTCCAGCCCAAAAGCCAGCCAAAATGCAGCCCATATCCTGGGGAATCTCAAGAGCATGGGGTGGAGCAAGCCAGGCCTTAAACCACGAGAAGCTCCAGCCCAAAAGGCAGCCAAAATGCAGCCCACATCCGGGAGAATCTCAAGAGCAGGGGGTGGAGCAAGCCAGGCCTCAAACCACGAGAAGCTCCAGCCCAAAATGCACCCAAAATCCAGCCCTCATCCAGGAGAATATCAAGAGCAGGGGGTGGAGCAAGGCAGGCCTCAAACCACGAGAAGCTCCAGCCCAAAAGGCAGCCAAAATGCAGCCCACCTCCGTGAGAATCTCAAGAGCAGGGGGTGGAGCAAGCCAGGCCTCAAACCACGAGAAACTCCAGCCCAAAAGGCATCCAAAATCCAGCCCACATGTGGGAGAATCTCAAGAGCAGGGGGTGGAGCAAGCCAGGCCTCAAACCACGAGAAGCTCCAGACCAAAAGGCAGCCAAAATGCAGCCCACATCCGGGAGAATCTCAAGAGCAGGGGTTGGAGCAAGGCAGGCCTCAAACCAGGAGAAGCTCCAGCCCAAAAGGCAGCCAAAATGCAGCCCACATCCGGGAGAATCTCAAGAGCAGGGGGTGGAGCAAGCCAGGCCTCAAACCACGAGAAGCTCCAGCCCAAAAGGCAGCCAAAATGCAGCCCACATCCAGGAGAATCTCAAGAGCAGGGGGTGGAGCAAGCCAGGCCTCAAACCACGAGAAGCTCCAGCCCAAAAGGCAGCCAAAATGCAGCCCACATCCGGGACAATTTCAAGAGCAGGGGGTGGAGCAAGCCAGGCCTCAAACCACGAGAAGCTCCAGCCCAAATTGCAGCCAAAATGCAGCCCACATCCAAGAGAATCTCAAGAGCAGGGGGTGGAGCAAGCCAGGCCTCAAACCTCGAGAAGCTCCAGCCCAAAAGGCAGTCAAAATGCAGCCCACATCTGGGAGAATCTCAAGAGCAGGGGGTGGAGCAAGCCAGGTCTCAAACCACGAGAAGCTCCAGCCCAAAAGGCAGCCAAAATGCAGCCCACATCCGGGAGAATCTCAAGAGCAGGGGGTGGAGCAAGCCAGGCCTCAAACCACGAGAAGCTCCAGCCCAAAAGGCAGCCAAAATGCAGCCCATATCCGGGAGAATATCAAGAGCAGGGGGTGGAGCAAGCCAGGCCTCAAACCACGAGAAGCTCCAGCCCAAAAGGCAGCCAAAATGCAGCCCACATCCGGGACAATTTCAAGAGCAGGGGGTGGAGCAAGCCAGGCCTCAAACCACGAGAAGCTCCAGCCCAAAAGGCAGCCAAAATGCAGCCCACATCCGGGAGAATCTCAAGAGCAGGGGGTGGAGCAAGCCAGGCCTCAAACCTCGAGAAGCTCCAGCCCAAAAGGCAGTCAAAATGCAGCCCACATCTGGGAGAATCTCAAGAGCAGGGGGTGGAGCAAGCCAGGCCTCAAACCACGAGAAGCTCCAGCCCAAAAGGCAGCCAAAATGCAGCCCACATCCGGGAGAATCTCAAGAGCAGGGGGTGGAGCAAGCCAGGCCTCAAACCACGAGAAGCTCCAGCCCAAAAGGCAGCCAAAATGCAGCCCACATCCGGGACAATTTCAAGAGCAGGGGGTGGAGCAAGCCAGGCCTCAAACAACGAGAAGCTCCAGCCCAAATTGCAGCCAAAATGCAGCCCACATCCGGGAGAATTTCAAGAGCAGGGGGTGGAGCAAGCCAGGCCTCAAACCTCGAGAAGCTCCAGCCCAAAATGCAGTCAAAATGCAGCCCATATCTGGGAGAATCTCAAGAGCAGGGGGTGGAGCAAGCCAGGCCTCAAACCACGAGAAGCTCCAGCCCAAAAGGCAGCCAAAATGCAGCCCACCTCCGGGAGAATCTCAAGAGCAGGGGGTGGAGCAAGCCAGGCCTCAAACCACGAGAAGCTCCAGCCCAAAATGCACCCAAAATCAGCCCTCATCCGGGAGAATCTCAAGAGCAGGGGGTTGGAGCAAGCCAGGCCTCAAACCACGAGAAGCTCCAGCCCAAACTGCAGCCAAAATGCAGCCCACATACGGGAGAATCTCAAGAGCAGGGGGTGGAGCAAGCCAGGCCTCAAACCACGAGAAGCTCCAGCCCAAAAGGCAGCCAAAATGCAGCCCACATCCAGGAGAATATGAAGAGCAGGGGGTGGAGCAAGCCAGGCCTCAAACCACGAGAAGCTCCAGCCCAAAATGCAGCCAAAATGCAGCCCATATCCGGGAGAATCTCAAGAGCATGGGGTGGAGCAAGCCAGGCCTCAAACCACGAGAAGCTCCAGCCCAAAAGGCAGCCAAAATCCAGCCCACATCCGGGACAATTTCAAGAGCAGGGGGTGGAGCAAGCCAGGCCTCAAACCACGAGAAGCTCCAGCCCAAAATGCAGCCAAAATGCACCCCACATCCAGGAGAATATGAAGAGCAGGGGGTGGAGCAAGCCAGGCCTCGAACCACGAGAAGCTCCAGCCCAAAAGGCAGCCAAAATCCAGCCCACATCCGGGAGAATCTCAAGAGCAGGGCGTGGAGCAAGCCAGGCCTCAAACCACGAGAAGCTCCAGCCCAAAATGCAGCCAAAATGCAGCCCATATCCTGGAGAATCTCAAGAGCATGGGGTGGAGCAAGCCAGGCCTCAAACCACGAGAAGCTCCAGCCCAAAAGGCAGCCAAAATGCAGCCCACATCCGGGAGAATCTCAAGAGCAGGGGGTGGAGCAAGCCAGGCCTCAAACCACGAGAAGCTCCAGCCCAAGAATCAGCCAAAATGCAGCCCACCTCCGTGAGAAACTCAAGAGCAGGGGGTGGAGCAAGCCAGGCCTCAAACCACGAGAAGCTCCAGCCCAAAAGGCAGCCAAAATGCAGCCCACATCCGGGACAATTTCAAGAGCAGGGAGTGGAGCAAGCCAGGCCTCAAACCACGAGAAGCTCCAGCCCAAAAGGCAGCCAACATGCAGCCCACATCCGGGAGAATCTCAAGAGCAGGGGGTGGAGGAAGCCAGGCCTCAAACCTCGAGAAGCTCCAGCCCAAAAGGCAGTCAAAATGCAGCCCACATCCGGGAGAATCTCAAGAGCAGGGGGTGGAGCAAGCCAGGTCTCAAACCACGAGAAGCTCCAGCCCAAAAGGCAGCCAAAATGCAGCCCACCTCCGGGAGAATCTCAAGAGCAAGGGGTGGAGCAAGCCAGGCCTCAAACCATGAGAAGCTCCAGCCCAAAATGCAGCCAAAATGCAGCCCACATCCAGGAGAATATCAAGAGCAGGGGGTGGAGCAAGCCAGGCCTCAAACCACGAGAAGCTCCAGCCCAAAAGGCAGCCAAAATGCAGCCCACATCCGGGAGAATCTCAAGAGCAGGGGGTGGAGCAATCCAGGCCTCAAACCACGAGAAGCTCCAGCCCAAAAGGCAGCCAAAATGCAGCCCACATCCGGGAGAATCTCAAGAGCAGGGGGTGGAGCAAGCCAGGCCTCAAACCTCGAGAAGCTCCAGCCCAAAAGGCAGTCAAAATGCAGCCCACATCCGGGAGAATCTCAAGAGCAGGGCGTGGAGCAAGCCAGGCCTCAAACCACGAGAAGCTCCAGCCCAAAAGGCAGCCAAAATGCAGCCCACATCCGGGAGAATCTCAAGAGCAGGGGGTGGAGCAAGCCAGGCCTCAAACCACGAGAAGCTCCAGCCCAAAAGGCAGCCAAAATGCAGCCCACATCCGGGAGAATCTCAAGAGCAGGGGGTGGAGCAAGCCAGGCCTCAAACCACGAGAAGCTCCAGCCCAAATTGCAGTCAAAATGCAGCCCACATCCGGGAGAATCTCAAGAGCAGGGGGTGGAGCAAGCCAGGCCTCAAACCTCGAGAAGCTCCAGCCCAAAAGGCAGTCAAAATGCAGCCCACATCCGGGAGAATCTCAAGAGCAGGGCGTGGAGCAAGCCAGGCCTCAAACCACGAGAAGCTCAAGCCCAAAAGGCAGCCAAAATGCAGCCCACATCCAGGAGAATATGAAGAGCAGGGGGTGGAGCAAGCCAGGCCTCGAACCACGGGAAGCTCCAGCCCAAAATGCAGCCAAAATCCAGCCCACATCCGGGAGAATCTCAAGAGCAGGGGGTGGTGCAAGTCAGGCCTCAAACCTCGAGAAGCTCCAGCCCAAAATGCAGCCAAAATCCATCCCACATCCGGGAGAATCTCAAGAGCAGGGGGTGGAGCAAGCCAGGCCTCAAACCACGAGAAGCTCCAGCCCAAAAGCCAGCCAAAATGCAGCCCACATCCAGGAGAATCTCAAGAGCAGGGGTTGGAGGAAGCCAGACCTCTAAACCACGAGAATCTCCAGCCCAAAATACAGCCAAAATTCAGCGCACATCCAGGAGAATCTCAAGAGCAGGGGGTGGAGCAAGCCAGGCCTCAAACCACAAGAAGCTCCAGCCCAAAAGGCAGCAAAAATGCAGCCCACATCCGGGAGAGTCTCAAGAGCAGGGGGTGGAGCAAGCCAGGCCTCAAACCACGAGAAACTCCAGCCCAAAAGGCAGCAAAAATGCAGCCCACATCCAGTAGAATATCAAGAGCAGGGGGTGGAGCAAGCCAGGCCTCAAACCATGAGAACCTCCAGCCCAAAATGCAGACAAAATCCAGCCCACATCCGGGAGAATCTCAAGAGCAGGGGGTGGAGCAAGCCAGGCCTCAAACCACGAGAATCTCCAGCCCAAAAAACAGCCAAAATGCAGCCCACATCCGGGAGAATCTCAAGAGCAGGGGGTGGAGGAAGCCAGGCCTCAAACCCCGAGAAGCTCCAGGCCAAAAGGCAGCCAAAATGCAGCCCACCTCCGGGAGAATCTCAAGAGCAGGGGGTGGAGCAAGCCAGGCCTCAAACCACGAGAAGCTCCAGCCCAAGAATCAGCCAAAATGCAGCCCACATCCGGGAGAATCTCAAGAGCAGGGTTTGGAGCAATCCAGGCCTCAAACCACGAGAAGCTCCAGCCCAAAATGCAGCCAAAATCCAGCCCACATCCAGGAGAATCTCAAGAGCAGGGGGTGGAGCAAGCCAGGCCTCAAACCACGAGAAGCTCCAGCCCAAAAGGCAGCCAAAATGCAGCCCACATCCGGGAGAATCTCAAGAGCAGGGGGTGGAGCAAGCCAGGCCCCAAACCACGAGAAGCTCCAGCCCAAAAGGCAGCCAAAATGCATCCCACATCCGGGAGAATCTCAAGAGCAGGGGGTGGAGAAAGCCAGGCCTCAAACCACGAGAAGCTCCAGCCCAACAGGCAGCCAAAATGCAGGCCACATCCGGGAGAATCTCAAGAGCAGGGGGTGGAGCAAGCCAGGCCTCAAACCACGAGAAGCTCCAGCCCAAAAGGCAGCCAAAATGCAGCCCACCTCCGGGAGAATCTCAAGAGCAGGGGGTGGAGCAAGCCAGGCCTCAAACCACGAGAAGCTCCAGCCCAAGAATCAGCCAAAATGCAGCCCACATCCGGGAGAATCTCAAGAGCAGGGGTTGGAGCAATCCAGGCCTCAAACCACGAGAAGCTCCAGCCCAAAATGCAGCCAAAATCCAGCCCACATCCAGGAGAATCTCAAGAGCAGGGGGTGGAGCAAGCCAGGCCTCAAACCACGAGAAGCTCCAGCCCAAAATGCAGCCAAAATGCAGCCCACCTCCGTGAGAATCTCAAGAGCAGGGGGTGGAGCAAGCCAGGCCTCAAACCACGAGAAGCTCCAGCCCAAAAGGCAGCCAAAATTCAGCCCACCTCCGGGAGAATCTCAAGAGCAGGGGGTGGAGCAAGCCAGGCCTCAAACCACGAGAAGCTCCAGCCCAAAATGCAGCCAAAATCCAGCCCACATCCGGGACAATTTCAAGAGCAGGGGGTGGAGCAAGCCAGGCCTCAAACCACGAGAAGCTCCAGCCCAAAAGGCAGCCAAAATGCAGCCCACATCCAGGAGAATATCAAGAGCAGGGGGTGGTGCAAGCCAGGCCTCAAACCATGAGAAGCTCCAGCCCAAAATGCAGCCAAAATGCAGCCCACATCTGGGAGAATCTCAAGAGCAAGGGATGGAGCAAGCCAGGCCTCAAACCACGAGAAGCTCCAGCCCAAAATTCAGACAAAATGCAGCCCACATCCAGGAGAATCTCAAGAGCAGGGGGTGGAGCAAGGCAGGCCTCAAACCGCGAGATGCTCCAGCCCAAAAAGCAGCCAAAATGCAGCCCACATCCGGGAGAATCTCAAGAGCAGGGGTTGGAGCAAGCCAGGCCTCAAACCACGAGAAGCTCCAGCCCAAGAATCAGCCAAAATGCAGCCCACATCCGGGAGAATCTCAAGAGCAGGGGGTGGAGCAAGCCAGGCCTCAAACCACGAGAAGCTCCAGCCCAAAAGGCAGCCAAAATGCAGCCCACATCTGGGAGAATCTCAAGAGCAGGGGGTGGAGCAAGCCAGGCCTCAAACCACGAGAAGCTCCAGCCCAAAATGTAGCCAAAATGCAGCCCACATCCGGGAGAATCTCAAGAGCAGGGGGTGGAGCAAGCCAGGCCTCAAACCTCGAGAACCTCCAGCCCAAAATGTAGCCAAAATGCAGCCCACATACAGGAGAATCTCAAGAGCAGGGGGTGGAGCAAGCCAGGCCTCAAACCACGAGAAGCTCCAGCCCAAGAATCAGCCAAAATGCAGCCCACCTCCGGGAGAATCTCAAGAGCAGTGGGTGGAGCAAGCCAGGCCTCAAACCACGAGAAGCTCCAGCCCAAAAGGCAGCCAAAATGCAGCCCACATCCGGGAGAATCTCAAGAGCAGGGGGTGGAGCAAGCCAGGCCCCAAACCACGAGAAGCTCCAGCCCAAAAGGCAGCCAAAATGCAGCCCACATCCGGGAGAATCTCAAGAGCAGGGGTTGGAGCAAGCCAGGCCTCAAACCACGAGAAGCTCCAGCCCAACAGGCAGCCAAAATCCAGCCCACATCCGGGAGAATCTCAAGAGCAGGGAGTGGAGCAAGCCAGGCCTCAAACCACGAGAAGCTCCAGCCCAAAAGGAAGACAAAATCCAGCCCACATGCGGGAGAATATCAAGAGCAGGGGGTGGAGCAAGCCAGGCCTCAAACCACGAGAAGCTCCAGCCCAAAAGGCAGCCAAAATGCAGCCCACATCCAGGAGAATCTCAAGAGCAGGGGGTGGAGCAAGCCAGTCCTCAAACCTTGAGAAGCTCCAGCCCAAGTATCAGCCAAAATTCAGCCCACCTCCGGGAGAATCTCAAGAGCAGGGGGTGGAGCAAGCCAGGCCTCAAACCACGAGAAGCTCCAGCCCAAAAGGCAGCCAAAATCCAGCCCACATCCGGGACAATTTCAAGAGCAGGGGGTGGAGCAAGCCAGGCCTCAAACCACGAGAAGCTCCAGCCCAAAATGCAGCCAAAATGCAGCCCACATCCAGGAGAATCTCAAGAGCAGGGGTTTGAGCAAGCCAGGCCTCAAACCACGAGAAGCTCCAGCCCTAAAGGCAGACAAAATCCAGCCCTTATAAGGGAGAATCTCAAGAGCAGGGGGTGGAGCAAGCCAGGCCTCAAACCACGAGAAGCTCCAGCCCAAGAATCAGCCATAATGCAGACCACATCCGGGAAAATCTCAAGAGCAGGGGGTGGAGCAAGCCAGGCCTCAAACCACGAGAAGCTCCAGCCCAAGAATCAGCCATAATGCAGACCACATCCGGGAAAATCTCAAGAGCAGGGGGTGGAGCAAGCCAGGCCTCAAACCACGAGAAGCTCCAGCCCAAAAGGCAGCCAAAATGCAGCCCACATTCGGGAGAATCTCAAGAGCAGGGGGTGGAACAAGCCAGGCCTCAAACCACGAGAAGCTCCAGCCCTAAATGCAGCCAAAATCCAGCCCACATCCGGGAGAATCTCAAGAGCAGGGGGTGGAGCAAGCCAGGCCTCAAACCACGAGAAGCTCCAGCCCAAGATTCAGCCAAAATGCAGCCCACATCCGGGAGAATCTCAAGAGCAGGGGGTGGAGCAAGCCAGGCCTCAAACCACGAGAAGCTCCAACCCAAGAATCAGCCAAAATGCAGCCCACATCCGGGAGAATCTCAAGAGCAGGGGGTGGAGCAAGCCAGGCCTCAAACCACGAGAAGCTCCAGCCCAAAAGGCAGCCAAAATCCAGCCCACCTCCGGCAGAATCTCAAGAGTAGGGGGTGGAGCAAGCCAGGCCTCAAACCACGAGAAGCTCCAGCCCAAGAATCAGCCAAAATGCAGTCCACATCCAGGAGAATCTCAAGAGCAGGGGGTGGAGCAAGCCAGGCCTCAAACCTCGAGAAGCTCCAGCCCAAATGGCAGCCAAAATGCAGCCCACATCCGGGAGAATCTCAAGAGCAGGGGGTGGAGTAAGCCAGCCCTCAAACCACAAGAAGCTCCAGCTCAAAAGGCAGCCAAAATCCAGCCCACATCCGGGAGAATATCAAGAGCAGGGGGTGGAGCAAGCCAGGCCTCAAACCATGAGAAGCTCCAGCCCTAAAGTCAGCCAAAATGCAGCCCACATCCGGGAGAATCTCAAGAGCAGGGGGTGGAGCAAGCCAGGCCTCAAACCACGAGAAGCTCCAGCCCAAAAGGCAGCAAAAATGCAGCCCACATCCAGGAGAATATGAAGAGCAGGGGGTGGAGCAAGCCAGGCCTCAAACCACGAGAAGCTCCAGCCCAAGAATCAGCCAAAATGCAGTCCACATCCAGGAGAATCTCAAGAGCGGGGGGTGGAGCAAGCCAGGCCTCAAACCTCGAGAAGCTCCAGCCAAAATGGCAGCCAAAATGCAGCCCACATCCGGGAGAATCTCAAGAGCAGGGGGTGGAGTAAACCAGCCCTCAAACCATAAGAAGCTCCAGCTCAAAAGGCAGCCAAAATCCAGCCCACATCCGGGAGAATATCAAGAGCAGGGGGTGGAGCAAGCCAGGCCTCAAACCATGAGAAGCTCCAGCCCTAAAGTCAGCCAAAATGCAGCCCACATCCGGGAGAATCTCAAGAGCAGGGGGTGGAGCAAGCCAGGCCTCAAACCCCGAGAAGCTCCAGCCCAAAAGGCAGCAAAAATGCAGCCCACATCCAGGAGAATATGAAGAGTAGGGGGTGGAGCAAGGCAGGCCTCAAACCATGAGAAGCTCCAGCCCAAAAGGCAGCCAAAATGCAGCCCACATCCAGGAGAATATGAAGAGCAGGGGGTGGAGCAAGCCAGGCCTCAAACCACGAGAAGCTCCAGCCCAAAAAGGCAGCCAAAATGCAGCCCACCTCCGTGAGAATTTCAAGAGAAGGGGGTGGAGCAAGCCAGGCCTCAAAGCACGAGAAGCTCCAGCCCAAATTGCAGCCAAAATGCAGCCCACCTCCGGGAGAATCTCAAGAGCAGGGGGTGGAGCAAGCCAGGCCTCAAACCTCGAGAAGCTCCAGCCCAAAAGGCAGTCAAAATGCAGCCCACATCTGGGAGAATCTCAAGAGCAGGGGGTGGAGCAAGCCAGGCCTCAAACCACGAGAAGCTCCAGCCCAAAAGGCAGCCAAAATGCAGCCCACCTCCGGGAGAATCTCAAGAGCAGGGGGTGGAGCAAGCCAGGCCTCAAACCACGAGAAGCTCCAGCCCAAAATGCACCCAAAATCCAGCCCTCATCCGGGAGAATATCAAGAGCAGGGGGTGGAGCAAGCCAGGCCTCAAACCACGAGAAGCTCCAGCCCAAACTGCAGCCAAAATGCAGCCCACCTCCGTGAGAATCTCAAGAGCAGGGGGTGGAGCAAGCCAGGCCTCAAACCACGAGAAGCTCCAGCCCAAAAGGCAGCCAAAATGCAGCCCACATCCAGGAGAATATGAAGAGCAGGGGGTGGAGCAAGCCCGGCCTCGAACCACGAGAAGCTCCAGCCCAAAAGGCAGCCAAAATGCAGCCCACATCCGGGAGAATCTCAAGAGCAGGGTGTGGAGCAAGCCAGGCCTCAAACCACGAGAAGCTCCAGCCCAAAATGCAGCCAAAATGCAGCCCATATCCGGGAGAATCTCAAGAGCATGGGGTGGAGCAAGCCAGGCCTCAAACCACGAGAAGCTCCAGCCCAAAATGCAGCCAAAATGCAGCCCATATCCGGGAGAATCTCAAGAGCATGGGGTGGAGCAAACCAGGCCTCAAACCACGAGAAGCTCCAGCCCAAAAGGCAGCCAAAATCCAGCCCACATCCAGGAGAATATCAAGAGCAGGGGGTGGTGCAAGCCAGGCCTCAAACCATGAGAAGCTCCAGCCCAAAATGCAGCCAAAATGCAGCCCACATCTGGGAGAATCTCAAGAGCAAGGGGTGGAGCAAGGCAGGCCTCAAACCACGAGAAGCTCCAGCCCAAAATGCAGACAAAATGCAGCCCACATCCAGGAGAATCTCAAGAGCAGGGGGTGGAGCAAGCCAGGCCTCAAACCACGAGAAGCTCCAGCCCAAAAGGCAGCCAAAATGCAGCCCACCTCCGTGAGAATCTCAAGAGCAGGGGGTGGAGCAAGCCAGGCCTCAAACCACGAGAAGCTCCAGCCCAAAAGGCAGCCAAAATGCAGCCCACATCCAGGAGAATATGAAGAGCAGGGGGTGGAGCAAGCCCGGCCTCGAACCACGAGAAGCTCCAGCCCAAAAGGCAGCCAAAATGCAGCCCACATCCGGGAGAATCTCAAGAGCAGGGTGTGGAGCAAGCCAGGCCTCAAACCACGAGAAGCTCCAGCCCAAAATGCAGCCAAAATGCAGCCCATATCCGGGAGAATCTCAAGAGCATGGGGTGGAGCAAGCCAGGCCTCAAACCACGAGAAGCTCCAGCCCAAAATGCAGCCAAAATGCAGCCCATATCCGGGAGAATCTCAAGAGCATGGGGTGGAGCAAACCAGGCCTCAAACCACGAGAAGCTCCAGCCCAAAAGGCAGCCAAAATCCAGCCCACATCCAGGAGAATATCAAGAGCAGGGGGTGGTGCAAGCCAGGCCTCAAACCATGAGAAGCTCCAGCCCAAAATGCAGCCAAAATGCAGCCCACATCTGGGAGAATCTCAAGAGCAAGGGGTGGAGCAAGGCAGGCCTCAAACCACGAGAAGCTCCAGCCCAAAATGCAGACAAAATGCAGCCCACATCCAGGAGAATCTCAAGAGCAGGGGGTGGAGCAAGCCAGGCCTCAAACCGCGAGATGCTCCAGCCCAAAAGGCAGCCAAAATGCAGCCCACATCCGGGAGAATCTCAAGAGCAGGGGTTGGAGCAAGCCAGGCCTCAAACCACGAGAAGCTCCAGCCCAAGAATCAGCCAAAATGCAGCACACATCCAGGAGAATCTCAAGAGCAGGGTTTTGAGCAAGCCAGGCCTCAAACCACGAGAAGCTCCAGCCCTAAAGGCAGCCAAAATCCAGCCCTTATAAGGGAGAATCTCAAGAGCAGGGGGTGGAGCAAGCCAGGCCTCAAACCACGAGAAGCTCCAGCCCAAAAGGCAGCCAAAATGCAGCCCACATCCGGGAGAATCTCAAGAGCAGGGGGTGGAGCAAGCCAGGCCTCAAACCACGAGAAGCTCCAGCCCAAAAGGCAGGCAAAATGCAGCCCACATCTGGGAGAATCTCAAGAGCAAGGGGTGGAGCAAGCCAGGCCTCAAACCACGAGAAGCTCCAGCCCAAAATGCAGACAAAATGCAGCCCACATCCAGGAGAATCTCAAGAGCAGGGGGTGGAGCAAGCCAGGCCTCAAACCACGAGAAGCTCCAGCCCAAAAGGCAGCCAAAATGCAGCCCACATCCGGGAGAATCTCAACAGCAGGGGTTGGAGCAAGCCAGGCCTCAAACCACGAGAAGCTCCAGCCCAAAATGCAGCCAAAATGCAGCCCACCTCCGGGAGAATCTCAAGAGCAGGGGGTGGAGCAAGCCAGGCCTCAAACCAGGAGAAGCTCCAGCCCAAAAGGCAGCCAAAATGCAGCCCACATCCGGGAGAATCTCAAGAGCAGGGGGTGGAGTAAGCCAGCCCTCAAACCACAAGAAGCTCCAGCTCAAAAGGCAGCCAAAATCCAGCCCACATCCGGGAGAATATCAAGAGCAGGGGGTGGAGCAAGCCAGGCCTCAAACCATGAGAAGCCCCAGCCCAAAAGGGAGCCAAATACCAGCCCACATCCAGGAGAATCTCAAGAGCAGGGGGTGGAGCAAGGCAGGCCTCAAACCATGAGAAGCTCCAGCCCAAAAGGCAGCCAAAATGCAGCCCACATCCAGGAGAATATGAAGAGCAGGGGGTGGAGCAAGCCAGGCCTCAAACCTCGAGAAGCTCCAGCCCAAAAAGGCAGCCAAAATGCAGCCCACCTCCGTGAGAATTTCAAGAGCAGGGGGTGGAGCAAGCCAGGCCTCAAACCACGAGAAGCTCCAGCCCAAATTGCAGCCAAAATGCAGCCCACCTCCGGGAGAATCTCAAGAGCAGGGGGTGGAGCAAGCCAGGCCTCAAACCTCGAGAAGCTCCAGCCCAAAAGGCAGTCAAAATGCAGCCCACATCTGGGAGAATCTCAAGAGCAGGGGGTGGAGCAAGCCAGGCCTCAAACCACAAGAAGCTCCAGCCCAAAAGGCAGCCAAAATGCAGCCCACCTCCGGGAGAATCTCAAGAGCAGGGGGTGGAGCAAGCCAGGCCTCAAACCACGAGAAGCTCCAGCCCAAAATGCACCCAAAATCCAGCCCTCATCCGGGAGAATATCAAGAGCAGGGGGTGGAGCAAGCCAGGCCTCAAACCACGAGAAGCTCCAGCCCAAACTGCAGCCAAAATGCAGCCCACCTCCGTGAGAATCTCAAGAGCAGGGGGTGGAGCAAGCCAGGCCTCAAACCACGAGAAGCTCCAGCCCAAAAGGCAGCCAAAATGCAGCCCACATCCGGGAGAATCTCAAGAGCAGGGTGTGGAGCAAGCCAGGCCTCAAACCACGAGAAGCTCCAGGCCAAAAGGCAGCCAAAATGCAGCCCATATCCGGGAGAATCTCAAGAGCATGGGGTGGAGCAAGCCAGGCCTCAAACCTCGAGAAGCTCCAGCCCAAATGGCAGCCAAAATGCAGCCCACATCCGGGAGAATCTCAAGAGCAGGGGGTGGAGTAAGCCAGCCCTCAAACCACAAGAAGCTCCAGCTCAAAAGGCAGCCAAAATCCAGCCCACATCCGGGAGAATATCAAGAGCAGGGGGTGGAGCAAGCCAGGCCTCAAACCATGAGAAGCTCCAGCCCTAAAGTCAGCCAAAATGCAGCCCACATCCGGGAGAATCTCAAGAGTAGGGGGTGGAGCAAGCCAGGCCTCAAACCACGAGAAGCTCCAGCCCAAAAGGCAGCAAAAATGCAGCCCACATCCAGGAGAATATGAAGAGCAGGGGGTGGAGCAAGCCAGGCCTCAAACCACGAGAAGCTCCAGCCCAAGAATCAGCCAAAATGCAGTCCACATCCAGGAGAATCTCAAGAGCGGGGGGTGGAGCAAGCCAGGCCTCAAACCTCGAGAAGCTCCAGCCAAAATGGCAGCCAAAATGCAGCCCACATCCGGGAGAATCTCAAGAGCAGGGGGTGGAGTAAGCCAGCCCTCAAACCACAAGAAGCTCCAGCTCAAAAGGCAGCCAAAATCCAGCCCACATCCGGGAGAATATCAAGAGCAGGGGGTGGAGCAAGCCAGGCCTCAAACCATGAGAAGCTCCAGCCCTAAAGTCAGCCAAAATGCAGCCCACATCCGGGAGAATCTCAAGAGCAGGGGGTGGAGCAAGCCAGGCCTCAAACCCCAAGAAGCTCCAGCCCAAAAGGCAGCAAAAATCCAGCCCACATCCAGGAGAATATGAAGAGTAGGGGGTGGAGCAAGGCAGGCCTCAAACCATGAGAAGCTCCAGCCCAAAAGGCAGCCAAAATCCAGCCCACATCCAGGAGAATATCAAGAGCAGGGGGTGGTGCAAGCCAGGCCTCAAACCATGAGAAGCTCCAGCCCAAAATGCAGCCAAAATGCAGCCCACATCTGGGAGAATCTCAAGAGCAAGGGGTGGAGCAAGGCAGGCCTCAAACCACGAGAAGCTCCAGCCCAAAATGCAGACAAAATGCAGCCCACATCCAGGAGAATCTCAAGAGCAGGGGGTGGAGCAAGCCAGGCCTCAAACCGCGAGATGCTCCAGCCCAAAAGGCAGCCAAAATGCAGCCCACATCCGGGAGAATCTCAAGAGCAGGGGTTGGAGCAAGCCAGGCCTCAAACCACGAGAAGCTCCAGCCCAAGAATCAGCCAAAATGCAGCACACATCCAGGAGAATCTCAAGAGCAGGGTTTTGAGCAAGCCAGGCCTCAAACCACGAGAAGCTCCAGCCCTAAAGGCAGCCAAAATCCAGCCCTTATAAGGGAGAATCTCAAGAGCAGGGGGTGGAGCAAGCCAGGCCTCAAACCACGAGAAGCTCCAGCCCAAAAGGCAGCCAAAATGCAGCCCACATCCGGGAGAATCTCAAGAGCAGGGGGTGGAGCAAGCCAGGCCTCAAACCACGAGAAGCTCCAGCCCAAAAGGCAGCAAAAATGCAGCCCACATCCGGGAGAATCTCAAGAGCAAGGGGTGGAGCAAGCCAGGCCTCAAACCACGAGAAGCTCCAGCCCAAAATGCAGACAAAATGCAGCCCACATCCAGGAGAATCTCAAGAGCAGGGGGTGGAGCAAGCCAGGCCTCAAACCACGAGAAGCTCCAGCCCAAAAGGCAGCCAAAATGCAGCCCACATCCGGGAGAATCTCAACAGCAGGGGTTGGAGCAAGCCAGGCCTCAAACCACGAGAAGCTCCAGCCCAAAATGCAGCCAAAATGCAGCCCACCTCCGGGAGAATCTCAAGAGCAGGGGGTGGAGCAAGCCAGGCCTCAAACCAGGAGAAGCTCCAGCCCAAAAGGCAGCCAAAATGCAGCCCACATCCGGGAGAATCTCAAGAGCAGGGGGTGGAGTAAGCCAGCCCTCAAACCACAAGAAGCTCCAGCTCCAAAGGCAGCCAAAATCCAGCCCACATCCGGGAGAATATCAAGAGCAGGGGGTGGAGCAAGCCAGGCCTCAAACCATGAGAAGCCCCAGCCCAAAAGGGAGCCAAATACCAGCCCACATCCAGGAGAATCTCAAGAGCAGGGGGTGGAGCAAGGCAGGCCTCAAACCATGAGAAGCTCCAGCCCAAAAGGCAGCCAAAATGCAGCCCACATCCAGGAGAATATGAAGAGCAGGGGGTGGAGCAAGCCAGGCCTCAAACCTCGAGAAGCTCCAGCCCAAAAAGGCAGCCAAAATGCAGCCCACCTCCGTGAGAATTTCAAGAGCAGGGGGTGGAGCAAGCCAGGCCTCAAACCACGAGAAGCTCCAGCCCAAATTGCAGCCAAAATGCAGCCCACCTCCGGGAGAATCTCAAGAGCAGGGGGTGGAGCAAGCCAGGCCTCAAACCTCGAGAAGCTCCAGCCCAAAAGGCAGTCAAAATGCAGCCCACATCTGGGAGAATCTCAAGAGCAGGGGGTGGAGCAAGCCAGGCCTCAAACCACGAGAAGCTCCAGCCCAAAAGGCAGCCAAAATGCAGCCCACCTCCGGGAGAATCTCAAGAGCAGGGGGTGGAGCAAGCCAGGCCTCAAACCACGAGAAGCTCCAGCCCAAAATGCACCCAAAATCCAGCCCTCATCCGGGAGAATATCAAGAGCAGGGGGTGGAGCAAGCCAGGCCTCAAACCACGAGAAGCTCCAGCCCAAACTGCAGCCAAAATGCAGCCCACCTCCGTGAGAATCTCAAGAGCAGGGGGTGGAGCAAGCCAGGCCTCAAACCACGAGAAGCTCCAGCCCAAAAGGCAGCCAAAATGCAGCCCACATCCGGGAGAATCTCAAGAGCAGGGTGTGGAGCAAGCCAGGCCTCAAACCACGAGAAGCTCCAGGCCAAAAGGCAGCCAAAATGCAGCCCATATCCGGGAGAATCTCAAGAGCATGGGGTGGAGCAAACCAGGCCTCAAACCACGAGAAGCTCCAGCCCAAAATGCAGCCAAAATGCAGCCCATATCCGGGAGAATCTCAAGAGCATGGGGTGGAGCAAACCAGGCCTCAAACCACGAGAAGCTCCAGCCCAAAAGGCAGCCAAAATGCATCCCACATCCAGGAGAATATCAAGAGCAGGGGGTGGTGCAAGCCAGGCCTCAAACCATGAGAAGCTCCAGCCCAAAATGCAGCCAAAATGCAGCCCACATCTGGGAGAATCTCAAGAGCAAGGGGTGGAGCAAGGCAGGCCTCAAACCACGAGAAGCTCCAGCCCAAAATGCAGACAAAATGCAGCCCACATCCAGGAGAATCTCAAGAGCAGGGGGTGGAGCAAGCCAGGCCTCAAACCGCGAGATGCTCCAGCCCAAAAGGCAGCCAAAATGCAGCCCACATCCGGGAGAATCTCAAGAGCAGGGGTTGGAGCAAGCCAGGCCTCAAACCACGAGAAGCTCCAGCCCAAGAATCAGCCAAAATGCAGCACACATCCAGGAGAATCTCAAGAGCAGGCTTTTGAGCAAGCCAGGCCTCAAACCACGAGAAGCTCCAGCCCTAAAGGCAGACAAAATCCAGCCCTTATAAGGGAGAATCTCAAGAGCAGGGGGTGGAGCAAGCCAGGCCTCAAACCACGAGAAGCTCCAGCCCAAAAGGCAGCCAAAATGCAGCCCACATCCGGGAGAATCTCAAGAGCAGGGTGTGGAGCAAGCCAGGCCTCAAACCACGAGAAGCTCCAGGCCAAAAGGCAGCCAAAATGCAGCCCATATCCGGGAGAATCTCAAGAGCATGGGGTGGAGCAAACCAGGCCTCAAACCACGAGAAGCTCCAGCCCAAAATGCAGCCAAAATGCAGCCCATATCCGGGAGAATCTCAAGAGCATGGGGTGGAGCAAACCAGGCCTCAAACCACGAGAAGCTCCAGCCCAAAAGGCAGCCAAAATGCATCCCACATCCAGGAGAATATCAAGAGCAGGGGGTGGTGCAAGCCAGGCCTCAAACCATGAGAAGCTCCAGCCCAAAATGCAGCCAAAATGCAGCCCACATCTGGGAGAATCTCAAGAGCAAGGGGTGGAGCAAGGCAGGCCTCAAACCACGAGAAGCTCCAGCCCAAAATGCAGACAAAATGCAGCCCACATCCAGGAGAATCTCAAGAGCAGGGGGTGGAGCAAGCCAGGCCTCAAACCGCGAGATGCTCCAGCCCAAAAGGCAGCCAAAATGCAGCCCACATCCGGGAGAATCTCAAGAGCAGGGGTTGGAGCAAGCCAGGCCTCAAACCACGAGAAGCTCCAGCCCAAGAATCAGCCAAAATGCAGCACACATCCAGAAGAATCTCAAGAGCAGGCTTTTGAGCAAGCCAGGCCTCAAACCACGAGAAGCTCCAGCCCTAAAGGCAGCCAAAATCCAGCCCTTATAAGGGAGAATCTCAAGAGCAGGGGGTGGAGCAAGCCAGGCCTCAAACCACGAGAAGCTCCAGCCCAAAAGGCAGCCAAAATGCAGCCCACATCCGGGAGAATCTCAAGAGCAGGGGGTGGAGCAAGCCAGGCCTCAAACCACGAGAAGCTCCAGCCCAAAAGGCAGCAAAAATGCAGCCCACATCTGGGAGAATCTCTAGAGCAAGGGGTGGAGCAAGCCAGGCCTCAAACCACGAGAAGCTCCAGCCCAAAATGCAGACAAAATGCAGCCCACATCCAGGAGAATCTCAAGAGCAGGGGGTGGAGCAAGGCAGGCCTCAAACCGCGAGATGCTCCAGCCCAAAAGGCAGCCAAAATGCAGCCCACATCCGGGAGAATCTCAACAGCAGGGGTTGGAGCAAGCCAGGCCTCAAACCACGAGAAGCTCCAGCCCAAGAATCAGCCAAAATGCAGCCCACCTCCGGGAGAATCTCAAGAGCAGGGGGTGGAGCAAGCCAGGCCTCAAACCAGGAGAAGCTCCAGCCCAAAAGGCAGCCAAAATGCAGCCCACATCCGGGAGAATCTCAAGAGCAGGGGGTGGAGTAAGCCAGCCCTCAAACCACAAGAAGCTCCAGCTCAAAAGGCAGCCAAAATCCAGCCCACATCCGGGAGAATATCAAGAGCAGGGGGTGGAGCAAGCCAGGCCTCAAACCATGAGAAGCCCCAGCCCAAAAGGGAGCCAAATACCAGCCCACATCCAGGAGAATCTCAAGAGCAGGGGGTGGAGCAAGCCAGGCCTCAAACCATGAGAAGCTCCAGCCCTAAAGTCAGCCAAAATGCAGCCCACATCCGGGAGAATCTCAAGAGCAGGGGGTGGAGCAAGCCAGGCCTCAAACCACGAGAAGCTCCAGCCCAAAATGCAGACAAAATGCAGCCCACATCCAGGAGAATCTCAAGAGCAGGGGGTGGAGCAAGGCAGGCCTCAAACCGCGAGATGCTCCAGCCCAAAAGGCAGCCAAAATGCAGCCCACATCCGGGAGAATCTCAACAGCAGGGGTTGGAGCAAGCCAGGCCTCAAACCACGAGAAGCTCCAGCCCAAGAATCAGCCAAAATGCAGCCCACCTCCGGGAGAATCTCAAGAGCAGGGGGTGGAGCAAGCCAGGCTTCAAACCAGGAGAAGCTCCAGCCCAAAGGCAGCCAAAATGCAGCCCACATCCGGGAGAATTTCAAGAGCAGGAGGTGGAGCAAGCCAGGCCTCAAACCTCGAGAAGCTCCAGCCCAAAATGTAGCCAAAATGCAGCCCACATCCAGGAGAATCTCAAGAGCAGGGGTTTGAGCAAGCCAGGCCTCAAACCACGAGAAGCTCCAGCCCTAAAGGCAGCCAAAATCCAGCCCTTATAAGGGAGAATCTCAAGAGCAGGGGGTGGAGCAAGCCAGGCCTCAAACCACGAGAAGCTCCAGCCCAAGAATCAGCCATAACGCAGCCCACATCCGGGAGAATCTCAAGAGCAGAGGGTGGAGCAAGCCAGGCCTCAAACCATGAGAAGCTCCAGCCCAAAAGGCAGCCAAAATGCAGCCCACATCCGGGAGAATCTCAAGAGCAGGGGGTGGAACAAGCCAGGCCTCAAACCACGAGAAGCTCCAGCCCAAAATGCAGCCAAAATGCAGCCCACATCCGGGAGAATCTCAAGAGCAGGGGGTGGAGCAAGCCAGGCCTCAAACCACGAGAAGCTCCAGCCCAAAATGCAGCCAAAATGCAGCCCACATCCGGGAGAATCTCAAGAGCAGGGGGTGGAGTAAGCCAGCCCTCAAACCACAAGAAGCTCCAGCTCAAAAGGCAGCCAAAATCCAGCCCACATCCGGGAGAATCTCAAGAGCAGGGGGTGGAGCAAGCCAGGCCTCAAACCACGAGAAGCCCCAGCCCAAAAGGGAGCCAAATACCAGCCCACATCCGGGAGAATCTCAAGAGCAGGGGGTGGAGCAAGCCAGGCCTCAAACCATGAGAAGCTCCAGCCCAAAAGGCAGCCAAAATGCAGCCCACATCCGGGAGAATCTCAAGAGCAGGGGGTGGAGCAAGCCAGGCCTCAAACCACGAGAAGCTCCAGCCCAAACTGCAGCCAAAATGCAGCCCACCTCCGGGAGAATCTCAAGAGCAGGGGGTGGAGCAAGCCAGGCCTCAAACCACGAGAAGCTCCAGCCCAAAAAGCAGCCAAAATGCAGCCCACATCCAGGAGAATCTCAAGAGCAGGGGGTGGAGCAAGCCAGGCCTCGAACCACGAGAAGCTCCAGCCCAAAAGGCAGCCAAAATGCAGCCCACATCCGGGAGAATCTCAAGAGCAGGGGGTGGAGCAAGCCAGGCCTCAAACCACGAGAAGCTCCAGCCCAAAATGCAGCCAAAATGCAGCCCATATCCGGGAGAATCTCAAGAGCATGGGGTGGAGCAAGCCAGGCCTCAAACCACGGGAAGCTCCAGCCCAAAAGGCAGCCAAAATGCAGCCCACATCCGGGAGAATCTCAAGAGCAGGGGGTGGAGCAAGCCAGGCCTCAAACCACGAGAAGCTCCAGCCCAAAAGGCAGCCAAAATGCAGCCCACCTCCGGGACAATTTCAAGAGCAGGGGGTGGAGCAAGCCAGGCCTCAAACCACGAGAAGCTCCAGCCCAAAAGGCAGCCAAAATGCAGCCCACATCCGGGAGAATCTCAAGAGCAGGGGGTGGAGCAAGCCAGGCCTCAAACCTCGAGAAGCTCCAGCCCAAAAGGCAGTCAAAATGCAGCCCACATCCGGGAGAATCTCAAGAGCAGGGGGTGGAGTAAGCCAGCCCTCAAACCACAAGAACCTCCAGCTCAAAAGGCAGCCAAAATGCAGCCCACATCTGGGAGAATATCAAGAGCAGGGGGTGGAGCAAGCCAGGCCTCAAACCATGAGAAGCCCCAGCCCAAAAGGGAGCCAAATACCAGCCCACATCTGGGAGAATCTCAAGAGCAGGGGGTGGAGCAAGCCAGGCCTCAAACCATGCGAAGCTCCAGCCCTAAAGTCAGCCAAAATGCAGCCCACATCCGGGAGAATCTCAAGAGCAGGGGGTGGAGCAAGCCAGGCCTCAAACCACGAGAAGCTCCAGCCCAAAAGGCAGCAAAAATGCAGCCCACATCCAGGAGAATATGAAGAGCAGGGGGTGGAGCAAGGCAGGCCTCAAACCTCGAGAAGCTCCAGCCCAAAAGGCAGTCAAAATGCAGCCCACATCTGGGAGAATCTCAAGAGCAGGGGGTGGAGCAAGCCAGGCCTCAAACCACGAGAAGCTCCAGCCCAAAAGGCAGCCAAAATGCAGCCCACATCCAGGAGAATATGAAGAGCAGGGGGTGGAGCAAGGCAGGCCTCAAACCTCGAGAAGCTCCAGCCCAAAAGGCAGTCAAAATGCAGCCCACATCCAGGAGAATATGAAGAGCAGGGGGTGGAGCAAGCCAGGCCTCAAACCTCGAGAAGCTCCAGCCCAAAAGGCAGTCAAAATGCAGCCCACATCTGGGAGAATCTCAAGAGCAGGGGGTGGAGCAAGCCAGGCCTCAAACCACGAGAAGCTCCAGCCCAAAAGGCAGCCAAAATGCAGCCCACCTCCGGGAGAATATCAAGAGCAGGGTGTGGAGCAAGCCAGGCCTCAAACCACGAGAAGCTCCAGCCCAAAAGGCAGCCAAAATGCAGCCCACATCCGGGAGAATCTCAAGAGCAGGGGGTGGAGCAAGCCAGGCCTCAAACCACGAGAAGCTCCAGCCCAAAAGGCAGGCAAAATGCAGCCCACCTCCGGGAGAATCTCAAGAGCAGGGGGTGGAGCAAGCCAGGCCTCAAACCACGAGAAGCTCCAGCCCAAAAGGCAGCCAAAATCCAGCCCACATCCGGGAGAATCTCAAGAGCAGGGGGTGGAGCAAGCCAGGCCTCAAACCACGAGAAGCTCCAGGCCAAAAGGCAGCCAAAATCCAGCCCACATCCGGGAGAATATCAAGAGCAGGGGGTGGAGCAAGCCAGGCCTCAAACCACTAGAAGCTCCAGCCCAAAAGGCAGCCAAAATGCAGCCCACATCCGGGAGAATCTCAAGAACAGGGGGTGGAGAAAGCCAGGCCTCAAACCTCGAGAAGCTCCAGCCCAAAAGGCAGTCAAAATGCAGCCCACATCCGGGAGAATCTCAAGAGCAGGGGGTGGAGCAAGCCAGGCCTCAAACCACGAGAAGCTCCAGCCCAAAATGCAGCCAAAATGCAGCCCACCTCCGTGAGAATCTCAAGAGCAGGGGGTGGAGCAAGCCAGGCCTCAAACCACGAGAAGCTCCAGCCCAAAAGGCAGCCAAAATGCAGCCCACATCCGGAGAATCTCAAGAGCAGGGGGTGGAGCAAGCCAGGCCTCAAACCACGAGAAGCTCCAGCCCAAAAGGCAGCCAAAATGCAGCCCACATCTGGGAGAATCTCAAGAGCAGGGGGTGGAGCAAGCCAGGCCTCAAACCACGAGAAGCTCCAGCCCAAAAGGCAGCCAAAATCCAGCCCACATACGGGAGAATCTCAAGAGCAGGGCGTGGAGCAAGCCAGGCCTCAAACCACGAGAAGCTCCAGCCCAAAATGCAGTCAAAATGCAGCCCATATCCTGGAGAAACTCAAGAGCATGGGGTGGAGCAAGCCAGGCCTCAAACCACGAGAAGCTCCAGCCCAAAAGGCAGCCAAAATGCAGCCCACATCCGGGAGAATCTCAAGAGCAGGGGGTGGAGCAAGCCAGGCCTCAAACCACGAGAAGCTCCAGCCCAAGAATCAGCCAAAATGCAGCCCACCTCCGTGAGAATCTCAAGAGCAGGGGGTGGAGCAAGCCAGGCCTCAAACCACGAGAAGCTCCAGCCCAAAAGGCAGCCAAAATGCAGCCCACATCCGGGACAATTTCAAGAGCAGGGCGTGGAGCAAGCCAGGCCTCAAACCACGAGAAGCTCCAGCCCAAAAGGCAGCCAACATGCAGCCCACATCCAGGAGAATCTCAAGAGCAGGGGTTGGAGCAAGCCAGGCCTCAAACCTCGAGAAGCTCCAGCCCAAAAGGCAGTCAAAATGCAGCCCACATCCGGGAGAATCTCAAGAGCAGGGGGTGGAGCAACCCAGGCCTCAAACCACGAGAAGCTCCAGCCCAAAAGGCAGGCAAAATGCAGCCCACCTCCGGGAGAATCTCAAGAGCAAGGGGTGGAGCAAGACAGGCCTCAAACCATGAGAAGCTCCAGCCCAAAAGGCAGCCAAACTCCAGCCCACATCCGGGAGAATCTCAAGAGCAGGGGGTGGAGCAAGACAGGCCTCAAACCACGAGAAGCTCCAGCCCAAAAGGCAGCCAAAATGCAGCCCACATCCAGGAGAATATCAAGAGCAGGGGGTGGAGCAAGCCAGGCCTCAAACCACGAGAAGCTCCAGCCCAAAAGGCAGCCAAAATGCAGCCCACATCCGGGAGAATCTCAAGAGCAGGGGTTGGAGCAAGCCAGGCTTCAAACCACGAGAAGCTCCAGCCCAAAAGGCAGCCAAAATGCAGCCCACATCTGGGAGAATCTCAAGAGCAGGGGGTGGAGCAAGCCAGGCCTCAAACCACGAGAAGCTCCAGCCCAGAAGGCAGCCAAAATGCAGCCCACATCCGGGAGAATCTCAAGAGCAGGGGGTGGAGCAAGCCAGGCCTCAAACCTCGAGAAGCTCCAGCCCAAAAGGCAGTCAAAATGCAGCCCACATCCGGGAGAATCTCAAGAGCAGGGCGTGGAGCAAGCCAGGCCTCAAACCACGAGAAGCTCCAGCCCAAAATGCAGCCAAAATGCAGCCCACATCCAGGAGAATATGAAGAGCAGGGGGTGGAGCAAGCCAGGCCTCGAACCACGAGAAGCTCCAGCCCAAAAGGCAGTCAAAATGCAGCCCACATCCGGGAGAATATCAAGAGCAGGGGGTGGAGCAAGCCAGGCCTCAAACCACGAGAAGCTCCAGCCCAAAAGGCAGCCAAAATGCAGCCCACCTACGGGAGAATCTCAAGAGCAGGGGGTGGAGCAAGCCAGGCCTCAAGCCACGAGAAGCTCCAGCCCAAAATGCAGCCAAAATGCAGCCCACATCTGGGAGAATCTCAAGAGCAAGGGGTGGAGCAAGCCAGGCCTCAAACCATGAGAAGCTCCAGCCCAAAAGGCAGCCAAACTCCAGCCCACATCCGGGAGAATCTCAAGAGCAGGGGGTGGAGCAAGCCAGGCCTCAAACCACGAGAAGCTCCAGCCCAAGAATCAGCCAAAATGCAGCCCACCTCCGGGAGAATCTCAAGAGCAGGGGGTGGAGCAAGCCAGGCCTCAAACCACGAGAAGCTCCAGCCCAAAAGGCAGCCAAAATGCAGCCCACATCCAGGAGAATCTCAAGAGCAGGGGGTGGAGCAAGCCAGGCCTCAAACCACGAGAAGCTCCAGCCCAAAATGCAGCCAAAATCCAGCCCACATCCGGGAGAATATCAAGAGCAGGGGGTGGAGCAAGGCAGGCCTCAAACCTCGAGAAGCTCCAGCCCAAAATGCAGCCAAAATGCAGCCCACATCCAGGAGAATATGAAGAGCAAGGGGTGGAGCAAGCCAGGCCTCGAACCACGGGAAGCTCCAGCCCAAAATGCAGCCAAAATCCAGCCCACATCCGGGAGAATCTCAAGAGCAGGGGGTGGTGCAAGTCAGGCCTCAAACCTCGAGAAGCTCCAGCCCAAAAGGCAGCCAAAATCCAGCCCACATCCGGGAGAATCTCAAGAGCAGGGGGTGGAGCAAGGCAGGCCTCAAACCACGAGAAGCTCCAGCCCAAAACCCACCCAAAATGCAGCCCACATCCGGGAGAGTCTCAAGAGCAGGGGGTGGAGCAAGCCAGGCCTCAAACCACGAGAAGCTCCAGCCCAAAAGTCAGCAAAAATGCAGCCCACATCCAGGAGAATATCAAGAGCAGGGGTTGGAGCAAGCCAGGCCTCAAACCACGAGAAGCTCCAGCCCAACAGGCAGCCAAAATCCAGCCAACAACCGGGAGAATCTCAAGAGCAGGGGTTGGAGCAATCCAGGCCTCAAACCACGAGAAGCTCCAGCCCAAAATGCAGCCAAAATCCAGCCCACATCCGGGAGAATCTCAAGAGCAGGGGGTGGAGCAAGCCAGGCCTCAAACCACGAGAAGCTCCAGCCAAAAAGGCAGCCAAAATGCAGCCCACATCCAGGAGAATCTCAAGAGCAGGGGGTGGAGCAAGCCAGTCCTCAAACCTTGAGAAGCTCCAGCCCAAGTATCAGCCAAAATTCAGCCCACCTCCTGGAGAATCTCAAGAGCAGGGGGTGGAGCAAGCCAGGCCTCAAACCACGAGAAGCTCCGGTCCAAAAGGCAGCCAAAATGCAGCCCACATCCGGGACAATTTCAAGAGCAGGGGGTGGTGCAAGCCAGGCCTCAAACCACGAGAAGCTCCAGCCCAAAAGGCAGCCAAAATGCAGCCCACATCTGGGAGAATCTCAAGAGCAAGGGGTGGAGCAAGGCAGGCCTCAAACCACGAGAAGCTCCAGCCCAAAATGCAGACAAAATGCAGCCCACATCCAGGAGAATCTCAAGAGCAGGGGGTGGAGCAAGGCAGGCCTCAAACCGCGAGATGCTCCAGCCCAAAAGGCAGCCAAAATGCAGCCCACATCCGGGAGAATCTCAAGAGCAGGGGTTGGAGCAAGCCAGGCCTCAAACCACGAGAAGCTCCAGCCCAAAAGGCAGCCAAAATGCAGCCCACCTCCGGGAGAATCTCAAGAGCAGGGGGTGGAGCAAGCCAGGCCTCAAACCACGAGAAGCTCCAGCCCAAGAATCAGCCAAAATGCAGCCCACATCCAGGAGAATCTCAAGAGCAGGGGTTGGAGCAATCCAGGCCTCAAACCACGAGAAGCTCCAGCCCAAAATGCAGCCAAAATGCAGCCCACATCCAGGAGAATCTCAAGAGCGGGGGTGGAGCAAGCCAGGCCTCAAACCACGAGAAGCTCCAGCCCAAAAGGCAGCCAAAATGCAGCCCACATCCGGGAGAATCTCAAGAGCAGGGGGTGGAGCAAGCCAGGCCTCAAACCACGAGAAGCTCCAGCCCAAAAAGCAGCCAAAATGCAGCCCACCTCCGGGAGAATCTCAAGAGCAGGGGGTGGAGCAAGCCAGGCCTCAAGCCACGAGAAGCTCCAGCCCAAAATGCAGCCAAAATGCAGCCCACATCTGGGAGAATCTCAAGAGCAAGGGGTGGAGCAAGCCAGGCCTCAAACCATGAGAAGCTCCAGCCCAAAAGGCAGCCAAACTCCAGCCCACATCTGGGAGAATCTCAAGAGCAAGGGGTGGAGCAAGCCAGGCCTCAAACCACGAGAAGCTCCAGCCCAAAAGGCAGCCAAAATGCAGCCCACATCCAGGAGAATCTCAAGAGCAGGGGGTGGAGCAAGCCAGGCCTCAAACCACGAGAAGCTCCAGCCCAAAAAGCAGCCAAAATGCAGCCCACCTCCGGGAGAATCTCAAGAGCAGGGGGTGGAGCAAGCCAGGCCTCAAGCCACGAGAAGCTCCAGCCCAAAATGCAGCCAAAATGCAGCCCACATCTGGGAGAATCTCAAGAGCAAGGGGTGGAGCAAGCCAGGCCTCAAACCATGAGAAGCTCCAGCCCAAAAGGCAGCCAAACTCCAGCCCACATCCGGGAGAATCTCAAGAGCAGGGGGTGGAGCAAGCCAGGCCTCCAACCACGAGAAGCTCCAGCCCAAGAATCAGCCAAAATGCAGCCCACCTCCGGGAGAATCTCAAGAGCAGGGGATGGAGCAAGCCAGGCCTCAAACCACGAGAAGCTCCAGCCCAAAAGGCAGCCAAAATGCAGCCCACATCCAGGAGAATCTCAAGAGCAGGGGGTGGAGGAAGGCAGGCCTCAAACCACGAGAAGCTCCAGCCCAAAATGCAGCCAAAATCCAGCCCACATCCGGGAGAATATCAAGAGCAGGGGGTGGAGCAAGGCAGGCCTCAAACCTCGAGAAGCTCCAGCCCAAAAGGCAGCCAAAATGCAGCCCACATCCAGGAGAATATGAAGAGCAAGGGGTGGAGCAAGCCAGGCCTCGAACCACGGGAAGCTCCAGCCCAAAATGCAGCCAAAATTCAGCCCACATCCGGGAGAATCTCAAGAGCAGGGGGTGGTGCAAGTCAGGCCTCAAACCTCGAGAAGCTCCAGCCCAAAAGGCAGCCAAAATCCAGCCCACATCCGGGAGAAACTCAAGAGCAGGGGGTGGAGCAAGGCAGGCCTCAAACCACGAGAAGCTCCAGCCCAAAAGCCACCCAAAATGCAGCCCACATCCGGGAGAGTCTCAAGAGCAGGGGGTGGAGCAAGCCAGGCCTCAAACCACGAGAAGCTCCAGCCCAAAAGTCAGCAAAAATGCAGCCCACATCCAGGAGAATATCAAGAGCAGGGGGTGGAGCAAGCCAGGCCTCAAACCATGAGAAGCTCCAGCCCAAAATGGAGCCAAAATGCAGCCCACATCCGGGAGAATCTCAAGAGCAGGGGGTGGAGCAAGCCAGGCCTCAAACCAGGAGAAGCTCCAGCCCAAAATGCAGTCAAAATGCAGCCCACATCCGGGAGAATCTCAAGAGCAGGGGGTGGAGCAAGCCAGACCTCAAACCACGAGAAGCTTCAGACCAAAAGGCAGCCAAAATGCAGCCCACTTCGCGGAGAATCTCAAGAGCAGGGAGTGGAGCAAGCCAGGCCTCAAACCTCGAGAAGCTCCAGCCCAACAGGCAGCCAAAATGCAGCCCACATCCGGGAGAAGCTCAAGAGCAGGGGGTGGAGCAAGCCAGGCCTCAAACCACGAGAAGCTCCAGCCCAAAAGGCAGCCAAAATGCAGCCCACCTCCGGGAGAATCTCAAGAGCAGGGGGTGGAGCAAGCCAGGCCTCAAACCACGAGAAGCTCCAGCCCAACAGGCAGCCAAAATCCAGCCAACAACCGGGAGAATCTCAAGAGCAGGGGTTGGAGCAATCCAGGCCTCAAACCACGAGAAGCTCCAGCCCAAAATGCAGCCAAAATGCAGCCCACATCCAGGAGAATCTCAAGAGCAGGGGGTGGAGCAAGCCAGTCCTCAAACCTTGAGAAGCTCCAGCCCAAGTGTCAGCCAAAATTCAGCCCACCTCCTGGAGAATCTCAAGAGCAGGGGGTGGAGCAAGCCAGGCCTCAAACCACGAGAAGCTCCAGCCCAAAAGGCAGCCAAAATGCAGCCCACATCCAGGAGAATCTCAAGAGCAGGGGGTGGAGCAAGCCAGTCCTCAAACCTTGAGAAGCTCCAGCCCAAGTATCAGCCAAAATTCAGCCCACCTCCTGGAGAATCTCAAGAGCAGGGGGTGGAGCAAGCCAGGCCTCAAACCACGAGAAGCTCCGGTCCAAAAGGCAGCCAAAATGCAGCCCACATCCGGGACAATTTCAAGAGCAGGGGGTGGAGCAAGCCAGGCCTCAAACCACGAGAAGCTCCAGCCCAAAAGGCAGCCAAAATCCAGCCCACATCCGGGAGAATATCAAGAGCAGGGGGTGGTGCAAGCCAGGCCTCAAATCGTGAGAAGCTCCAGCCCAAAATGCAGCCAAAATGCAGCCCACATCTGGGAGAATCTCAAGAGCAAGGGGTGGAGCAAGGCAGGCCTCAAACCACGAGAAGCTCCAGCCCAAAAGGCAGACAAAATGCAGCCCACATCCAGGAGAATCTCAAGAGCAGGGGGTGGAGCAAGGCAGGCCTCAAACCGCGAGATGCTCCAGCCCAAAAGGCAGCCAAAATGCAGCCCACATCCGGGAGAATCTCAAGAGCAGGGGGTGGAGCAAGCCAGGCCTCAAACCCCGAGAAGCTCCAGCCCAAAAGGCAGCCAAAATGCAGCCCACCTCCGGGAGAATCTCAAGAGCAGGGGGTGGAGCAAGCCAGGCCTCAAACCACGAGAAGCTCCAGCCCAAGAATCAGCCAAAATGCAGCCCACATCCAGGAGAATCTCAAGAGCAGGGGTTGGAGCAATCCAGGCCTCAAACCACGAGAAGCTCCAGCCCAAAATGCAGCCAAAATGCAGCCCACATCCAGGAGAATCTCAAGAGCGGGGGTGGAGCAAGCCAGGCCTCAAACCACGAGAAGCTCCAGCCCAAAAGGCAGCCAAAATCCAGCCCACATCCGGGAGAATATCAAGAGCAGGGGGTGGTGCAAGCCAGGCCTCAAATCGTGAGAAGCTCCAGCCCAAAATGCAGCCAAAATGCAGCCCACATCTGGGAGAATCTCAAGAGCAAGGGGTGGAGCAAGGCAGGCCTCAAACCACGAGAAGCTCCAGCCCAAAAGGCAGACAAAATGCAGCCCACATCCAGGAGAATCTCAAGAGCAGGGGGTGGAGCAAGGCAGGCCTCAAACCGCGAGATGCTCCAGCCCAAAAGGCAGCCAAAATGCAGCCCACATCCGGGAGAATCTCAAGAGCAGGGGGTGGAGCAAGCCAGGCCTCAAACCCCGAGAAGCTCCAGCCCAAAAGGCAGCCAAAATGCAGCCCACCTCCGGGAGAATCTCAAGAGCAGGGGGTGGAGCAAGCCAGGCCTCAAACCACGAGAAGCTCCAGCCCAAGAATCAGCCAAAATGCAGCCCACATCCAGGAGAATCTCAAGAGCAGGGGTTGGAGCAATCCAGGCCTCAAACCACGAGAAGCTCCAGCCCAAAATGCAGCCAAAATGCAGCCCACATCCAGGAGAATCTCAAGAGCGGGGGTGGAGCAAGCCAGGCCTCAAACCACGAGAAGCTCCAGCCCAAAAGACAGCCAAAATGCAGCCCACATCCGGGAGAATCTCAAGAGCAGGGGGTGGAGCAAGCCAGGCCTCAAACCACGAGAAGCTCCAGCCCAAAAGGCAGCCAAAATGCAGCCCACATCCGGGAGAATCTCAAGAGCAGGGGGTGGAGCAAGCCAGGCCCCAAACCACGAGAAGCTCCAGCCCAAAAGGCAGCCAAAATGCAGCCCACATCCGGGAGAATCTCAAGAGCAGGGGGTGGAGCAAGCCAGGCCTCAAACCACGAGAAGCTCCAGCCCAACAGGCAGCCAAAATCCAGCCCACATCCGGGAGAATCTCAAGAGCAGGGGTTGGAGCAATCCAGGCCTCAAACCACGAGAAGCTCCAGCCCAAAATGCAGCCAAAATGCAGCCCACATCCGGGAGAATCTCAAGAGCAGGGGGTGGAGCAAGCCAGGCCTCAAACCACGAGAAGCTCCAGCCCAAGTATCAGCCAAAATTCAGCCCACCTCCGGGAGAATCTCAAGAGCAGGGGGTGGAGCAAGCCAGGCCTCAAACCACGAGAAGCTCCAGCCCAAAATGCAGCCAAAATCCAGCCCATATCCGGGACAATTTCAAGAGCAGGGGGTGGAGCAAGCCAGGCCTCAAACCACGAGAAGCTCCAGCCCAAAAGGCAGCCAAAATCCAGCCCACATCCGGGAGAATCTCAAGAGCGGGGGTGGAGCAAGCCAGGCCTCAAACCTCGAGAAGCTCCAGCCCAAAATGTAGCCAAAATGCAGCCCACCTCCGGGAGAATCTCAAGAGCAGGGGGTGGAGCAAGCCAGGCCTCAAACCACGAGAAGCTCCAGCCAAAAATGCAGCCAAAATGCAGCCCTTATAAGGGAGAATCTCAAGAGCAGGGGGTGGAGTAAGCCAGGCCTCAAACCACGAGAAGCTCCAGCCCAAGAATCAGCCATAATGCAGCCCACATTAGGGAGAATCTCAAGAGCAGGGGGTGGAGGAAGCCAGGCCTCAAACCATGAGAAGATCCAGCCCAAAAGGCAGCCAAAATGCAGCCCACATCCAGGAGAATCTCAAGAGCAGGGGGTGGAGCAAGCCAGGCCTCAAACCACGAGAAGCTCCAGCCCAAAAGGCAGCCAAAATGCAGCCCATATCCGGGAGAATCTCAAGAGCAGGGGGTGGAGCAAGCCAGGCCTCAAACCACGAGAAGCTCCAGCCCAAAAGGCAGCCAAAATGCAGCCCACCTCCGGGAGAATCTCAAGAGCAGGGGGTGGAGCAAGCCAGGCCTCAAACCACGAGAAGCTCCAGCCCAAAAGGCAGCCAAAATGCAGCCCACATCCAGGAGAATATGAAGAGCAAGGGGTGGAGCAAGCCAGGCCTCGAACCACGGGAAGCTCCAGCCCAAAAATGCAGCCAAAATCCAGCCCACATCCGGGAGAATCTCAAGAGCAGGGGGTGGTGCAAGTCAGGCCTCAAACCTCGAGAAGCTCCAGCCCAAAAGGCAGCCAAAATGCAGCCCACATCCGGGAGAATCTCAAGAGCAGGGGGTGGAGCAAGGCAGGCCTCAAACCACGAGAAGCTCCAGCCCAAAAGCCACCCAAAATGCAGCCCACATCCGGGAGAATCTCAAGAGCAGGGGGTGGAGCAAGCCAGGCCTCTAAACCACGAGAATCTCCAGCCCAAAATACAGCCAAAATTCAGCGCACATCCAGGAGAATCTCAAGAGCAGGGGGTGGAGCAAGCCAGGCCTCAAACCACAAGAAGCTCCAGCCCAAAAGGCAGCCAAAATGCAGCCCACATCCGGGAGAGTCTCAAGAGCAGGGGGTGGAGCAAGCCAGGCCTCAAACCACGAGAAGCTCCAGCCCAAAAGTCAGCAAATATGCAGCCCACATCCAGGAGAATATCAAGAGCAGGGGGTGGAGCAAGCCAGGCCTCAAACCATGAGAAGCTCCAGCCCAAAATGGAGCCAAAATCCAGCCCACATCCGGGAGAATCTCAAGAGCAGGGGGTGGAGCAAGCCAGGCCTCAAACCACGAGAAGCTCCAGCCCAAAAAACAGCCAAAATGCAGCCCACATCCCGGAGAATCTCAAGAGCAGGGGGTGGAGCAAGCCAGGCCTCAAACCCCGAGAA
Source organism: Rhynochetos jubatus (assembly GCA_027574665.1). NCBI lineage: Eukaryota > Metazoa > Chordata > Aves > Eurypygiformes > Rhynochetidae > Rhynochetos > Rhynochetos jubatus. The sequence continues at coordinate 920,703 of JAQBHY010000096.1, read as the reverse complement.
GCTCCAGCCCAAAAGGCAGCCAAAATGCAGCCCACCTCCGGGAGAATCTCAAGAGCAGGGGGTGGAGCAAGCCAGGCCTCAAACCACGAGAAGCTCCAGCCAAAGAATCAGCCAAAATGCAGCCCACATCCGGGAGAATCTCAAGAGCAGGGGTTGGAGCAATCCAGGCCTCAAACCACGAGAAGCTCCAGCCCAAAATGCAGCCAAAATCCAGCCCACATCCGGGAGAATCTCAAGAGCAGGGGGTGGAGCAAGCCAGGCCTCAAACCACGAGAAGCTCCAGCCCAAAATGCAGCCAAAATGCAGCCCACATCCAGGAGAATCTCAAGAGCAGGGGGTGGAGCAAGCCAGTCCTCAAACCTTGAGAAGCTCCAGCCCAAGTATCAGCCAAAATTCAGCCCACCTCCTGGAGAATCTCAAGAGCAGGGGGTGGAGCAAGCCAGGCCTCAAACCACGAGAAGCTCCAGCCCAAAAGGCAGCCAAAATCCCGCCCACATCCGGGACAATTTCAAGAGCAGGGGGTGGAGCAAGCCAGGCCTCAAACCACGAGAAGCTCCAGCCCAAAAGGCAGCCAAAATCCAGCCCACATCCGGGAGAATATCAAGAGCAGGGGGTGGTGCAAGCCAGGCCTCAAATCGTGAGAAGCTCCAGCCCAAAATGCAGCCAAAATGCAGCCCACATCTGGGAGAATCTCAAGAGCAAGGGGTGGAGCAAGCCAGGCCTCGAACCACGAGAAGCTCCAGCCCAAAATGCAGAGAAAATGCAGCCCACATCCAGGAGAATCTCAAGAGCAGGGGGTGGAGCAAGGCAGGCCTCAAACCGCGAGATGCTCCAGCCCAAAAGGCAGCCAAAATGCAGCCCACATCCGGGAGAATCTCAAGAGCAGGGGGTGGAGCAAGCCAGGCCTCAAACCACGAGAAGCTCCAGCCCAAAAGGCAGCCAAAATGCAGCCCACCTCCGGGAGAATCTCAAGAGCAGGGGGTAGAGCAAGCCAGGCCTCAAACCACGAGAAGCTCCAGCCCAAGAATCAGCCAAAATGCAGCCCACATCCGGGAGAATCTCAAGAGCAGGGGTTGGAGCAATCCAGGCCTCAAACCACGAGAAGCTCCAGCCCAAAATGCAGCCAAAATCCAGCCCACATCCAGGAGAATCTCAAGAGCGGGGGTGGAGCAAGCCAGGCCTCAAACCACGAGAAGCTCCAGCCCAAAAGGCAGCCAAAATGCAGCCCACATCCGGGAGAATCTCAAGAGCAGGGGGTGGAGCAAGCCAGGCCTCAAACCACGAGAAGCTCCAGCCCAAAATGCAGCCAAAATGCAGCCCACATCCGGGAGAATCTCAAGAGCAGGGGGTGGAGCAAGCCAGGCCCCAAACCACGAGAAGCTCCAGCCCAAAAGGCAGCCAAAATGCAGCCGGCATCCGGGAGAATCTCAAGAGCAGGGGGTGGAGCACGCCAGGCCTCAAACCACGAGAAGCTCCAGCCCAACAGGCAGCCAAAATCCAGCCCACATCCGGGAGAATCTCAAGAGCAGGGTTTGGAGCAATCCAGGCCTCAAACCACGAGAAGCTCCAGCCCAAAATGCAGCCAAAATGCAGCCCACATCCGGGAGAATCTCAAGAGCAGGGGGTGGAGCAAGCCAGGCCTCAAACCACGAGAAGCTCCAGCCCAAGTATCAGCCAAAATTCAGCCCACCTCCGGGAGAATCTCAAGAGCAGGGGGTGGAGCAAGCCAGGCCTCAAACCACGAGAAGCTCCAGCCCAAAATGCAGCCAAAATCCAGCCCACATCCGGGACAATTTCAAGAGCAGGGGGTGGAGCAAGCCAGGCCTCAAACCACGAGAAGCTCCAGCCCAAAAGGCAGCCAAAATCCAGCCCACATCCAGGAGAATATCAAGAGCAGGGGGTGGAGCAAGCCAGGCCTCAAACCATGAGAAGCTCCAGCCCAAAATGCAGCCAAAATGCAGCCCACATCTGGGAGAATCTCAAGAGCAAGGGATGGAGCAAGCCAGGCCTCAAACCACGAGAAGCTCCAGCCCAAAATGCAGCCAAAATGCAGCCCACATCCGGGAGAATCTCAAGAGCAGGGGTTGGAGCAAGCCAGGCCTCAAACCACGAGAAGCTCCAGCCCAAGAATCAGCCAAAATGCAGCCCACCTTCGGGAGAATCTCAAGAGCAGGGGGTGGAGCAAGCCAGGCCTCAAACCACGAGAAGCTCCAGCCCAAAAGGCAGCCAAAATGCAGCCCACATCCGGGAGAATCTCAAGAGCAGGGGGTGGAGCAAGCCAGGCCTCGAACCACGAGAAGCTCCAGCCCAAAATGCAGAGAAAATGCAGCCCACATCCAGGAGAATCTCAAGAGCAGGGGGTGGAGCAAGGCAGGCCTCAAACCGCGAGATGCTCCAGCCCAAAAGGCAGCCAAAATGCAGCCCACATCCGGGAGAATCTCAAGAGCAGGGGGTGGAGCAAGCCAGGCCTCAAACCACGAGAAGCTCCAGCCCAAAAGGCAGCCAAAATGCAGCCCACCTCCGGGAGAATCTCAAGAGCAGGGGGTGGAGCAAGCCAGGCCTCAAACCACGAGAAGCTCCAGCCCAAGAATCAGCCAAAATGCAGCCCACATCCGGGAGAATCTCAAGAGCAGGGGTTGGAGCAATCCAGGCCTCAAACCACGAGAAGCTCCAGCCCAAAATGCAGCCAAAATCCAGCCCACATCCAGGAGAATCTCAAGAGCGGGGGTGGAGCAAGCCAGGCCTCAAACCACGAGAAGCTCCAGCCCAAAAGGCAGCCAAAATGCAGCCCACATCCGGGAGAATCTCAAGAGCAGGGGGGGGAGCAAGCCAGGCCTCAAACCACGAGAAGCTCCAGCCCAAAATGCAGCCAAAATGCAGCCCACATCCGGGAGAATCTCAAGAGCAGGGGGTGGAGCAAGCCAGGCCCCAAACCACGAGAAGCTCCAGCCCAAAAGGCAGCCAAAATGCAGCCCGCATCCGGGAGAATCTCAAGAGCAGGGGGTGGAGCAAGCCAGGCCTCAAACCACGAGAAGCTCCAGCCCAACAGGCAGCCAAAATCCAGCCCACATCCGGGAGAATCTCAAGAGCAGGGTTTGGAGCAATCCAGGCCTCAAACCACGAGAAGCTCCAGCCCAAAATGCAGCCAAAATGCAGCCCACATCCGGGAGAATCTCAAGAGCAGGGGGTGGAGCAAGCCAGGCCTCAAACCACGAGAAGCTCCAGCCCAAGTATCAGCCAAAATTCAGCCCACCTCCGGGAGAATCTCAAGAGCAGGGGGTGGAGCAAGCCAGGCCTCAAACCACGAGAAGCTCCAGCCCAAAATGCAGCCAAAATCCAGCCCACATCCGGGACAATTTCAAGAGCAGGGGGTGGAGCAAGCCAGGCCTCAAACCACGAGAAGCTCCAGCCCAAAAGGCAGCCAAAATGCAGCCCACATCCAGGAGAATCTCAAGAGCAGGGGGTGGTGCAAGCCAGGCCTCAAACCATGAGAAGCTCCAGCCCAAAATGCAGCCAAAATGCAGCCCACATCTGGGAGAATCTCAAGAGCAAGGGATGGAGCAAGCCAGGCCTCAAACCACGAGAAGCTCCAGCCCAAAATGCAGACAAAATGCAGCCCACATCCAGGAGAATCTCAAGAGCAGGGGGTGGAGCAAGGCAGGCCTCAAACCGCGAGATGCTCCAGCCCAAAATGCAGCCAAAATGCAGCCCACATCCGGGAGAATCTCAAGAGCAGGGGTTGGAGCAAGCCAGGCCTCAAACCACGAGAAGCTCCAGCCCAAGAATCAGCCAAAATGCAGCCCACCTTCGGGAGAATCTCAAGAGCAGGGGGTGGAGCAAGCCAGGCCTCAAACCACGAGAAGCTCCAGCCCAAAAGGCAGCCAAAATGCAGCCCACATCCGGGAGAATCTCAAGAGCAGGGGGTGGAGCAAGCCAGGCCTCAAACCACGAGAAGCTCCAGCCCTAAAGGCAGCCAAAATGCAGCCCACATCCGGGAGAATCTCAAGAGCAGGGGGTGGAGCAAGCCAGGCCTCAAACCACGAGAAGCTCCAGCCCAAAAGGCAGCCAAAATGCAGCCCACCTCTGGGAGAATCTCAAGAGCAGGGGGTGGAGCAAGCCAGGCCTCAAACCACGAGAAGCTCCAGCCCAAAAGGCAGCCAAAATGCAGCCCACCTCCGGGAGAATCTCAAGAGCAGGGGGTGGAGCAAGCCAGGCCTCAAACCACGAGAAGCTCCAGCCCAAAAGGCAGCCAAAATGCAGCCCACCTCCGGGAGAATCTCAAGAGCAGGGGGTGGAGCAAGCCAGGCCTCAAACCACGAGAAGCTCCAGCCCAAGAATCAGCCAAAATGCAGTCCACATCCAGGAGAATCTCAAGAGCAGGGGGTGGAGCAAGCCAGGCCTCAAACCTCGAGAAGCTCCAGCCAAAATGGCAGCCAAAATGCAGCCCACATCCAGGAGAATCTCAAGAGCAGGGGGTGGAGCAAGGCAGGCCTCAAACCACGAGAAGCTCCAGCCCAAAAGGCAGCCAAAATGCAGCCCACATCCGGGAGAATCTCAAGAGCAGGGGGTGGAGTAAGCCAGCCCTCAAACCACAAGAAGCTCCAGCTCAAAAGGCAGCCAAAATGCAGCCCACATCCGGGAGAATCTCAAGAGCAGGGGGTGGAGCAAGCCAGGCCTCAAACCATGAGAAGCCCCAGCCCAAAAGGCAGCCAAAATGCAGCCCACATCCAGGAGAATCTCAAGAGCAGGGGGTGGAGCAAGCCAGGCCTCAAACCACGAGAAGCTCCAGCCCAAAAGGCAGCAAAAATTCAGCCCACATCTGGGAGAATCTCAAGAGCAAGGGGTGGAGCAAGCCAGGCCTCAAACCACGAGAAGCTCCAGCCCAAAATGCAGACAAAATGCAGCCCACATCCGGGAGAATCTCAAGAGCAGGGGTTGGAGCAAGCCAGGCCTCAAACCACGAGAAGCTCCAGCCCAAGAATCAGCCAAAATGCAGCCCACCTCCGGGAGAATCTCAAGAGCAGGGGGTGGAGCAAGCCAGGCCTCAAACCACGAGAAGCTCCAGCCCAAAAGGCAGCCAAAATGCAGCCCACATCCGGGAGAATCTCAAGAGCAGGGGGTGGAGCAAGCCAGGCCTCAAACCACGAGAAGCTACAAGCCCAAAATGTAGCCAAAATGCAGCCCACATCCGGGAGAATCTCAAGAGCAGGGGTTGGAGCAAGCCAGGCCTCAAACCACGAGAAGCTCCAGCCCAAGAATCAGCCATAATGCAGCCCACATCCGGGAGAATCTCAAGAGCAGGGGGTGGAGCAAGCCAGGCCTCAAACCATGAGAAGATCCAGACCAAAAGGCAGCCAAAATGCAGCCCACATCCGGGAGAATCTCAAGAGCAGGGGGTGGAACAACCCAGGCCTCAAACCACGAGAAGCTCCAGCCCAAAAGGCAGCCAAAATGCAGCCCACCTCCGGGAGAATCTCAAGAGCAGGGGGTGGAGCAAGCCAGGCCTCAAACCACGAGAAGCTCCAGCCCAAAATGCAGCCAAAATCCAGCCCACATCTGGGAGAATCTCAAGAGCAGGGGGTGGAGCAAGCCAGGCCTCAAACCACGAGAAGCTCCAGCCCAAGAATCAGCCAAAATGCAGTCCACATCCAGGAGAATCTCAAGAGCAGGGGGTGGAGCAAGCCAGGCCTCAAACCTCGAGAAGCTCCAGCCCAAATGGCAGCCAAAATGCAGCCCACATCCAGGAGAATCTCAAGAGCAGGGGGTGGAGCAAGGCAGGCCTCAAACCACGAGAAGCTCCAGCCCAAAAGGCAGCCAAAATGCAGCCCACATCCGGGAGAATCTCAAGAGCAGGGGGTGGAGTAAGCCAGCCCTCAAACCACAAGAAGCTCCAGCTCAAAAGGCAGCCAAAATGCAGCCCACATCTGGGAGAATCTCAAGAGCAGGGGGTGGAGCAAGCCAGTCCTCAAACCTTGAGAAGCTCCAGCCCAAGTATAAGCCAAAATTCAGCCCACCTCCGGGAGAATCTCAAGAGCAGGGGGTGGAGCAATCCAGGCCTCAAACCACGAGAAGCTCCAGCCCAAAAGGCAGCCAAAATGCAGCCCACATAAGGGAGAATCTCAAGAGCAGGGGGTGGAGCAAGCCAGGCCTCAAACCACGAGAAGCTCCAGCCCAAAAGGCAGCCAAAATGCAGCCCACATCCGGGAGAATCTCAAGAGCAGGGGGTGGAGCAAGCCAGGCCTCAAACCATGAGAAGCTCCAGCCCAAAATGCAGACAAAATGCAGCCCACATCCAGGAGAATCTCAAGAGCAAGGGGTGGAGCAAGGCAGGCCTCAAACCGCGAGATGCTCCAGCCCAAAATGCAGCCAAAATGCAGCCCACATCCGGGAGAATCTCAAGAGCAGGGGTTGGAGCAAGCCAGGCCTCAAACCACGAGAAGCTCCAGCCAAGAATCAGCCAAAATGCAGCCCACCTCCGGGAGAATCTCAAGAGCAGGGGGTGGAGCAAGCCAGGCCTCAAACCAGGAGAAGCTCCAGCCCAAAAGGCAGCCAAAATGCAGCCCACATCCGGGAGAATCTCAAGAGCAGGGGGTGGAGCAAGCCAGGCCTCAAACCACGAGAAGCTCCAGCCCAAAATGTAGCCAAAATGCAGCCCACATCCGGGAGAATCTCAAGAGCAGGGGGTGGAGCAAGCCAGGCCTCAAACCTCGAGAAGCTCCAGCCCAAAATGTAGCCAAAATGCAGCCCACATCTGGGAGAATCTCAAGAGCAGGGGGTGGAGCAAGCCAGGCCTCAAACCATGAGAAGCCCCAGCCCAAAAGGGAGCCAAAATGCAGCCCACATCCGGGAGAATCTCAAGAGCAGGGGGTGGAGCAAGCCAGGCCTCAAACCATGAGAAGCTCCAGCCCAAGTATAAGCCAAAATTCAGCCCACCTCCGGGAGAATCTCAAGAGCAGGGGGTGGAGCAAGCCAGGCCTCAAACCATGAGAAGCTCCAGCCCTAAAGGCAGCCAAAATGCAGCCCACATCCGGGAGAATCTCAAGAGCAGGGGGTGGAGCAAGCCAGGCCTCAAACCACGAGAAGCTCCAGCCCAAAAGGCAGGCAAAATGCAGCCCACATCCAGGAGAATCTCAAGAGCAGGGGGTGGAGCAAGGCAGGCCTCAAACCAGGAGAAGCTCCAGCCCAAAAGGCAGCCAAAATGCAGCCCACATGCAGGAGAATATGAAGAGCAGGGGGTGGAGAAAGCCTGGCCTCGAACCACGAGAAGCTCCAGCCCAAAATGCAGCCAAAATGCAGCCCACATCCGGGAGAATCTCAAGAGCAGGGGGTGGAGCAAGCCAGGCCTCAAACCACGAGAAGCTCCAGCCCAAAAGGCAGCCAAAATCCAGCCCACATCCGGGACAATTTCAAGAGCAGGGGGTGGAGCAAGCCAGGCCTCAAACCACGAGAAGCTCCAGCCCAAAAGGCAGCCAAAATGCAGCCCACATCTGGGAGAATCTCAAGAGCAGGGGGTGGAGCAAGCCAGGCCCCAAACCACGAGAAGCTCCAGCCCAAAAGGCAGCCAAAATGCAGCCCACATCCGGGAGAATCTCAAGAGCAGGGGGTGGAGCAAGCCAGGCCTCAAACCACGAGAAGCTCCAGCCCAACAGGCAGCCAAAATCCAGCCCACATCCGGGAGAATCTCAAGAGCAGGGGTTGGAGCAATCCAGGCCTCAAACCACGAGAAGCTCCAGCCCAAAATGCAGCCAAAATCCAGCCCACATCCGGGAGAATCTCAAGAGCAGGGGGTGGAGCAAGCCAGGCCTCAAACCACGAGAAGCTCCAGCCCAAAAGGCAGCCAAAATGCAGCCCACATCCAGGAGAATCTCAAGAGCAGGGGGTGGAGCAAGCCAGGCCTCAAACCTTGAGAAGCTCCAGCCCAAGTATCAGCCAAAATTCAGCGCACCTCCGGGAGAATCTCAAGAGCAGGGGGTGGAGCAGACCAGGCCTCAAACCACGAGAAGCTCCAGCCCAAAAGGCAGCCAAAATCCAGCCCACATCCGGGACAATTTCAAGAGCAGGGGGTGGAGCAAGCCAGGCCTCAAACCACGAGAAGCTCCAGCCCAAAAGGCAGCCAAAATGCAGCCCACATCCGGGAGAATCTCAAGAGCAGGGGGTGGAGCAAGCCAGGCCTCAAACCACGAGAAGCTCCAGCCCAAAAGGCAGCCAAAATGCAGCCCACATCCGGGAGAATCTCAAGAGCAGGGGGTGGAGCAAGCCAGGCCCCAAACCACGAGAAGCTCCAGCCCAAGTATCAGCCAAAATTCAGCCCACATCCGGGAGAATCTCAAGAGCAGGGGGTGGAGCAGGCCAGGCCTCAAACCACGAGAAGCTCCAGCCCAAAAGGCAGCCAAAATCCAGCCCACATCCGGGACAATTTCAAGAGCAGGGGGTGGAGTAAGCCAGGCCTCAAACCACGAGAAGCTCCAGCCCAAAAGGCAGCCAAAATGCAGCCGACATCCGGGAGAATCTCAAGAGCAGGGGGTGGTGCAAGCCAGGCCTCAAACCATGAGAAACTCCAGCCCAAAATGCAGCCAAAATGCAGCCCACATCTGGGAGAATCTCAAGAGCAAGGGGTGGAGCAAGCCAGGCCTCAAACCACGAGAAGCTCCAGCCCAAAATGGAGCCAAAATTCAGGCCACATCCGGGAGAATCTCAAGAGCAGGGGGTGGAACAAGCCAGGCCTCAAACCACGAGAAGCTCCAGCCCAAGAATCAGCCAAAATGCAGCCCACCTCCGGGGTAATCTCAAGAGCAGTGTTGGAGCAAGCCAGGCCTCAAACCACGAGAAGCTCCAGCCCAAAAGGCAGCCAAAATGCAGCCCACATCCGGGAGAATCTCAAGAGCAGTGTTGGAGCAAGCCAGGCCTCAAACCACGAGAAGCTCCAGCCCAAGAATCAGCCAAAATGCAGCCCACATCCGGGAGAATCTCAAGAGCGGGGGTGGAGCAAGCCAGGCCTCAAACCTCGAGAAGCTCCAGCCCAAAATGTAGCCAAAATGCAGCCCACATCCAGGAGAATCTCAAGAGCAGGGGGTGGAGCAAGCCAGGCCTCAAACCACGAGAAGCTCCAGCCCTAAAGGCAGCCAAAATGCAGCCCACATCCGGGAGAATCTCAAGAGCAGGTTGTGGAGCAAGCCAGGCCTCAAACCACGAGAAGCTCCAGCCCAAGAATCAGCCATAATGCAGCCCACATCCGGGAGAATCTCAAGAGCAGGGGGTGGAGCAAGCCAGGCCTCAAACCATGAGAAGATCCAGCCCAAAAGGCAGCCAAAATGCAGCCCACATCCGGGAGAATCTCAAGAGCAGGGGGTGGAACAAGCCAGGCCTCAAACCACGAGAAGCTCCAGCCCAAGAATCAGCCAAAATGCAGCCCACATCCGGGAGAATCTCAAGAGCAGGGGGTGGAGCAGGGCAGGCCTCAAACCACGAGAAGCTCCAGCCCAAAAGGCAGCCAAAATGCAGCCCACCTCCGGGAGAATCTCAAGAGCAGGGGGTGGAGCAAGCCAGGCCTCAAACCACGAGAAGCTCCAGCCCAAAAGGCAGCCAAACTCCAGCCCACATCCGGGAGAATCTCAAGAGCAGGGAGTGGAGCAAGTCAGGCCTGAAACCACGAGAAGTTCCAGCCCAAAATGTAGCCAAAATGCAGCCCACATCCGGGAGAATCTCAAGAGCAGGGTTTTGAGCAAGCCAGGCCTCAAACCACGAGAAGCTCCAGCCCTAAAGGCAGCCAAAATGCAGCCCACCTCCGTGAGAATCTCAAGAGCAGGGGTTTGAGCAAGGCAGGCCTCAAACCACGAGAAGCTCCAGCCCAAAAGGCAGCCAAAATCCTACCCACATCCGGGAGAATCTCAAGAGCAGGGGGTGGAGCAAGCCAGACCTCAAACCACGAGAAACTCCAGCCCAAAAGGCAGCCAAAATGCAGCCCACATCCAGGAGAATCTCAAGAGCAGGGGGTGGAGCAAGCCAGGCCTCAAACCACGAGAAGCTCCAGCCCAAAAGGCAGCCAAAATGCAGCCCACATCCAGGAGAATCTCAAGAGCAGGGGGTGGAGCAAGCCAGGCCTCAAACCAGGAGAAGCTCCAGCCCAAAAGGGAGCCAAAATCCAGCCCACATCCGGGAGAATCTCAAGAGCAGGGGGTGGAGCAAGCCAGGCCTCAAACCACGAGAAGCTCCAGCCCAAGTATCAGCCAAAATGCAGCCCACATCCGGGAGAATCTCAAGAGCAGGGGGTGGAGCAAGCCAGGCCTCAAACCACGAGAAGCTCCAGCCCAAAAGGCAGCCAAAATGCAGCCCATATCCGGGAGAATCTCAAGAGCAGGGGGTGGAGGAAGCCAGGCCTCAAACCTTGAGAAGCTCCAGCCCAAAATGCAGCCAAAATGCAGTCCACACCCGGGAGAATCTCAAGAGCAGGGGGTGGAGCAAGCCAGCCCTCAAACCACAAGAAGCTCCAGCGCAGAAGGCAGCCAAAATGCAGCCCACATCCGGGAGAATATCAAGAGCAGGGGGTGCAGCAAGCCAGGCCTCAAACCACGAGAAGCTCCAGCCCAAAAGGCAGCCAAAATGCAGCCCACCTCTGGGAGAATCTCAAGAGCAGGGGGTGGAGCAAGCCAGGCCTCAAACCACGAGAAGCTCCAGCCCAAAAGGCAGCCAAACTCCAGCCCACATCCGGGAGAATCTCAAGAGCAGGGAGTGGAGCAAGTCAGGCCTGAAACCACGAGAAGTTCCAGCCCAAAATGTAGCCAAAATGCAGCCCACATCCGGGAGAATCTCAAGAGCGGGGGTGGAGCAAACCAGGCCTCAAACCTCAAGAAGCTCCAGCCCAAAATGTAGCCAAAATGCAGCCCACATCCGGGAGAATCTCAAGAGCAGGGTTTTGAGCAAGCCAGGCCTCAAACCACGAGAAGCTCCAGCCCTAAAGGCAGCCAAAATGCAGCCCACCTCCGTGAGAATCTCAAGAGCAGGGGTTTGAGCAAGGCAGGCCTCAAACCACGAGAAGCTCCAGCCCAAAAGGCAGCCAAAATGCAGCCCACATCCAGGAGAATCTCAAGAGCAGGGGGTGGAGCAAGCCAGGCCTCAAACCAGGAGAAGCTCCAGCCCAAAAGGGAGCCAAAATCCAGCCCACATCCGGGAGAATCTCAAGAGCAGGGGGTGGAGCAAGCCAGGCCTCAAACCACGAGAAGCTCCAGCCCTAAAGGCAGCCAAAATCCAGCCCACATCTGGGAGAATCTCAAGAGCAGGGGTTGGAGAAAGCCAGGCCTCAAACCACGAGAATCTCCAGCCCAAAACGCAGCCAAAATGCAGCCCACACCCGCGAGAATCTCAAGAGCAGGGGGTGGAGCAAGCCAGCCCTCAAACCACAAGAAGCTCCAGCGCAGAAGGCAGCCAAAATGCAGCCCACATCCGGGAGAATATCAAGAGCAGGGGGTGCAGCAAGCCAGGCCTCAAACCACGAGAAGCTCCAGCCCAAAAGGCAGCCAAAATGCAGCCCACCTCTGGGAGAATCTCAAGAGCAGGGGGTGGAGCAAGCCAGGCCTCAAACCACGAGAAGCTCCAGCCCAAAAGGCAGCCAAACTCCAGCCCACATCCGGGAGAATCTCAAGAGCAGGGAGTGGAGCAAGTCAGGCCTGAAACCACGAGAAGTTCCAGCCCAAAATGTAGCCAAAATGCAGCCCACATCCGGGAGAATCTCAAGAGCGGGGGTGGAGCAAACCAGGCCTCAAACCTCAAGAAGCTCCAGCCCAAAATGTAGCCAAAATGCAGCCCACATCCGGGAGAATCTCAAGAGCAGGGTTTTGAGCAAGCCAGGCCTCAAACCACGAGAAGCTCCAGCCCTAAAGGCAGCCAAAATGCAGCCCACATCCGGGAGAATCTCAAGAGCAGGGGTTTGAGCAAGGCAGGCCTCAAACCACGAGAAGCTCCAGCCCAAAAGGCAGCCAAAATCCTACCCACATCCGGGAGAATATCAAGAGCAGGGGGTGGAGCAAGCCAGGCCTCAAACCACGAGAAGCTCCAGCCCAAAAGGCAGCCAAAATGCAGCCCACATCCAGGAGAATCTCAAGAGCAGGGGGTGGAGCAAGCCAGGCCTCAAACCACGAGAAGCTCCAGCCCAAAAGGCAGCCAAAATGCAGCCCACATCCAGGAGAATCTCAAGAGCAGGGGGTGGAGCAAGCCAGGCCTCAAACCACGAGAAGCTCAAGCCCAAAAGGGAGCCAAAATCCAGCCCACATCCGGGAGAATCTCAAGAGCAGGGGGTGGAGCAAGCCAGGCCTCAAACCACGAGAAGCTCCAGCCCTAAAGGCAGCCAAAATCCAGCCCACATATGGGAGAATCTCAAGAGCAGGGGTTGGAGAAAGCCAGGCCTCAAACCACGAGAATCTCCAGCCCAAAACGCAGACAAAATGCAGGCCACATCCGGGAGAATCTCAAGAGCAGGGGGTGGAGCAAGCCAGGCCTCAAACCTTGCGAAGCTCCAGCCCAAAATGCAGCCAAAATGCAGTCCACACCCGCGAGAATCTCAAGAGCAGGGGGTGGAGCAAGCCAGCCCTCAAACCACAAGAAGCTCCAGCCCAGAAGGCAGCCAAAATGCAGCCCACATCCGGGAGAATATCAAGAGCAGGGAGTGCAGCAAGCCAGGCCTCAAACCACGAGAAGCTCCAGCCCTAAAGGCAGCCAAAATGCAGCCCACATCCGGGAGAATCTCAAGAGCAGGGGGTGGAGCAAGCCAGGCCTCAAACCACGAGAAGCTCCAGCCCAAAAGGCAGCCAAAATGCAGCCCATATCCGGGAGAATCTCAAGAGCAGGGGGTGGAACAAACCAGGCCTCAAACCACAAGAAGCTCCAGCCCTAAAGGCAGCCAAAATCCAGCCCACATCCGGGAGAATCTCAAGAGCAGGGGGTGGAGCAAGCCAGGCCTCAAACCACGAGAAGCTCCAGCCCAAAAGGCAGCCAAAATGCAGCCCATATCCGGGAGAATCTCAAGAGCAGGAGGTGGAGCAAGCCAGGCCTCAAAGCTTGAGAAGCTCCAGCCCAAAAGACGGCCAAAATGCAGTCCAAATCCCGGAGAAACTCAAGAGCAGGGGGTGGAGCAAGGCAGGCCTCAAACCACGAGAAGCTCCAGCCCAAAAGGCAGCCAAAATCCAGCCCACATCCAGGAGAATCTCAAGAGCAGGGGGTGGAGCAAGCCAGGCCTCAAACCACGAGAAGCTCCAGCCCTAAAGGCAGCCAAAATCCAGCCCACATCCGGGAGAATCTCAAGAGCAGGGGGTGGAGCAAGCCAGGCCTCAAACCACGAGAAGCTCCAGCCCAAAAGGCAGCCAAAATGCAGCCCATATCCGGGAGAATCTCAAGAGCAGGGGGTGGAGCAAGCCAGGCCTCAAACCTCGAGAAGCTCCAGCCCTAAAGGCAGCCAAAATGCAGCCCACATCCAGGAGAATCTCAAGAGTAGGGGGTGGAGCAAGCCAGGCCTCAAACCACGAGAAGCTCCAGCCCAAAAGACAGCCAAAATGCAGCCCACATCCGGGAGAATCTCAAGAGCAGGGGGTGGAGCAAGCCAGGCCTCAAACCACGAGAAGCTCCAGCCCAAGTATCAGCCAAAATGCAGCCCACATCCGGGAGAATCTCAAGAGCAGGGGGTGGAGCAAGCCAGGCCTCAAACCACGAGAAGCTCCAGCCACAAATGCAGCAAAAATGCAGCCCACATACAGGAGAATATCAAGAGCAGGGGGTGGAGCATGCCAGGTCTCAAACCACGAGAAGCTCCAGCAAAAAAGGCAGTCAAAATGCAGCCCACATCCGGGAGAATCTCAAGAGCAGGTTGTGGAGCAAGCCAGGCCTCAAACCATGAGAAGCTCCAGCCCAAAATGCAGACAAAATGCAGCCCACATCCGGGAGAATCTCAAGAGCAGGGGGTGGAGCAAGCCAGGCCTCAAACCACGAGAAGCTCCAGCCCAAGTATCAGCCAAATTGCAGCCCACATTCGGGAGAATCTCAAGAGCAGGGGGTGGAGCAAGCCAGGCCTCAAACCTCGAGAAGCTCCAGCCCAAAATGTAGCCAAAATGCATCCCACATCCAGGAGAATCTCAAGAGCAGGGGTTTGAGCAAGCCAGGCCTCAAACCACGAGAAGCTCCAGCCCTAAAGGCAGCCAAAATGCAGCCCATATCCGGGAGAATCTCAAGAGCAGGGGGTGGAGCAAGCCAGGCCTCAAACCACGAGAAGCTCCAGCCCAAAAGGCAGCCAAAATTCAGCCCACCTCCGGGAGAATCTCAAGAGCAGGGGGTGGAGCAAGCCAGGCCTCAAACCACGAGAAGCTCCAGCCCAAAAGGCAGCCAAAATGCAGCCCACCTCCGGGAGAATCTCAAGAGCAGGGGGTGGAGCAAGCCAGGCCTCAAACCACGAGAAGCTCCAGCCCAAGAATCAGCCAAAATGCAGTCCACATCCAGGAGAACCTCAAGAGCAGGGGGTGGAGTAAGCCAGCCCTCAAACCACAAGAAGCTCCAGCCGCAAAGGCAGCCAAAATCCAGCCCACAACCGGGAGAATATCAAGAGCAGGGGGTGGAGCAAGCCAGGCCTCAAACCATGAGAAGCCCCAGCCCAAAAGGGAGCCAAATACCAGCCCACATCCGGGAGAATCTCAAGAGCAGGGGGTGGAGCAAGCCAGGCCTCAAACCATGAGAAGCTCCAGCCCTAAAGGCAGCCAAAATGCAGCCCACATCCGGGAGAATCTCAAGAGCAGGGGGTGGAGCAAGCCAGGCCTCAAACCACGAGAAGCTCCAGCCCAAAAGGCAGCAAAAATGCAGCCCACATCCAGGAGAATATGAAGAGCAGGGGGTGGAGCAAGGCAGGCCTCAAACCACGAGAAGCTCCAGCCCAAAAGGCAGCCAAAATGCAGCCCACATCCACGAGAATATGAAGAGCAGGGGGTGGAGAAAGCCAGGCCTCGAACCACGAGAAGCTCCAGCCCAAAATGCAGCCAAAATGCAGCCCACATCCGGGAGAATCTCAAGAGCAGGGGGTGGAGCAAGCCAGTCCTCAAACCTTGAGAAGCTCCAGCCCAAGTATAAGCCAAAATTCAGCCCACCTCCGGGAGAATCTCAAGAGCAGGGGGTGGAGCAAGCCAGGCCTCAAACCACGAGAAGCTCCAGCCCAAAGGGCAGCCAAAATCCAGCCCAAATCCGGGACAATTTCAAGAGCAGGGGGTGGAGCAAGCCAGGCCTCAAACCACGAGAAGCTCCAGCCCAAAATGGAGCCAAAATCCAGACCACATCCAGGAGAATATCAAGAGCAGGTGGTGGAGCAAGCCAGGCCTCAAACCACGAGAAGCTCCAGCCCAAGTATCAGCCAAATTGCAGCCCACATCCGGGAGAATCTCAAGAGCAGGGGGTGGAGCAAGCCAGGCCTCAAACCTCGAGAAGCTCCAGCCCAAAATGTAGCCAAAATGCATCCCACATCCAGGAGAATCTCAAGAGCAGGGGTTTGAGCAAGCCAGGCCTCAAACCACGAGAAGCTCCAGCCCTAAAGGCAGCCAAAATGCAGCCCATATCCGGGAGAATCTCAAGAGCAGGGGGTGGAGCAAGCCAGGCCTCAAACCACGAGAAGCTCCAGCCCAAAAGGCAGCCAAAATGCAGCCCACCTCCGGGAGAATCTCAAGAGCAGGGGGTGGAGCAAGCCAGGCCTCAAACCACGAGAAGCTCCAGCCCAAAAGGCAGCCAAAATGCAGCCCACCTCCGGGAGAATCTCAAGAGCAGGGGGTGGAGCAAGCCAGGCCTCAAACCACGAGAAGCTCCAGCCCAAGAATCAGCCAAAATGCAGTCCACATCCAGGAGAACCTCAAGAGCAGGGGGTGGAGTAAGCCAGCCCTCAAACCACAAGAAGCTCCAGCCGCAAAGGCAGCCAAAATCCAGCCCACAACCGGGAGAATATCAAGAGCAGGGGGTGGAGCAAGCCAGGCCTCAAACCATGAGAAGCCCCAGCCCAAAAGGGAGCCAAATACCAGCCCACATCCGGAAGAATCTCAAGAGCAGGGGGTGGAGCAAGCCAGGCCTCAAACCATGAGAAGCTCCAGCCCTAAAGGCAGCCAAAATGCAGCCCACATCCGGGAGAATCTCAAGAGCAGGGGGTGGAGCAAGCCAGGCCTCAAACCACGAGAAGCTCCAGCCCAAAAGGCAGCAAAAATGCAGCCCACATCCAGGAGAATATGAAGAGCAGGGGGTGGAGCAAGGCAGGCCTCAAACCACGAGAAGCTCCAGCCCAAATATAAGCCAAAATTCAGCCCACCTCCGGGAGAATCTCAAGAGCAGGGGGTGGAGCAAGCCAGTCCTCAAACCACGAGAAGCTCCAGCCCAAAAGGCAGCCAAAATCCAGCCCAAATCCGGGACAATTTCAAGAGCAGGGGGTGGAGCAAGCCAGGCCTCAAACCATGAGAATCTCCAGCCCAAAAGGCAGACAAAATGCAGCCCACATCCAGGAGAATATCAAGAGCAGGGGGTGGAGCAAGGCAGGCCTCAAACCACGAGAAGCTCCAGCCCAAAATGGAGCCAAAATCCAGACCACATCCAGGAGAATCTCAAGAGCAGGTGGTGGAGCAAGCCAGGCCTCAAACCATGAGAAGCTCCAGCCCAAAATGCAGCCAAAATGCAGCCCACATCTGGGAGAATCTCAAGAGCAGGGGGTGGAGCAAGCCAGGCCTCAAACCATGAGAATCTCCAGCCCAAAATGCAGCCAAAATCCAGCCCACATCCGGGAGAATCTCAAGAGCAGGGGGTGGAGCAAGCCAGGCCTCAAACCACGAGAAGCTCCAGCCCAAAAGGCAGACAAAATGCAGCCCACATCCAGGAGAATATCAAGAGCAGGGGGTGGAGCAAGGCAGGCCTCAAACCACGAGAACCTCCAGCCCAAAAGGCAGCCAAAATGCAGGCCAAATCCGGGAGAATCTCAAGAGCAGGGGTTGGAGCAAGCCAGGCCTCAAACCACGAGAAGCTCCAGCCCAAGAATCAGCCAAAATGCAGCCCACATCCGGGAGAATCTCAAGAGCAGGGGGTGGAGCAAGCCAGGCCTCAAACCACGAGAAGCTCCAGCCCAAAAGGCAGCCAAAATGCAGCCCACATCCGGGAGAATCTCAAGAGCAGGGGGTGGAGCAAGCCAGGCCTCAAACCACGAGAAGCTCCAGCACAAAATATAGCCAAAATGCAGCCCACATCCGGGAGAATCTCAAGAGCAGGGGGTGGAGCAAGCCAGGCCTCAAACCACGAGAAGCTCCAGCCCTAAATGCAGCCAAAATCCAAACCACATCCAGGAGAATATCAAGAGCAGGTGGTGGAGCAAGCCAGGCCTCAAACCATGAGAAGCTCCAGCCCTAAATGCAGCCAAAATCCAAACCACATCCAGGAGAATATCAAGAGCAGGTGGTGGAGCAAGCCAGGCCTCAAACCATGAGAAGCTCCAGCCCAAAATGCAGCCAAAATGCAGCCCACATCTGGGAGAATCTCAAGAGCAGGGGGTGGAGCAAGCCAGGCCTCAAACCACGAGAAGCTCCAGCCCAAAAGGCAGCCAAAATGCAGCCCACATCCGGGACAATTTCACGAGCATGGGGTGGAGCAAGCCAGGCCTCAAACCACGAGAAGCTCCAGCCCAAAATGGAGCCAAAATCCAGCCCACATCCAGGAGAATATCAAGAGCAGGGGGTGGAGCAAGCCAGGCCTCAAACCATGAGAAGCTCCAGCCCAAAATGCAGCCAAAATGCAGCCCACATCTGGGAGAATCTCAAGAGCAGGGGGTGGAGCAAGCCAGGCCTCAAACCACGAGAAGCTCCAGCCCAAAAGGCAGCCAAAATGCAGCCCACATCTGGGAGAATCTCAAGAGCAGGGGGTGGAGCAAGCCAGGCCTCAAACCATGAGAAGATCCAGCCCAAAAGGCAGCCAAAATGCAGCCCACATCCGGGAGAATCTCAAGAGCAGGGGGTGGAAAAAGCCAGGCCTCAAACCACGAGAAGCTCCAGCCCAAGAATCAGCCAAAATGCAGCCCACCTCCCGGAGAATCTCAAGAGCAGGGGGTGGAGCAAGCCAGGCCTCAAACCAGGAGAAGCTCCAGCCCAAAAGGCAGCCAAAATGCAGCCCACATCCGGGAGAATCTCAAGAGCAGGGGGTGGAGCAAGCCAGGCCTCAAACCACGAGAAGCTCCAGCCCAAAATGTAGCCAAAATGCAGCCCACATCCGGGAGAATCTCAAGAGCGGGGGTGGAGAAAGCCAGGCCTCAAACCTTGAGAAGCTCCAGCCCAAAATGTAGCCAAAATGCAGCCCACATCCAGGAGAATCTCAAGAGCGGGGGTTTGAGCAAGCCAGGCCTCAAACCACGAGAAGCTCCAGCCCTAAATGCAGCCAAAATCCAGCCCTTATAAGGGAGAATCTCAAGAGCAGGGGGTGGAGCAAGCCAGGCCTCAAACAACGAGAAGCTCCAGCCCAAGAATCAGCCATAATGCAGCCCACATCCGGGAGAATCTCAAGAGCAGGGGATGGAGCAAGCCAGGCCTCAAACCATGAGAAGATCCAGCCCAAAAGGCAGCCAAATTGCAGCCCACATCCGGGAGAATCTCAAGAGCAGGGGGTGGAGCAAGCCAGGCCTCAAACCTCGAGAAGCTCCAGCCCAAAATGTAGCCAAAATGCATCCCACATCCAGGAGAATCTCAAGAGCAGGGGTTTGAGCAAGCCAGGCCTCAAACCACGAGAAGCTCCAGCCCTAAAGGCAGCCAAAATGCAGCCCATATCCGGGAGAATCTCAAGAGCAGGGGGTGGAGCAAGCCAGGCCTCAAACCACGAGAAGCTCCAGCCCAAAAGGCAGCCAAAATGCAGCCCACCACCGGGAGAATCTCAAGAGCAGGGGGTGGAGCAAGCCAGGCCTCAAACCACGAGAAGCTCCAGCCCAAAAGGCAGCCAAAATGCAGCCCACCTCCGGGAGAATCTCAAGAGCAGGGGGTGGAGCAAGCCAGGCCTCAAACCACGAGAAGCTCCAGCCCAAGAATCAGCCAAAATGCAGTCCACATCCAGGAGAACCTCAAGAGCAGGGGGTGGAGTAAGCCAGCCCTCAAACCACAAGAAGCTCCAGCCGCAAAGGCAGCCAAAATCCAGCCCACAACCGGGAGAATATCAAGAGCAGGGGGTGGAGCAAGCCAGGCCTCAAACCATGAGAAGCCCCAGCCCAAAAGGGAGCCAAAATGCAGCCCACATCCGGGAGAATCTCAAGAGCAGGGGGTGGAGCAAGCCAGGCCTCAAACCACGAGAAGCTCCAGCCCAAAAGGCAGCAAAAATGCAGCCCACATCCAGGAGAATATGAAGAGCAGGGGGTGGAGCAAGGCAGGCCTCAAACCACGAGAAGCTCCAGCCCAAAAGGCAGCCAAAATGCAGCCCACATCCACGAGAATATGAAGAGCAGGGGGTGGAGAAAGCCAGGCCTCGAACCACGAGAAGCTCCAGCCCAAAATGCAGCCAAAATGCAGCCCACATCCGGGAGAATCTCAAGAGCAGGGGGTGGAGCAAGCCAGTCCTC
This sequence comes from Rhynochetos jubatus, assembly GCA_027574665.1. NCBI lineage: Eukaryota > Metazoa > Chordata > Aves > Eurypygiformes > Rhynochetidae > Rhynochetos > Rhynochetos jubatus. The sequence goes on along the minus strand of JAQBHY010000096.1, from coordinate 901,127 downwards.
AAACCTTGAGAAGCTCCAGCCCAAGTATAAGCCAAAATTCAGCCCACCTCCGGGAGAATCTCAAGAGCAGGGGGTGGAGCAAGCCAGGCCTCAAACCACGAGAAGCTCCAGCCCAAAAGGCAGCCAAAATCCAGCCCAAATCCGGGACAATTTCAAGAGCAGGGGGTGGAGCAAGCCAGGCCTCAAACCACGAGAAGCTCCAGCCCAAAATGGAGCCAAAATCCAGACCACATCCAGGAGAATATCAAGAGCAGGTGGTGGAGCAAGCCAGGCCTCAAACCATGAGAAGCTCCAGCCCAAAATGCAGCCAAAATGCAGCCCACATCTGGGAGAATTTCAAGAGCAGGGGGTGGAGCAAGCCAGGCCTCAAACCATGAGAATCTCCAGCCCAAAATGCAGCCAAAATCCAGCCCACATCTGGGAGAATCTCAAGAGCAGGGGGTGGAGCAAGCCAGGCCTCAAACCACGAGAAGCTCCAGCCCAAAAGGCAGACAAAATGCAGCCCACATCCAGGAGAATATCAAGAGCAGGGGGTGGAGCAAGGCAGGCCTCAAACCACGAGAAGCTCCAGCCCAAAAGGCAGCCAAAATGCAGCCCACATCCGGGAGAATCTCAAGAGCAGGGGTTGGAGCAAGCCAGGCCTCAAACCACGAGAAGCTCCAGCCCAAGAATCAGCCAAAATGCAGCCCACATCCGGGAGAATCTCAAGAGCAGGGGGTGGAGCAAGCCAGGCCTCAAACCACGAGAAGCTCCAGCCCAAAGGGCAGCCAAAATCCAGCCCAAATCCGGGACAATTTCAAGAGCAGGGGGTGGAGCAAGCCAGGCCTCAAACCACGAGAAGCTCCAGCCCAAAATGGAGCCAAAATCCAGACCACATCCAGGAGAATCTCAAGAGCAGGGGGTGGAGCAAGCCAGGCCTCAAACCACGAGAAGCTCCAGCCCAAGAATCAGCCAAAATGCAGTCCACATCCAGGAGAACCTCAAGAGCAGGGGGTGGAGTAAGCCAGCCCTCAAACCACAAGAAGCTCCAGCCGCAAAGGCAGCCAAAATCCAGCCCACAACCGGGAGAATATCAAGAGCAGGGGGTGGAGCAAGCCAGGCCTCAAACCATGAGAAGCCCCAGCCCAAAAGGGAGCCAAATACCAGCCCACATCCGGGAGAATCTCAAGAGCAGGGGGTGGAGCAAGCCAGGCCTCAAACCATGAGAAGCTCCAGCCCTAAAGGCAGCCAAAATGCAGCCCACATCCGGGAGAATCTCAAGAGCAGGGGGTGGAGCAAGCCAGGCCTCAAACCACGAGAAGCTCCAGCCCAAAAGGCAGCAAAAATGCAGCCCACATCCAGGAGAATATGAAGAGCAGGGGGTGGAGCAAGCCAGGCCTCAAACCACGAGAAGCTCCAGCCCAAAAGGCAGCCAAAATGCAGCCCACATCCACGAGAATATGAAGAGCAGGGGGTGGAGAAAGCCAGGCCTCGAACCACGAGAAGCTCCAGCCCAAAATGCAGCCAAAATGCAGCCCACATCCGGGAGAATCTCAAGAGCAGGGGGTGGAGCAAGCCAGTCCTCAAACCTTGAGAAGCTCCAGCCCAAATATAAGCCAAAATTCAGCCCACCTCCGGGAGAATCTCAAGAGCAGGGGGTGGAGCAAGCCAGGCCTCAAACCACGAGAAGCTCCAGCCCAAAAGGCAGCCAAAATCCAGCCCAAATCCGGGACAATTTCAAGAGCAGGGGGTGGAGCAAGCCAGGCCTCAAACCATGAGAATCTCCAGCCCAAAAGGCAGACAAAATGCAGCCCACATCCAGGAGAATATCAAGAGCAGGGGGTGGAGCAAGGCAGGCCTCAAACCACGAGAAGCTCCAGCCCAAAATGGAGCCAAAATCCAGACCACATCCAGGAGAATATCAAGAGCAGGTGGTGGAGCAAGGCAGGCCTCAAACCATGAGAAGCTCCAGCCCAAAATGCAGCCAAAATGCAGCCCACATCTGGGAGAATCTCAAGAGCAGGGGGTGGAGCAAGCCAGGCCTCAAACCATGAGAATCTCCAGCCCAAAATGCAGCCAAAATCCAGCCCACATCCGGGAGAATCTCAAGAGCAGGGGGTGGAGCAAGCCAGGCCTCAAACCACGAGAAGCTCCAGCCCAAAAGGCAGACAAAATGCAGCCCACATCCAGGAGAATATCAAGAGCAGGGGGTGGAGCAAGGCAGGCCTCAAACCACGAGAACCTCCAGCCCAAAAGGCAGCCAAAATGCAGGCCAAATCCGGGAGAATCTCAAGAGCAGGGGTTGGAGCAAGCCAGGCCTCAAACCACGAGAAGCTCCAGCCCAAGAATCAGCCAAAATGCAGCCCACATCCGGGAGAATCTCAAGAGCAGGGGGTGGAGCAAGCCAGGCCTCAAACCACGAGAAGCTCCAGCCCAAAAGGCAGCCAAAATGCAGCCCACATCCGGGAGAATCTCAAGAGCAGGGGGTGGAGCAAGCCAGGCCTCAAACCACGAGAAGCTCCAGCACAAAATATAGCCAAAATGCAGCCCACATCCGGGAGAATCTCAAGAGCAGGGGGTGGAGCAAGCCAGGCCTCAAACCACGAGAAGCTCCAGCCCTAAATGCAGCCAAAATCCAAACCACATCCAGGAGAATATCAAGAGCAGGTGGTGGAGCAAGCCAGGCCTCAAACCATGAGAAGCTCCAGCCCTAAATGCAGCCAAAATCCAAACCACATCCAGGAGAATATCAAGAGCAGGTGGTGGAGCAAGCCAGGCCTCAAACCATGAGAAGCTCCAGCCCAAAATGCAGCCAAAATGCAGCCCACATCTGGGAGAATCTCAAGAGCAGGGGGTGGAGCAAGCCAGGCCTCAAACCACGAGAAGCTCCAGCCCAAAAGGCAGCCAAAATGCAGCCCACATCCGGGACAATTTCACGAGCATGGGGTGGAGCAAGCCAGGCCTCAAACCACGAGAAGCTCCAGCCCAAAATGGAGCCAAAATCCAGCCCACATCCAGGAGAATATCAAGAGCAGGGGGTGGAGCAAGCCAGGCCTCAAACCATGAGAAGCTCCAGCCCAAAATGCAGCCAAAATGCAGCCCACATCCGGGAGAATCTCAAGAGCAGGGGGTGGAGCAAGCCAGGCCTCAAACCACGAGAAGCTCCAGCCCAAAAGGCAGCCAAAATGCAGCCCACATCTGGGAGAATCTCAAGAGCAGGGGGTGGAGCAAGCCAGGCCTCAAACCATGAGAAGATCCAGCCCAAAAGGCAGCCAAAATGCAGCCCACATCCGGGAGAATCTCAAGAGCAGGGGGTGGAAAAAGCCAGGCCTCAAACCACGAGAAGCTCCAGCCCAAGAATCAGCCAAAATGCAGCCCACCTCCCGGAGAATCTCAAGAGCAGGGGGTGGAGCAAGCCAGGCCTCAAACCAGGAGAAGCTCCAGCCCAAAAGGCAGCCAAAATGCAGCCCACATCCGGGAGAATCTCAAGAGCAGGGGGTGGAGCAAGCCAGGCCTCAAACCACGAGAAGCTCCAGCCCAAAATGTAGCCAAAATGCAGCCCACATCCGGGAGAATCTCAAGAGCGGGGGTGGAGAAAGCCAGGCCTCAAACCTTGAGAAGCTCCAGCCCAAAATGTAGCCAAAATGCAGCCCACATCCAGGAGAATCTCAAGAGCGGGGGTTTGAGCAAGCCAGGCCTCAAACCACGAGAAGCTCCAGCCCTAAATGCAGCCAAAATCCAGCCCTTATAAGGGAGAATCTCAAGAGCAGGGGGTGGAGCAAGCCAGGCCTCAAACAACGAGAAGCTCCAGCCCAAGAATCAGCCATAATGCAGCCCACATCCGGGAGAATCTCAAGAGCAGGGGATGGAGCAAGCCAGGCCTCAAACCATGAGAAGATCCAGCCCAAAAGGCAGCCAAATTGCAGCCCACATCCGGGAGAATCTCAAGAGCAGGGGGTGGAGCAAGCCAGGCCTCAAACCTCGAGAAGCTCCAGCCCAAAATGTAGCCAAAATGCATCCCACATCCAGGAGAATCTCAAGAGCAGGGGTTTGAGCAAGCCAGGCCTCAAACCACGAGAAGCTCCAGCCCTAAAGGCAGCCAAAATGCAGCCCATATCCGGGAGAATCTCAAGAGCAGGGGGTGGAGCAAGCCAGGCCTCAAACCACGAGAAGCTCCAGCCCAAAAGGCAGCCAAAATGCAGCCCACCACCGGGAGAATCTCAAGAGCAGGGGGTGGAGCAAGCCAGGCCTCAAACCACGAGAAGCTCCAGCCCAAAAGGCAGCCAAAATGCAGCCCACCTCCGGGAGAATCTCAAGAGCAGGGGGTGGAGCAAGCCAGGCCTCAAACCACGAGAAGCTCCAGCCCAAGAATCAGCCAAAATGCAGTCCACATCCAGGAGAACCTCAAGAGCAGGGGGTGGAGTAAGCCAGCCCTCAAACCACAAGAAGCTCCAGCCGCAAAGGCAGCCAAAATCCAGCCCACAACCGGGAGAATATCAAGAGCAGGGGGTGGAGCAAGCCAGGCCTCAAACCATGAGAAGCCCCAGCCCAAAAGGGAGCCAAAATGCAGCCCACATCCGGGAGAATCTCAAGAGCAGGGGGTGGAGCAAGCCAGGCCTCAAACCACGAGAAGCTCCAGCCCAAAAGGCAGCAAAAATGCAGCCCACATCCAGGAGAATATGAAGAGCAGGGGGTGGAGCAAGGCAGGCCTCAAACCACGAGAAGCTCCAGCCCAAAAGGCAGCCAAAATGCAGCCCACATCCACGAGAATATGAAGAGCAGGGGGTGGAGAAAGCCAGGCCTCGAACCACGAGAAGCTCCAGCCCAAAATGCAGCCAAAATGCAGCCCACATCCGGGAGAATCTCAAGAGCAGGGGGTGGAGCAAGCCAGGCCTCAAACCTTGAGAAGCTCCAGCCCAAGTATAAGCCAAAATTCAGCCCACCTCCGGGAGAATCTCAAGAGCAGGGGGTGGAGCAAGCCAGGCCTCAAACCACGAGAAGCTCCAGCCCAAAAGGCAGCCAAAATCCAGCCCAAATCCGGGACAATTTCAAGAGCAGGGGGTGGAGCAAGCCAGGCCTCAAACCACGAGAAGCTCCAGCCCAAAATGGAGCCAAAATCCAGACCACATCCAGGAGAATATCAAGAGCAGGTGGTGGAGCAAGCCAGGCCTCAAACCATGAGAAGCTCCAGCCCAAAATGCAGCCAAAATGCAGCCCACATCTGGGAGAATCTCAAGAGCAGGGGGTGGAGCAAGCCAGGCCTCAAACCATGAGAATCTCCAGCCCAAAATGCAGCCAAAATCCAGCCCACATCTGGGAGAATCTCAAGAGCAGGGGGTGGAGCAAGCCAGGCCTCAAACCACGAGAAGCTCCAGCCCAAAAGGCAGACAAAATGCAGCCCACATCCAGGAGAATATCAAGAGCAGGGGGTGGAGCAAGGCAGGCCTCAAACCACGAGAAGCTCCAGCCCAAAAGGCAGCCAAAATGCAGCCCACATCCGGGAGAATCTCAAGAGCAGGGGTTGGAGCAAGCCAGGCCTCAAACCACGAGAAGCTCCAGCCCAAAACGCAGCCAAAATGCAGCCCACATCCGGGAGAATCTCAAGAGCAGGGGGTGGAGCAAGCCAGGCCTCAAACCACGAGAAGCTCCAGCCCAAAAGGCAGCCAAAATGCAGCCCACATCCGGGAGAATCTCAAGAGCAGGGGGTGGAGCAAGCCAGGCCTCAAACCACGAGAAGCTCCAGCACAAAATATAGCCAAAATGCAGCCCACATCCGGGAGAATCTCAAGAGCAGGGGTTGGAGCAAGCCAGGCCTCAAACCACGAGAAGCTCCAGCCCTAAATGCAGCCAAAATCCAAACCACATCCAGGAGAATATCAAGAGCAGGTGGTGGAGCAAGCCAGGCCTCAAACCATGAGAAGCTCCAGCCCTAAATGCAGCCAAAAAACCACATCCAGGAGAATATCAAGAGCAGGTGGTGGAGCAAGCCAGGCCTCAAACCATGAGAAGCTCCAGCCCAAAATGCAGCCAAAATGCAGCCCACATCTGGGAGAATCTCAAGAGCAGGGGGTGGAGCAAGCCAGGCCTCAAACCACGAGAAGCTCCAGCCCAAAAGGCAGCCAAAATCCAGCCCACATCCGGGACAATTTCACGAGCATGGGGTGGAGCAAGCCAGGCCTCAAACCACGAGAAGCTCCAGCCCAAAATGGAGCCAAAATCCAGCCCACATCCAGGAGAATATCAAGAGCAGGTGGTGGAGCAAGCCAGGCCTCAAACCATGAGAAGCTCCAGCCCAAAATGCAGCCAAAATGCAGCCCACATCTGGGAGAATCTCAAGAGCAGGGGGTGGAGCAAGCCAGGCCTCAAACCACGAGAAGCTCCAGCCCAAAAGGCAGCCAAAATGCAGCCCACATCTGGGAGAATCTCAAGAGCAGGGGGTGGAGCAAGCCAGGCCTCAAACCATGAGAAGATCCAGCCCAAAAGGCAGCCAAAATGCAGCCCACATCCGGGAGAATCTCAAGAGCAGGGGGTGGAAAAAGCCAGGCCTCAAACCACGAGAAGCTCCAGCCCAAGAATCAGCCAAAATGCAGCCCACCTCCCGGAGAATCTCAAGAGCAGGGGGTGGAGCAAGCCAGGCCTCAAACCAGGAGAAGCTCCAGCCCAAAAGGCAGCCAAAATGCAGCCCACATCCGGGAGAATCTCAAGAGCGGGGGTTTGAGCAAGCCAGGCCTCAAACCACGAGAAGCTCCAGCCCTAAATGCAGCCAAAATCCAGCCCTTATAAGGGAGAATCTCAAGAGCAGGGGGTGGAGCAAGCCAGGCCTCAAACAACGAGAAGCTCCAGCCCAAGAATCAGCCATAATGCAGCCCACATGCGGGAGAATCTCAAGAGCAGGGGATGGAGCAAGCCAGGCCTCAAACCATGAGAAGATCCAGCCCAAAAGGCAGCCAAAATGCAGCCCACATCCGGGAGAATCTCAAGAGCAGGGGGTGGAACAAGCCAGGCCTCAAACCACGAGAAGCTCCAGCCCTAAATGCAGCCAAAATGCAGCCCACATCCGGGAGAATCTCAAGAGCAGGGGGTGGAGCAAGCCAGGCCTCAAACCACGAGAAGCTCCAGCCCAAAAGGCAGCCAAAATGCAGCCCATATCCGGGAGAATCTCAAGAGCAGGGGGTGGAGCAAGCCAGGCCTCAAACCACGAGAAGCTCCAACCCAAAAGGCAGCCAAAATGCAGCCCACATCCGGGAGAATCTCAAGAGCAGGGGGTGGAGCAAGCCAGGCCTCAAACCTCGAGAAGCTCCAGCCCAAAAGGCAGCTAAAATCCAGCGCAATTCTGGGAGAATATCAAGAGAAGTTGGTGGAGCAAGCCAGGCCTCAAACCACGAGAAGCTCCAGCACAAAATATAGCCAAAATGCAGCCCACCTCCGGGAGAATCTCAAGAGCAGGGGGTGGAGAAAGCCAGGCCTCAAACCACGAGAAGCTCCAGCCCTAAATGCAGCCAAAATCCAAACCACATCCAGGAGAATATCAAGAGCAGGTGGTGGAGCAAGCCAGGCCTCAAACCATGAGAAGCTCCAGCCCTAAATGCAGCCAAAATCCAAACCACATCCAGGAGAATATCAAGAGCAGGTGGTGGAGCAAGCCAGGCCTCAAACCATGAGAAGCTCCAGCCCAAAATGCAGCCAAAATGCAGCCCACATCTGGGAGAATCTCAAGAGCAGGGGGTGGAGCAAGCCAGGCCTCAAACCACGAGAAGCTCCAGCCCAAAAGGCAGCCAAAATCCAGCCCACATCCGGGACAATTTCACGAGCAGGGGGTGGAGCAAGCCAGTCCTCAAACCACGAGAAGCTCCAGCCCAAAATGGAGCCAAAATCCAGCCCACATCCAGGAGAATATCAAGAGCAGGGGGTGGAGCAAGCCAGTCCTCAAACCATGAGAAGCTCCAGCCCAAAATGCAGCCAAAATGCAGCCCACATCTGGGAGAATCTCAAGAGCAGGGGGTGGAGCAAGCCAGGCCTCAAACCACGAGAAGCTCCAGCCCAAAAGGCAGCCAAAATGCAGCCCACATCTGGGAGAATCTCAAGAGCAGGGGGTGGAGCAAGCCAGGCCTCAAACCATGAGAAGATCCAGCCCAAAAGGCAGCCAAAATGCAGCCCACATCCGGGAGAATCTCAAGAGCAGGGGGTGGAACAAGCCAGGCCTCAAACCACGAGAAGCTCCAGCCCAAGAATCAGCCAAAATGCAGCCCACCTCCGGGAGAATCTCAAGAGCAGGGGGTGGAGCAAGCCAGGCCTCAAACCAGGAGAAGCTCCAGCCCAAAAGGCAGCCAAAATGCAGCCCACATCCGGGAGAATCTCAAGAGCAGGGGGTGGAGCAAGCCAGGCCTCAAACCACGAGAAGCTCCAGCCCAAAATGTAGCCAAAATGCAGCCCACATCCGGGAGAATCTCAAGAGCGGGGGTGGAGAAAGCCAGGCCTCAAACCTTGAGAAGCTCCAGCCCAAAATGTAGCCAAAATGCAGCCCACATCCAGGAGAATCTCAAGAGCGGGGGTTTGAGCAAGCCAGGCCTCAAACCACGAGAAGCTCCAGCCCTAAATGCAGCCAAAATCCAGCCCTTATAAGGGAGAATCTCAAGAGCAGGGGGTGGAGCAAGCCAGGCCTCAAACAACGAGAAGCTCCAGCCCAAGAATCAGCCATAATGCAGCCCACATCCGGGAGAATCTCAAGAGCAGGGGATGGAGCAAGCCAGGCCTCAAACCATGAGAAGATCCAGCCCAAAAGGCAGCCAAAATGCAGCCCACATCCGGGAGAATCTCAAGAGCAGGGGGTGGAACAAGCCAGGCCTCAAACCACGAGAAGCTCCAGCCCAAGATTCAGCCAAAATGCAGCCCACATCCGGGAGAATCTCAAGAGCAGGGGGTGGAGCAAGCCAGGCCTCAAACCACGAGAAGCTCCAGCCCAAAAGGCAGCCAAAATGCAGCCCATATCCAGGAGAATCTCAAGAGCAGGGGGTGGAGCAAGCCAGGCCTCAAATCACGAGAAGCTCCAGCCCAAAAGGCAGCCAAAATGCAGCCCACCTCCGGGAGAATCTCAAGAGCAGGGGGTGGAGCAAGCCAGGCCTCAAACCACGAGAAGCTCCAACCCAAAAGGCAGCCAAAATGCAGCCCACATCTGGGAGAATCTCAAGAGCAGGGGGTGGAGCAAGCCAGGCCTCAAACCTCGAGAAGCTCCAGCCCAAAAGGCAGCTAAAATCCAGCGCAATTCTGGGAGAATATCAAGAGAAGTTGGTGGAGCAAGCCAGGCCTCAAACCACGAGAAGCTCCAGCCCAAAAGGCAGCCAAACTCCAGCCCACATCCGGGAGAATCTCAAGAGCGGGGGTGGAGCAAGCCAGGCCTCAAACCACGAGAAGCTCCAGCCCAAAATGTAGCCAAAATGCAGCCCACATCCGGGAGAATCTCAAGAGCAGGGGTTTGAGCAAGCCAGGCCTCAAACCACGAGAAGCTCCAGCCCTAAAGGCAGCCAAAATGCAGCCCACCTCCGTGAGAATCTCAAGAGCAGGGGTTTGAGCAAGGCAGGCCTCAAACCACGAGAAGCTCCAGCCCAAAAGGCAGCCAAAATCCTACCCACATCCGGGAGAATCTCAAGAGCAGGGGGTGGAGCAAGCCAGGCCTCAAACCACGAGAAGCTCCAGCCCAAAAGGCAGCCAAAATCCAGCCCACATCGAGGAGAATCTCAAGAGCAGTTGGTGGAGCAAGCCAGGCCTCAAACCACGAGAAGCTCCAGCCCAAAAGGCAGCCAAAATGCAGCCCACATCCAGGAGAAACTCAAGAGCAGGGGGTGGAGCAAGCCAGGCCTCAAACCAGGAGAAGCTCCAGCCCAAAAGGGAGCCAAAATCCAGCCCACATCCGGGAGAATCTCAAGAGCAGGGGGTGGAGCAAGCCAGGCCTCAAACCACGAGAAGCTCCAGCCCAAAAGGCAGCCAAAATGCAGCCCACCTCCGGGAGAATCTCAAGAGCAGGGGGTGGAGCAAGCCAGGCCTCAAACCACGAGAAGCTCCAGCCCAAGAATCAGCCAAAATGCTGTCCACATCCAGGAGAATCTCAAGAGCAGGGGGTGGAGCAAGCCAGGCCTCAAACCTCGAGAAGCTCCAGCCCAAAAGGCAGCTAAAATCCAGCGCAATTCTGGGAGAATATCAAGAGAAGTTGGTGGAGCAAGCCAGGCCTCAAACCACGAGAAGCTCCAGCCCAAAAGGCAGCCAAAATGCAGCCCACATCCGGGAGAATCTCAAGAGCAGGGAGTGGAGCAAGTCAGGCCTGAAACCACGAGAAGTTCCAGCCCAAAATGTAGCCAAAATGCAGCCCACATCCGGGAGAATCTCAAGAGCAGGGGGTGGAGCAAGCCAGGCCTCAAACCTCAAGAAGCTCCAGCCCAAAATGTAGCCAAAATGCAGCCCACATCCGGGAGAATCTCAAGAGCAGGGGTTTGAGCAAGCCAGGCCTCAAACCACGAGAAGCTCCAGCCCTAAAGTCAGCCAAAATGCAGCCCACCTCCGTGAGAATCTCAAGAGCAGGGGTTTGAGCAAGGCAGGCCTCAAACCACGAGAAGCTCCAGCCCAAAAGGCAGCCAAAATGCAGCCCACATCCGGGAGAATCTCAAGAGCAGGGGGTGGAGCAAGCCAGGCCTCAAACCAGGAGAAGCTCCAGCCCAAAAGGGAGCCAAAATCCAGCCCACATCCGGGAGAATCTCAAGAGCAGGGGGTGGAGCAAGCCAGGCCTCAAACCACGAGAAGCTCCAGCCCAAGTGTCAGCCAAAATGCAGACCACATCCGGGAAAATCTCAAGAGCAGGGGGTGGAGCAAGCCAGGCCTCAAACCACGAGAAGCTCCAGCAAAAAAGGCAGTCAAAATGCAGCCCACATCCGGGAGAATCTCAAGAGCAGGGGGTGGAGCAAGCCAGGCCTCAAACCACGAGAAGCTCCAGCCCAAAATTCAGACAAAATGCAGCCCACATCCGGGAGAATCTCAAGAGCAGGGGGTGGAGCAAGCCAGGCTTCAAACCACGAGAAGCTCCAGCCCTAAAGGCAGCCAAAATCCAGCCCATATCCGGGAGAATATCAAGAGCAGCGGGTGGAGCAAGCCAGGCCTCAAACCTTGCGAAGCTCCAGCCCAAAAGGCAGCCAAAATGCAGCCCACATCCGGGAGAATATCAAGAGCAGGGGGTGGAGCAAGCCAGGCCTCAAACCACGAGAAGCTCCAGCCTAAAAAAGGCAGCCAAAATGCAGCCCACATCCGGGAGAATCTCAAGAGCAGGGGGTGGAGCAAGCCAGGCCTCAAACCACGAGAAGCTCCAGCCCTAAAGGCAGCCAAAATCCAGCCCACATCCAGGAGAATATCAAGAGCAGGGGGTGGAGCAAGCCAGGCCTCAAACCACAAGAAGCTCCAGCCCAAAAGGCAGCCAAAATGCAGCCCATATCCGGGAGAATCTCAAGAGCAGGGGGTGGAACAAGCCAGGCCTCAAACCACGAGAAGCTCCAGGCCAAAAGGCAGCCAAAATGCAGCCCACATCTGGGAGAATCTCAAGAGCAGGGGGTGGAGCAAGCCAGGCTTCAAACCACGAGAAGCTCCAGCCCAAAATGCAGACAAAATGCAGCCCACATCCGGGAGAATCTCAAGAGCAGGGGTTGGAGCAAGCCAGGCCTCAAACAATGAGAAGCTCCAGCCCAAAAGGCAGCCAAAATGCAGCCCACATCCGGGAGAATCTCAAGAGCAGGGGGTGGAGCAAGCCAGGCCTCAAACCACGAGAAGTTTCAGCCCAAAATGCAGCCAAAATCCAGGCCACATCCGGGAGAATCTCAAGAGCAGGGGGTGGAGCAAGCCAGGCCTCAAACCACGAGAAGCTCCAGCCCAAAAGGCAGCCAAAATGCAGCCCACATCCGGGAGAATCTCAAGAGCAGGGGGTGGAGCAAGCCAGGCCTCAAACCACGAGAAGCTCCAGCCCAGGAATCAGCCAAAATGCAGTCCATATCCAGGAGAATCTCAAGAGCAGGGGGTGGAGCAAGGCAGGCCTCAAACCACGAGAAGCTCCAGCCCAAAAGGCAGCCAAAATGCAGCCCACCTCCGGGAGAATCTCAAGAGCAGGGGGTGGAGCAAGCCAGGCCTCAAACCACGAGAAGCTCCAGCCCAAAAGGCAGCCAAAATGCAGCCCACATCCGGGAGAATCTCAAGAGCAGGGGGTGGAGCAAGCCAGGCCTCAAACCACGAGAAGCTCCAGCCCAAAAAACAGCCAAAATGCAGCCCACATCCGGGAAAATCTCAAGAGCAGGGGGTGGAGCAAGCCAGGCCTCAAACCACGAGAAGCTCCAGCAAAAAAGTCAGTCAAAATGCAGCCCACATCCGGGAGAATCTCAAGAGCAGGGGGTGGAGCAAGCCAGGCCTCAAACCACGAGAAGCTCCAGCCCAAAATTCAGACAAAATGCAGCCCACATCCGGGAGAATATCAAGAGCAGGGGGTGGAGCAAGCCAGGCCTCAAACCTTGCGAAGCTCCAGCCCAAAAGGCAGCCAAAATGCAGCCCACATCCGGGAGAATATCAAGAGCAGGGGGTGGAGCAAGCCAGGCCTCAAACCACGAGAAGCTCCAGCCTAAAAAAGGCAGCCAAAATGCAGCCCACATCCGGGAGAATCTCAAGAGCAGGGGGTGGAGCAAGCCAGGCCTCAAACCACGAGAAGCTCCAGCCCTAAAGGCAGCCAAAATCCAGCCCACATCCAGGAGAATATCAAGAGCAGGGGGTGGAGCAAGCCAGGCCTCAAACCACAAGAAGCTCCAGCCCAAAAGGCAGCCAAAATGCAGCCCATATCCGGGAGAATCTCAAGAGCAGGGGGTGGAACAAGCCAGGCCTCAAACCACGAGAAGCTCCAGGCCAAAAGGCAGCCAAAATGCAGCCCACATCCGGGAGAATCTCAAGAGCAGGGGGTGGAGCAAGCCAGGCTTCAAACCACGAGAAGCTCCAGCCCTAAAGGCTGCCAAAATCCAGCCCACATCCGGGAGAATCTCAAGAGCAGGGGGTGGAGCAAGCCAGGCCTCAAACCACGAGAAGCTCCAGCCCAAAAGGCAGCCAAAATGCAGCCCACATCCGGGAGAATATCAAGAGCAGTGGGTGGAGCAAGCCAGGCCTCAAACCATGAGAAGCTCCAGCCCAAGTATCAGCCAAAATGCAGTCCACATCCAGGAGAATCTCAAGAGCAGGGGGTGGAGCAAGCCAGGCCTCAAACCACGAGAAGCTCCAGCCGCAAAGGCAGCAAAAATGCAGCCCACATCCAGGAGAATCTCAAGAGCAGGGGGTGGAGCATGCCAGGTCTCAAACCACGAGAAGCTCCAGCAAAAAAGGCAGTCAAAATGCAGCCCACATCCGGGAGAATCTCAAGAGCAGGTTGTGGAGCAAGCCAGGCCTCAAACCACGAGAAGCTCCAGCCCAAAAGGCAGCCAAAATGCAGCCAACATCCGGGAGAATATCAAGAGCAGGGGGTGGAGCAAGCCAGGCCTCAAACCACGAGAAGCTCCAGCCCAAAATGCAGCCAAAATCCGGCCCACATCCGGGAGAATATCAAGAGCAGGGGGTGGAGCAAGCCAGGCCTCAAACCACGAGAAGCTCCAGCCCAAAAGGCAGCCAAAATGCAGCCCACCTCCGGGAGAATATCAAGAGCAGGGGGTGGAGCAAGGCAGGCCTCAAACCACGAGAAGCTCCAGCCCAAGAATCAGCCAAAATGCAGTCCATATCCAGGAGAATCTCAAGAGCAGGGGGTGGAGCAAGCCAGGCCTCAAACCACGAGAAGCTCCAGCCCAAAAGGCAGACAAATTGCAGCCCACATCCGGGAGAATCTCAAGAGCAGGGGGTGGAGCAAGCCAGGCCTCAAACCACGAGAAGCTCCAGCCGCAAAGGCAGCCAAAATCCAGCCCACCTCCGGGAGAATCTCAAGAGCAGGGGGTGGAGCAAGCCAGGCCTCAAACCACGAGAAGCTCCAGCCCAAAAGGCAGCCAAAATGCAGCCCACATCCGGGAGAATCTCAAGAGCAGGGGTTGGAGCAATCCAGGCCTCAAACCACGAGAAGCTCCAGCCCAAGATTCAGCCAAAATGCAGCCCACATCCGGGAGAATCTCAAGAGCAGGGGGTGGAGCAAGCCAGGCCTCAAACCAAGAGAAGCTCCAGCCCAAAATGCAGCCAAAATCCAGCCCACCTCCGGGAGAATCTCAAGAGCAGGGGGTGGAGCAAGCCAGGCCTCAAACCATGAGAAGCTCCAGCCCACAAGGGAGCCAAAATGCAGCCCACATCCGGGAGAATCTCAAGAGCAGGGGGTGGAGCAAGCCAGGCCTCAAACCACGAGAAGCTCCAGCCCAAAAGGCAGCCAAAATGCAGCCCTCATCCGGGAGAATCTCAAGAGCAGGGGGTGGAGCAAGCCAGGCCTCAAACCACGAGAAGCTCCAGCCCAAAATGCAGACAAAATCCAGCCCACATCCGGGAGAATCTCAAGAGCAGGGGTTGGAGCAAGCCAGGCCTCAAACCACGAGAAGCTCCAGCCAAAAAGGCAGCCAAAATGCAGCCCATATCCTGGAGAATCTCAAGAGCAGGGGGTGGAGCAAGCCAGGCCTCAAACCCCGAGAAGCTCCAGCCCAAAAGGCAGCCAAAATGCAGCCCACATCCGGGAGAATCTCAAGAGCAGGGGGTGGAGCAAGCCAGGCCTCAAACCACGAGAAGCTCCAGCCCAAAAGGCAGCCAAAATGCAGCCCACATCCGGGAGAATCTCAAGAGCAGGGGGTGGAGCAAGCCAGGCCTCAAACCACGAGAAGCTCCAGCCCAAAAGGCAGCCAAAATGCAGCCCACCTCCGGGAGAATCTCAAGAGCAGGGGGTGGAGCAAGCCAGGCCTCAAACCACGAGAAGCTCCAGCCCAAAAGGCAGCCAAAATGCAGCCAACATCCGGGAGAATATCAAGAGCAGGGGGTGGAGCAAGCCAGGCCTCAAACCATGAGAAGCTCCAGCCCAAAATGCAGCCAAAATGCAGCCCACCTCCGGGAGAATATCAAGAGCAGGGGGTGGAGCAAGCCAGGCCTCAAACCACGAGAAGCTCCAGCCCAAAATGCAGCCAAAATCCAGCCCACACCCGGGAGAATCTCAAGAGCAGGGGGTGGAGCAAGGCAGGCCTCAAACCACGAGAAGCTCCAGCCCAAGAATCAGCCAAAATCCAGCCCACATCCGGGAGAATCTCAAGAGCAGGGGGTGGAGCAAGCCAGGCCTCAAACCACGAGAAGCTCCAGCCCAAAATGCAGCCAAAATCCAGCCCACACCCGGGAGAATCTCAAGAGCAGGGGGTGGAGCAAGCCAGGCCTCAAACCACGAGAAGCTCCAGCCCAAGATTCAGCCAAAATGCAGCCCACATCCGGGAGAATCTCAAGAGCAGGGGGTGGAGCAAGCCAGGCCCCAAACCACGAGAAGCTCCAGCCCAAAATGCAGACAAAATCCAGCCCACATCCGGGAGAATCTCAAGAGCAGTGGTTTGAGCAAGCCAGGCCTCAAACCACGAGAAGCTCCAGCCCAAAAGGCAGCCAAAATGCAGCCCACATCCGGGAGAATATCAAGAGCAGGGGGTGGAGCAAGCCAGGCCTCAAACCACGAGAAGCTCCAGCCCAAAATGCAGCCAAAATGCAGCCCACATCCGGGAGAATCTCAAGAGCAGGGGGTGGAGCAAGCCAGGCCTCAAACCACGAGAAGCTCCAGCCCAAAAGGCAGCCAAAATGCAGCCCACCTCCGGGAGAATCTCAAGAGCAGGGGGTGGAGCAAGCCAGGCCTCAAACCACGAGAAGCTCCAGCCCAAAAGGCAGCCAAAATGCAGCCCACATCCGGGAGAATCTCAAGAGCAGGGGGTGGAGCAAGCCAGGCCTCAAACCACGAGAAGCTCCAGCCCAAAAGGCAGCCAAAATGCAGCCCACCTCCGGGAGAATCTCAAGAGCAGGGGGTGGAGCAAGCCAGGCCTCAAACCACGAGAAGCTCCAGCCCAAAAGGCAGCCAAAATGCAGCCCACCTCCGGGAGAATTTCAAGAGCAGGGGGTGGAGCAAGTCAGGCCTCAAACCAGGAGAAGCTCCAGCCCAAAAGGCAGCCAAAATCCAGCCCACATCTGGGAGAATCTCAAGAGTAGGAATTGGAGCAAGCCAGGCCTCAAACCACGAGAAGCTCCAGCCCAAAAAACAGCCAAAATGCAGCCCACATCCGGGAGAATCTCAAGAGCAGGGGGTGGAGCAAGCCAGGCCTCAAACCCCGAGAAGCTCCAGCCCAAAAGGCAGCCAAAATGCAGCCCACCTCCGGGAGAATCTCAAGAGCAGGGGTTGGAGCAAGCCAGGCCTCAAACCACGAGAAGCTCCAGCCCAAAAGGCAGCCAAAATGCAGCCCACATCCGGGAGAATCTCAAGAGCAGGGGTTGGAGCAATCCAGGCCTCAAACCACGAGAAGCTTCAGCCCAAGATTCAGCCAAAATCCAGCCCACATCCGGGAGAATCTCAAGAGCAGGGGGTGGAGCAAGCCAGGCCTCAAACCACGAGAAGCTCCAGCCCAAAATGCAGCCAAAATGCAGCCCACATCCGGGAGAATCTCAAGAGCAGGGGGTGGAGCAAGCCAGGCCTCAAACCACGAGAAGCTCCAGCCCAAGATTCAGCCAAAATGCAGCCCACATCCGGGAGAATCTCAAGAGCAGGGGGTGGAGCAAGCCAGGCCCCAAACCACGAGAAGCTCCAGCCCAAAATGCAGACAAAATCCAGCCCATATCCGGGTCAATATGAAGAGCAGGGAGTGGAGCAAGCCAGGCCTCAAACCACGAGAAGCTCCAGCCCAAAAGGCAGCCAAAATGCAGCCCACATCCGGGAGAATCTCAAGAGCAGGGGGTGGAGCAAGCCAGGCCTCAAACCACGAGAAGCTCCAGCCCAAAAGGCAGCCAAAATGCAGCCCACATCCGGGAGAATCTTAAGAGCAGGGGGTGGAGCAAGCCAGGCCTCAAACCACGAGAAGCTCCAGCCCAAAAAACAGCCAAAATGCAGCCCACATCCGGGAGAATCTCAAGAGCAGGGGGTGGAGCAAGCCAGGCCTCAAACCCCGAGAAGCTCCAGCCCAAAAGGCAGCCAAAATGCAGCCCACATCCGGGAGAATCTCAACAGCAGGGGGTGGAGCAAGCCAGGCCTCAAACCACGGGAAGCTCCAGCCCAAGAATCAGCCAAAATGCAGCCTACATCCGGGAGAATCTCAAGAGCAGGGGGTGGAGCAAGCCAGGCCTCAAACCACGAGAAGCTCCAGCCCAAAAGGCAGCCAAAATGCAGCCCACATCCGGGACAATCTCAAGAGCAGGGGGTGGAGCAAGCCAGGCCTCAAACCACGAGAAGCTCCAGCCCTAAAGGCAGCCAAAATCCAGCCCTTATAAGGGAGAATCTCAAGAGCAGGGGGTGGAGCAAGCCAGGCCTCAAACCATGAGAAGCTCCAGCCCAAGTATCAGCCAAAATGCAGCCCACATCCGGGAGAATCTCAAGAGCAGGGGGTGGAGCAAGCCAGGCCTCAAACCACGAGAATCTCCAGCCCAAAAGGCAGCCAAAATGCAGCCCATATCCGGGAGAATCTCAAGAGCAGGGGTTGGAGCAAGCCAGGCCTCAAACCACGAGAAGCTCCAGCCCTAAAGGCAGCCAAAATGCAGCCCACCTCTGGGAGAATCTCAAGAGCAGGGGGTGCAGCAAGCCAGGCCTCAAACCACGAGAAGCTCCAGCCCTAAAGGCAGCCAAAATGCAGCCCACATCTGGGAGAATCTCAAGAGTAGGAGTTGGAGCAAGCCAGGCCTCAAACCACGAGAAGCTCCAGCCCAAAAGGCAGCCAAAATGCAGCCCACATCCGGGAGAATATCAAGAGCAGGGGGTGGAGCAAGCCAGGCCTCAAACCATGAGAAGCTCCAGCCCAAAATGCAGCCAAAATGCAGCCCACCTCCGGGAGAATATCAAGAGCAGGGGGTGGAGCAAGGCAGGCCTCAAACCACGAGAAGTTCCAGCCCAAGAATCAGCCAAAATGCAGTCCATATCCAGGAGAATCTCAAGAGCAGGGGGTGGAGCAAGCCAGGCCTCAAACCACGAGAAGCTCCAGCCCAAAATGCAGACAAATTGCAGCCCACATCCGGGAGAATCTCAAGAGCAGGGGGTGGAGCAAGCCAGGCCTCAAACCACGAGAAGCTCCAGCCAAAAAGGCAGCCAAAATCCAGCCCACCTCCGGGAGAATCTCAAGAGCAGGGGGTGGAGCAAGCCAGGCCTCAAACCACGAGAAGCTCCAGCCCAAAAGGCAGCCAAAATGCAGCCCACATCCGGGAGAATCTCAAGAGCAGGGGTTGGAGCAAGCCAGGCCTCAAACCACGAGAAGCTCCAGCCCAAGATTCAGCCAAAATGCAGCCCACATCCGGGAGAATCTCAAGAGCAGGGGGTGGAGCAAGCCAGGCCTCAAACCACGAGAAGCTCCAGCCCAAAATGCAGCCAAAATCCAGCCCACATCCGGGAGAATCTCAAGAGCAGGGGGTGGAGCAAGCCAGGCCTCAAACCACGAGAAGCTCCAGCCCAAGATTCAGCCAAAATGCAGCCCACATCCGGGAGAATCTCAAGAGCAGGGGGTGGAGCAAGCCAGGCCCCAAACCACGAGAAGCTCCAGCCCAAAATGCAGACAAAATCCAGCCCACATCCGGGAGAATCTCAAGAGCAGGGGGTGGAGCAAGCCAGGCCTCAAACCACGAGAAGCTCCAGCCCAAAATGCAGCCAAAATGCAGCCCATATCCGGGAGAATCTCAAGAGCAAGGGGTGGAACAAGCCAGGCCTCAAACCACGAGAAGCTCCAGGCCAAAAGGCAGCCAAAATGCAGCCCACATCTGGGAGAATCTCAAGAGCAGGGGGTGGAGCAAGCCAGGCTTCAAACCACGAGAAGCTCCAGCCCTAAAGGCTGCCAAAATCCAGCCCACATCCGGGAGAATCTCAAGAGCAGGGGGTGGAGCAAGCCAGGCCTCAAACCACGAGAAGCTCCAGCCCAAAAGGCAGCCAAAATGCAGCCCACATCCGGGAGAATATCAAGAGCAGTGGGTGGAGCAAGCCAGGCCTCAAACCATGAGAAGCTCCAGCCCAAGTATCAGCCAAAATGCAGTCCACATCCAGGAGAATCTCAAGAGCAGGGGGTGGAGCAAGCCAGGCCTCAAACCACGAGAAGCTCCAGCCGCAAAGGCAGCAAAAATGCAGCCCACATCCAGGAGAATCTCAAGAGCAGGGGGTGGAGCATGCCAGGTCTCAAACCACGAGAAGCTCCAGCAAAAAAGGCAGTCAAAATGCAGCCCACATCCGGGAGAATCTCAAGAGCAGGTTGTGGAGCAAGCCAGGCCTCAAACCACGAGAAGCTCCAGCCCAAAATGCAGACAAAATGCAGCCCACATCCGGGAGAATCTCAAGAGCAGGGGTTGGAGCAAGCCAGGCCTCAAACAATGAGAAGCTCCAGCCCAAAAGGCAGCCAAAATGCAGCCCACATCCGGGAGAATCTCAAGAGCAGGGGGTGGAGCAAGCCAGGCCTCAAACCACGAGAAGTTTCAGCCCAAAATGCAGCCAAAATCCAGGCCACATCCGGGAGAATCTCAAGAGCAGGGGGTGGAGCAAGCCAGGCCTCAAACCACGAGAAGCTCCAGCCCAAAAGGCAGCCAAAATGCAGCCCACCTCCGGGAGAATCTCAAGAGCAGGGGGTGGAGCAAGCCAGGCCTCAAACCACGAGAAGCTCCAGCCCAGGAATCAGCCAAAATGCAGTCCATATCCAGGAGAATCTCAAGAGCAGGGGGTGGAGCAAGGCAGGCCTCAAACCACGAGAAGCTCCAGCCCAAAAGGCAGCCAAAATGCAGCCCACCTCCGGGAGAATCTCAAGAGCAGGGAGTGGAGCAAGCCAGGCCTCAAACCACGAGAAGCTCCAGCCCAAAAGGCAGCCAAAATCCAGCCCACATCCGGGAGAATCTCAAGAGCAGGGGGTGGAGCAAGCCAGGCCTCAAACCACGAGAAGCTCCAGCCCAAAAAACAGCCAAAATGCAGCTCACATCCGGGAGAATCTCAAGAGCAGGGGGTGCAGCAAGCCAGGCCTCAAACCACGAGAAGCTCCAGCCCTAAAGGCAGCCAAAATGCAGCCCACATCTGGGAGAATCTCAAGAGTAGGAGTTGGAGCAAGCCAGGCCTCAAACCACGAGAAGCTCCAGCCCAAAAGGCAGCCAAAATGCAGCCAACATCCGGGAGAATATCAAGAGCAGGGGGTGGAGCAAGCCAGGCCTCAAACCACGAGAAGCTCCAGCCCAAAATGCAGCCAAAATCCGGCCCACATCCGGGAGAATATCAAGAGCAAGGGGTGGAGCAAGCCAGGCCTCAAACCACGAGAAGCTCCAGCCCAAAAGGCAGCCAAAATGCAGCCCACCTCCGGGAGAATATCAAGAGCAGGGGGTGGAGCAAGGCAGGCCTCAAACCACGAGAAGCTCCAGCCCAAGAATCAGCCAAAATGCAGTCCATATCCAGGAGAATCTCAAGAGCAGGGGGTGGAGCAAGCCAGGCCTCAAACCACGAGAAGCTCCAGCCCAAAAGGCAGACAAATTGCAGCCCACATCCGGGAGAATCTCAAGAGCAGGGGGTGGAGCAAGCCAGGCCTCAAACCACGAGAAGCTCCAGCCGCAAAGGCAGCCAAAATCCAGCCCACCTCCGGGAGAATCTCAAGAGCAGGGGGTGGAGCAAGCCAGGCCTCAAACCACGAGAAGCTCCAGCCCAAAAGGCAGCCAAAATGCAGCCCACATCCGGGAGAATCTCAAGAGCAGGGGTTGGAGCAATCCAGGCCTCAAACCACGAGAAGCTCCAGCCCAAGATTCAGCCAAAATGCAGCCCACATCCGGGAGAATCTCAAGAGCAGGGGGTGGAGCAAGCCAGGCCTCAAACCACGAGAAGCTCCAGCCCAAAATGCAGCCAAAATCCAGCCCACCTCCGGGAGAATCTCAAGAGCAGGGGGTGGAGCAAGCCAGGCCTCAAACCATGAGAAGCTCCAGCCCACAAGGGAGCCAAAATGCAGCCCACATCCGGGAGAATCTCAAGAGCAGGGGGTGGAGCAAGCCAGGCCTCAAACCACGAGAAGCTCCAGCCCAAAAGGCAGCCAAAATGCAGCCCTCATCCGGGAGAATCTCAAGAGCAGGGGGTGGAGCAAGCCAGGCCTCAAACCACGAGAAGCTCCAGCCCAAAATGCAGCCAAAATCCGGACCACATCCGGGAGAATATTAAGAGCAGGGGGTGGAGCAAGCCAGGCCTCAAACCACGAGAAGCTCCAGCCCAAAAGGCAGCCAAAATGCAGCCCACATCCGGGAGAATCTCAAGAGCAGGGGGTGGAGCAAGCCAGGCCTCAAACCACGAGAAGCTCCAGCCCAAAAGGCAGCCAAAATGCAGCCCACATCCGGGAGAATCTCAAGAGCAGGGGGTGGAGCAAGCCAGGCCTCAAACCACGAGAAGCTCCAGCCCAAAAGGCAGCCAAAATGCAGCCCACCTCCGGGAGAATCTCAAGAGCAGGGGGTGGAGCAAGCCAGGCCTCAAACCACGAGAAGCTCCAGCCCAAAAGGCAGCCATAATGCAGCCCACATCTGGGAGAATCTCAAGAGTAGGAGTTGGAGCAAGCCAGGCCTCAAACCACGAGAAGCTCCAGCCCAAAAGGCAGCCAAAATGCAGCCAACATCCGGGAGAATATCAAGAGCAGGGGGTGGAGCAAGCCAGGCCTCAAACCATGAGAAGCTCCAGCCCAAAATGCAGCCAAAATGCAGCCCACCTCCGGGAGAATATCAAGAGCAGGGGGTGGAGCAAGGCAGGCCTCAAACCACGAGAAGCTCCAGCCCAAGAATCAGCCAAAATCCAGCCCACATCCGGGAGAATCTCAAGAGCAGGGGGTGGAGCAAGCCAGGCCTCAAACCACGAGAAGCTCCAGCCCTAAAGGCAGCCAAAATGCAGCCCACATCTGGGAGAATATCAAGAGCAGGGGGTGGAGCAAGCCAGGCCTCAAACCACGAGAAGCTCCAGCCCAAAATGCAGCCAAAATCCGGCCCACATCCGGGAGAATATCAAGAGCAAGGGGTGGAGCAAGCCAGGCCTCAAACCACGAGAAGCTCCAGCCCAAAAGGCAGCCAAAATGCAGCCCACCTCCGGGAGAATATCAAGAGCAGGGGGTGGAGCAAGGCAGGCCTCAAACCACGAGAAGCTCCAGCCCAAGAATCAGCCAAAATGCAGTCCATATCCAGGAGAATCTCAAGAGCAGGGGGTGGAGCAAGCCAGGCCTCAAACCACGAGAAGCTCCAGCCCAAAAGGCAGACAAATTGCAGCCCACATCCGGGAGAATCTCAAGAGCAGGGGGTGGAGCAAGCCAGGCCTCAAACCACGAGAAGCTCCAGCCGCAAAGGCAGCCAAAATCCAGCCCACCTCCGGGAGAATCTCAAGAGCAGGGGGTGGAGCAAGCCAGGCCTCAAACCACGAGAAGCTCCAGCCCAAAAGGCAGCCAAAATGCAGCCCACATCCGGGAGAATCTCAAGAGCAGGGGTTGGAGCAATCCAGGCCTCAAACCACGAGAAGCTCCAGCCCAAGATTCAGCCAAAATGCAGCCCACATCCGGGAGAATCTCAAGAGCAGGGGGTGGAGCAAGCCAGGCCTCAAACCACGAGAAGCTCCAGCCCAAAATGCAGCCAAAATCCAGCCCACCTCCGGGAGAATCTCAAGAGCAGGGGGTGGAGCAAGCCAGGCCTCAAACCATGAGAAGCTCCAGCCCACAAGGGAGCCAAAATGCAGCCCACATCCGGGAGAATCTCAAGAGCAGGGGGTGGAGCAAGCCAGGCCTCAAACCACGAGAAGCTCCAGCCCAAAAGGCAGCCAAAATGCAGCCCTCATCCGGGAGAATCTCAAGAGCAGGGGGTGGAGCAAGCCAGGCCTCAAACCACGAGAAGCTCCAGCCCAAAATGCAGCCAAAATCCGGACCACATCCGGGAGAATATTAAGAGCAGGGGGTGGAGCAAGCCAGGCCTCAAACCACGAGAAGCTCCAGCCCAAAAGGCAGCCAAAATGCAGCCCACATCCGGGAGAATCTCAAGAGCAGGGGGTGGAGCAAGCCAGGCCTCAAACCACGAGAAGCTCCAGCCCAAAAGGCAGCCAAAATGCAGCCCACATCCGGGAGAATCTCAAGAGCAGGGGGTGGAGCAAGCCAGGCCTCAAACCACGAGAAGCTCCAGCCCAAAAGGCAGCCAAAATGCAGCCCACCTCCGGGAGAATCTCAAGAGCAGGGGGTGGAGCAAGCCAGGCCTCAAACCACGAGAAGCTCCAGCCCAAAAGGCAGCCATAATGCAGCCCACATCTGGGAGAATCTCAAGAGTAGGAGTTGGAGCAAGCCAGGCCTCAAACCACGAGAAGCTCCAGCCCAAAAGGCAGCCAAAATGCAGCCAACATCCGGGAGAATATCAAGAGCAGGGGGTGGAGCAAGCCAGGCCTCAAACCATGAGAAGCTCCAGCCCAAAATGCAGCCAAAATGCAGCCCACCTCCGGGAGAATATCAAGAGCAGGGGGTGGAGCAAGGCAGGCCTCAAACCACGAGAAGCTCCAGCCCAAGAATCAGCCAAAATCCAGCCCACATCCGGGAGAATCTCAAGAGCAGGGGGTGGAGCAAGCCAGGCCTCAAACCACGAGAAGCTCCAGCCCTAAAGGCAGCCAAAATGCAGCCCACATCTGGGAGAATCTCAAGAGTAGGATTTGGAGCAAGCCAGGCCTCAAACCACGAGAAGCTCCAGCCCAAAAGGCAGCCAAAATGCAGCCAACATCCGGGAGAATATCAAGAGCAGGGGGTGGAGCAAGCCAGGCCTCAAACCACGAGAAGCTCCAGCCCAAAATGCAGCCAAAATCCGGCCCACATCCGGGAGAATATCAAGAGCAAGGGGTGGAGCAAGCCAGGCCTCAAACCACGAGAAGCTCCAGCCCAAAAGGCAGCCAAAATGCAGCCCACCTCCGGGAGAATATCAAGAGCAGGGGGTGGAGCAAGGCAGGCCTCAAACCACGAGAAGCTCCAGCCCAAGAATCAGCCAAAATGCAGTCCATATCCAGGAGAATCTCAAGAGCAGGGGGTGGAGCAAGCCAGGCCTCAAACCACGAGAAGCTCCAGCCCAAAAGGCAGACAAATTGCAGCCCACATCCGGGAGAATCTCAAGAGCAGGGGGTGGAGCAAGCCAGGCCTCAAACCACGAGAAGCTCCAGCCGCAAAGGCAGCCAAAATCCAGCCCACCTCCGGGAGAATCTCAAGAGCAGGGGGTGGAGCAAGCCAGGCCTCAAACCACGAGAAGCTCCAGCCCAAAAGGCAGCCAAAATGCAGCCCACATCCGGGAGAATCTCAAGAGCAGGGGTTGGAGCAATCCAGGCCTCAAACCACGAGAAGCTCCAGCCCAAGATTCAGCCAAAATGCAGCCCACATCCGGGAGAATCTCAAGAGCAGGGGGTGGAGCAAGCCAGGCCTCAAACCACGAGAAGCTCCAGCCCAAAATGCAGCCAAAATCCAGCCCACCTCCGGGAGAATCTCAAGAGCAGGGGGTGGAGCAAGCCAGGCCTCAAACCATGAGAAGCTCCAGCCCACAAGGGAGCCAAAATGCAGCCCACATCCGGGAGAATCTCAAGAGCAGGGGGTGGAGCAAGCAAGGCCTCAAACCACGAGAAGCTCCAGCCCAAAAGGCAGCCAAAATGCAGCCCTCATCCGGGAGAATCTCAAGAGCAGGGGGTGGAGCAAGCCAGGCCTCAAACCACGAGAAGCTCCAGCCCAAAATGCAGACAAAATCCAGCCCACATCCGGGAGAATCTCAAGAGCAGGGGTTGGAGCAAGCCAGGCCTCAAACCACGAGAAGCTCCAGCCAAAAAGGCAGCCAAAATGCAGCCCATATCCTGGAGAATCTCAAGAGCAGGGGGTGGAGCAAGCCAGGCCTCAAACCCCGAGAAGCTCCAGCCCAAAAGGCAGCCAAAATGCAGCCCACATCCGGGAGAATCTCAAGAGCAGGGGGTGGAGCAAGCCAGGCCTCAAACCACGAGAAGCTCCAGCCCAACAGGCAGCCAAAATGCAGCCCACATCCGGGAGAATCTCAAGAGCAGGGGGTGGAGCAAGCCAGGCCTCAAACCACGAGAAGCTCCAGCCCAAAAGGCAGCCAAAATGCAGCCCACCTCCGGGAGAATCTCAAGAGCAGGGGGTGGAGCAAGCCAGGCCTCAAACCACGAGAAGCTCCAGCCCAAAAGGCAGCCATAATGCAGCCCACATCTGGGAGAATCTCAAGAGTAGGAGTTGGAGCAAGCCAGGCCTCAAACCACGAGAAGCTCCAGCCCAAAAGGCAGCCAAAATGCAGCCAACATCCGGGAGAATATCAAGAGCAGGGGGTGGAGCAAGCCAGGCCTCAAACCATGAGAAGCTCCAGCCCAAAATGCAGCCAAAATGCAGCCCACCTCCGGGAGAATATCAAGAGCAGGGGGTGGAGCAAGGCAGGCCTCAAACCACGAGAAGCTCCAGCCCAAGAATCAGCCAAAATCCAGCCCACATCCGGGAGAATCTCAAGAGCAGGGGGTGGAGCAAGCCAGGCCTCAAACCACGAGAAGCTCCAGCCCAAAATGCAGCCAAAATCCAGCCCACATCCGGGAGAATCTCAAGAGCAGGGGGTGGAGCAAGCCAGGCCTCAAACCACGAGAAGCTCCAGCCCAAGATTCAGCCAAAATGCAGCCCAGATCCGGGAGAATCTCAAGAGCAGGGGGTGGAGAAAGCCAGGCCCCAAACCACGAGAAGCTCCAGCCCAAAATGCAGACAAAATCCAGCCCACATCCGGGAGAATCTCAAGAGCAGTGGTTTGAGCAAGCCAGGCCTCAAACCACGAGAAGCTCCAGCCCAAAAGGCAGCCAAAATGCAGCCCACATCCGGGAGAATCTCAAGAGCAGGGGGTGGAGCAAGCCAGGCCTCAAACCACGAGAAGCTCCAGCCCAAAATGCAGCCAAAATGCAGCCCACATCCGGGAGAATCTCAAGAGCAGGGGGTGGAGCAAGCCAGGCCTCAAACCAGGAGAAGCTCCAGCCCAAAAGGCAGCCAAAATGCAGCCCACCTCCGGGAGAATCTCAAGAGCAGGGGGTGGAGCAAGCCAGGCCTCAAACCACGAGAAGCTCCAGCCCAAAAGGCAGCCAAAATGCAGCCCACATCCGGGAGAATCTCAAGAGCAGGGGGTGGAGCAAGCCAGGCCTCAAACCACGAGAAGCTCCAGCCCAAAAGGCAGCCAAAATGCAGCCCACCTCCGGGAGAATCTCAAGAGCAGGGGGTGGAGCAAGCCAGGCCTCAAACCACGAGAAGCTCCAGCCCAAAAGGCAGCCAAAATGCAGCCCACCTCCGGGAGAATTTCAAGAGCAGGGGGTGGAGCAAGTCAGGCCTCAAACCAGGAGAAGCTCCAGCCCAAAAGGCAGCCAAAATCCAGCCCACATCTGGGAGAATCTCAAGAGTAGGAATTGGAGCAAGCCAGGCCTCAAACCACGAGAAGCTCCAGCCCAAAAGGCAGCCAAAATGCAGCCAACATCTGGGAGAATATCAAGAGCAGGGGGTGGAGCAAGCCAGGCCTCAAACCATGAGAAGCTCCAGCCCAAAATGCAGCCAAAATGCAGCCCACCTCCGGGAGAATCTCAAGAGCAGGGGATGGAGCAAGCCAGGCCTCAAACCATGAGAAGCTCCAGCCCAAAAGGCAGCCAAAATGCAGCCCACATCCGGGAGAATCTCAAGAGCAGGGGGTGGAGCAAGCCAGGCCTCAAACCACGAGAAGCTCCAGCCCAAAAGGCAGCCAAAATGCAGCCCACATCCGGGAGAATCTCAAGAGCAGGGGGTGGAGCAAGCCAGGCCTCAAACCACGAGAAGCTCCAGCCCAAAATACAGCCAAAATGCAGCCCACCTCCGGGAGAATCTCAAGAGCAGGGGGTGGAGCAAGCCAGGCCTCAAACCATGAGAAGCTCCAGCCCAAAAGGCAGCCAAAATGCAGCCCACATCCGGGAGAATCTCAAGAGCAGGGGGTGGAGCAAGCCAGGCCTCAAACCACGAGAAGCTCCAGCCCAAAAGGCAGCCAAAATGCAGCCCACATCAGGGAGAATCTCAAGAGCAGGGGGTGGAGCAAGCCAGGCCTCAAACCACGAGAAGCTCCAGCCCAAAAAACAGCCAAAATGCAGCCCACATCCGGGAGAATCTCAAGAGCAGGGGGTGGAGCAAGCCAGGCCTCAAACCCCGAGAAGCTCCAGCCCAAAAGGCAGCCAAAATGCAGCCCACCTCCGGGAGAATCTCAAGAGCAGGGGTTGGAGCAAGCCAGGCCTCAAACCACGAGAAGCTCCAGCCCAAAAGGCAGCCAAAATGCAGCCCACATCCGGGAGAATCTCAAGAGCAGGGGTTGGAGCAATCCAGGCCTCAAACCACGAGAAGCTTCAGCCCAAGATTCAGCCAAAATCCAGCCCACATCCGGGAGAATCTCAAGAGCAGGGGGTGGAGCAAGCCAGGCCTCAAACCACGAGAAGCTCCAGCCCAAAATGCAGCCAAAATCCAGCCCACATCCGGGAGAATCTCAAGAGCAGGGGGTGGAGCAAGCCAGGCCTCAAACCACGAGAAGCTCCAGCCCAAGATTCAGCCAAAATGCAGCCCACATCCGGGAGAATCTCAAGAGCAGGGGGTGGAGCAAGCCAGGCCCCAAACCACGAGAAGCTCCAGCCCAAAATGCAGACAAAATCCAGCCCATATCCGGGTCAATATGAAGAGCAGGGAGTGGAGCAAGCCAGGCCTCAAACCACGAGAAGCTCCAGCCCAAAAGGCAGCCAAAATGCAGGCCACATCCGGGAGAATCTCAAGAGCAGGGGGTGGAGCAAGCCAGGCCTCAAACCACGAGAAGCTCCAGCCCAAAAGGCAGCCAAAATGCAGCCCACATCCGGGAGAATCTTAAGAGCAGGGGGTGGAGCAAGCCAGGCCTCAAACCACGAGAAGCT
The DNA here is from genome assembly GCA_027574665.1 of Rhynochetos jubatus. Classification (NCBI taxonomy): domain Eukaryota; kingdom Metazoa; phylum Chordata; class Aves; order Eurypygiformes; family Rhynochetidae; genus Rhynochetos; species Rhynochetos jubatus. Next base: position 873,055 of record JAQBHY010000096.1, on the reverse strand, counting down.
CCAGCCCAAAAAACAGCCAAAATGCAGCCCACATCCGGGAGAATCTCAAGAGCAGGGGGTGGAGCAAGCCAGGCCTCAAACCCCGAGAAGCTCCAGCCCAAAAGGCAGCCAAAATGCAGCCCACATCCGGGAGAATCTCAACAGCAGGGGGTGGAGCAAGCCAGGCCTCAAACCACGGGAAGCTCCAGCCCAAAAGGCAGCCAAAATGCAGCCTACATCCGGGAGAATCTCAAGAGCAGGGGGTGGAGCAAGCCAGGCCTCAAACCACGAGAAGCTCCAGCCCAAAAGGCAGCCAAAATGCAGCCCACATCCGGGAGAATCTCAAGAGCAGGGGGTGGAGCAAGCCAGGCCTCAAACCACGAGAAGCTCCAGCCCAAAAAACAGCCAAAATGCAGCCCACCTCTGGGAGAATCTCAAGAGCAGGGGGTGCAGCAAGCCAGGCCTCAAACCACGAGAAGCTCCAGCCCTAAAGGCAGCCAAAATGCAGCCCACATCTGGGAGAATCTCAAGAGTAGGAGTTGGAGCAAGCCAGGCCTCAAACCACGAGAAGCTCCAGCCCAAAAGGCAGCCAAAATGCAGCCCACATCCGGGAGAATATCAAGAGCAGGGGGTGGAGCAAGCCAGGCCTCAAACCATGAGAAGCTCCAGCCCAAAATGCAGCCAAAATGCAGCCCACCTCCGGGAGAATATCAAGAGCAGGGGGTGGAGCAAGGCAGGCCTCAAACCACGAGAAGCTCCAGCCCAAGAATCAGCCAAAATGCAGTCCATATCCAGGAGAATCTCAAGAGCAGGGGGTGGAGCAAGCCAGGCCTCAAACCACGAGAAGCTCCAGCCCAAAATGCAGACAAATTGCAGCCCACATCCGGGAGAATCTCAAGAGCAGGGGGTGGAGCAAGCCAGGCCTCAAACCACGAGAAGCTCCAGCCAAAAAGGCAGCCAAAATCCAGCCCACCTCCGGGAGAATCTCAAGAGCAGGGGGTGGAGCAAGCCAGGCCTCAAACCACGAGAAGCTCCAGCCCAAAAGGCAGCCAAAATGCAGCCCACATCCGGGAGAATCTCAAGAGCAGGGGTTGGAGCAATCCAGGCCTCAAACCACGAGAAGCTCCAGCCCAAGATTCAGCCAAAATGCAGCCCACATCCGGGAGAATCTCAAGAGCAGGGGGTGGAGCAAGCCAGGCCTCAAACCACGAGAAGCTCCAGCCCAAAATGCAGCCAAAATCCAGCCCACATCCGGGAGAATCTCAAGAGCAGGGGGTGGAGCAAGCCAGGCCTCAAACCACGAGAAGCTCCAGCCCAAGATTCAGCCAAAATGCAGCCCACATCCGGGAGAATCTCAAGAGCAGGGGGTGGAGCAAGCCAGGCCCCAAACCACGAGAAGCTCCAGCCCAAAATGCAGACAAAATCCAGCCCACATCCGGGAGAATCTCAAGAGCAGGGGGTGGAGCAAGCCAGGCCTCAAACCACGAGAAGCTCCAGCCCAAAATGCAGCCAAAATGCAGCCCACATCCGGGAGAATCTCAAGAGCAGGGGTTGGAGCAAGCCAGGCCTCAAACCACGAGAAGCTCCAGCCCAAAAGGCAGCCAAAATGCAGCCCATATCCGGGAGAATCTCAAGAGCAGGGGGTGGAGCAAGCCAGGCCTCAAACCCCGAGAAGCTCCAGCCCAAAAGGCAGCCAAAATGCAGCCCACATCCGGGAGAATCTCAAGAGCAGGGGGTGGAGCAAGCCAGGCCTCAAACCACGAGAAGCTCCAGCCCAAAATGCAGCCAAAATCCGGCCCACATCCGGGAGAATATCAAGAGCAGGGGGTGGAGCAAGCCAGGCCTCAAACCACGAGAAGCTCCAGCCCAAAAGGCAGCCAAAATGCAGCCCACATCCGGGAGAATCTCAAGAGCAGGGGGTGGAGCAAGCCAGGCCTCAAACCACGAGAAGCTCCAGCCCAAAATACAGCCAAAATGCAGCCCACCTCCGGGAGAATCTCAAGAGCAGGGGGTGGAGCAAGCCAGGCCTCAAACCAGGAGAAGCTCCAGCCCAAAAGGCAGCCAAAATGCAGCCCACATCCGGGAGAATCTCAAGAGCAGGGGGTGGAGCAAGCCAGGCCTCAAACCACGAGAAGCTCCAGCCGCAAAGGCAGCCAAAATGCAGCCCACATCAGGGAGAATATCAAGAGCAGGGGGTGGAGCAAGCCAGGCCTCAAACCACGAGAAGCTCCAGCCCAAAAAACAGCCAAAATGCAGCCCACATCCGGGAGAATCTCAAGAGCAGGGGGTGGAGCAAGTCAGGCCTCAAACCCCGAGAAGCTCCAGCCCAAAAGGCAGCCAAAATGCAGCCCACCTCCGGGAGAATCTCAAGAGCAGGGGGTGGAGCAAGCCAGGCCTCAAACCACGAGAAGCTCCAGCCCAAAAGGCAGCCAAAATGCAGCCCATATCCGGGAGAATCTCAAGAGCAGGGGGTGGAGCAAGCCAGGCCTCAAACCCCGAGAAGCTCCAGCCCAAAAGGCAGCCAAAATGCAGCCCACATCCGGGAGAATCTCAAGAGCAGGGGGTGGAGCAAGCCAGGCCTCAAACCACGAGAAGCTCCAGCCCAAAAGGCAGCCAAAATGCAGCCCACATCCGGGAGAATCTCAAGAGCAGGGGGTGGAGCAAGCCAGGCCTCAAACCACGAGAAGCTCCAGCCCAAAATACAGCCAAAATGCAGCCCACCTCCGGGAGAATCTCAAGAGCAGGGGGTGGAGCAAGCCAGGCCTCAAACCATGAGAAGCTCCAGCCCAAAAGGCAGCCAAAATGCAGCCCACATCCGGGAGAATCTCAAGAGCAGGGGGTGGAGCAAGCCAGGCCTCAAACCACGAGAAGCTCCAGCCCAAAAGGCAGCCAAAATGCAGCCCACATCAGGGAGAATATCAAGAGCAGGGGGTGGAGCAAGCCAGGCCTCAAACCACGAGAAGCTCCAGCCCAAAAAACAGCCAAAATGCAGCCCACATCCGGGAGAATCTCAAGAGCAGGGGGTGGAGCAAGCCAGGCCTCAAACCCCGAGAAGCTCCAGCCCAAAAGGCAGCCAAAATGCAGCCCACCTCCGGGAGAATCTCAAGAGCAGGGGGTGGAGCAAGCCAGGCCTCAAACCACGAGAAGCTCCAGCCCAAAAGGCAGCCAAAATGCAGCCCACATCCGGGAGAATCTCAAGAGCAGGGGTTGGAGCAATCCAGGCCTCAAACCACGAGAAGCTTCAGCCCAAGATTCAGCCAAAATCCAGACCACATCCGGGAGAATCTCAAGAGCAGGGGGTGGAGCAAGCCAGGCCTCAAACCACGAGAAGCTCCAGCCCAAAATGCAGCCAAAATGCAGCCCACATCTGGGAGAATCTCAAGAGCAGGGGGTGGAGCAAGCCAGGCCTCAAACCACGAGAAGCTCCAGCCCAAGTTTCAGCCAAAATGGAGCCCACATCCGGGAGAATCTCAAGAGCAGGGGGTGGAGCAAGCCAGGCCCCAAACCACGAGAAGCTCCAGCCCAAAATGCAGACAAAATCCAGCCCATATCCGGGTCAATATGAAGAGCAGGGAGTGGAGCAAGCCAGGCCTCAAACCACGAGAAGCTCCAGCCCAAAAGGCAGCCAAAATGCAGGCCACATCCAGGAGAATCTCAAGAGCAGGGGGTGGAGCAAGCCAGGCCTCAAACCACGAGAAGCTCCAGCCCAAAAGGCAGCCAAAATGCAGCCCACATCCGGGAGAATCTTAAGAGCAGGGGGTGGAGCAAGCCAGGCCTCAAACCACGAGAAGCTCCAGCCCAAAAAACAGCCAAAATGCAGCCCACATCCGGGAGAATCTCAAGAGCAGGGGGTGGAGCAAGCCAGGCCTCAAACCCCGAGAAGCTCCAGCCCAAAAGGCAGCCAAAATGCAGCCCACATCCGGGAGAATCTCAACAGCAGGGGGTGGAGCAAGCCAGGCCTCAAACCACGAGAAGCTCCAGCCCAAAAGGCAGCCAAAATCCAGCCCTTATAAGGGAGAATCTCAAGAGCAGGGGGTGGAGCAAGCCAGGCCTCAAACCATGAGAAGCTCCAGCCCAAGTATCAGCCAAAATGCAGCCCACATCCGGGAGAATCTCAAGAGCAGGGGGTGGAGCAAGCCAGGCCTCAAACCACGAGAATCTCCAGCCCAAAAGGCAGCCAAAATGCAGCCCATATCCGGGAGAATCTCAAGAGCAGGGGTTGGAGCAAGCCAGGCCTCAAACCACGAGAACATCCAGCCCAAAAAACAGCCAAAATGCAGCCCACCTCTGGGAGAATCTCAAGAGCAGGGGGTGCAGCAAGCCAGGCCTCAAACCACGAGAAGCTCCAGCCCTAAAGGCAGCCAAAATGCAGCCCACATCTGGGAGAATCTCAAGAGTAGGAGTTGGAGCAAGCCAGGCCTCAAACCACGAGAAGCTCCAGCCCAAAAGGCAGCCAAAATGCAGCCCACATCCGGGAGAATATCAAGAGCAGGGGATGGAGCAAGCCAGGCCTCAAACCACGAGAAGCTCCAGCCCAAAAGGCAGCCAAAATGCAGCCCACATCCGGGAGAATATCAAGAGCAGGGGGTGGAGCAAGGCAGGCCTCAAACCACGAGAAGCTCCAGCCCAAGAATCAGCCAAAATGCAGTCCATATCCAGGAGAATCTCAAGAGCAGGGGGTGGAGCAAGCCAGGCCTCAAACCACGAGAAGCTCCAGCCCAAAAGGCAGACAAATTGCAGCCCACATCCAGGAGAATCTCAAGAGCAGGGGGTGGAGCAAGCCAGGCCTCAAACCACGAGAAGCTCCAGCCCAAAAGGCAGCCAAAATGCAGCCCACCTCCGGGAGAATCTCAAGAGCAGGGGGTGGAGCAAGCCAGGCCTCAAACCACGAGAAGCTCCAGCCCAAAAGGCAGCCAAAATGCAGCCCACATCCGGGAGAATCTCAAGAGCAGGGGTTGGAGCAATCCAGGCCTCAAACCACGAGAAGCTCCAGCCCAAGATTCAGCCAAAATGCAGCCCACATCCGGGAGAATCTCAAGAGCAGGGGGTGGAGCAAGCCAGGCCTCAAACCACGAGAAGCTCCAGCCCAAAATGCAGCCAAAATCCAGCCCACATCCGGGAGAATCTCAAGAGCAGGGGGTGGAGCAAGCCAGGCCTCAAACCACGAGAAGCTCCAGCCCAAGATTCAGCCAAAATGCAGCCCACATCCGGGAGAATCTCAAGAGCAGGGGGTGGAGCAAGCCAGGCCCCAAACCACGAGAAGCTCCAGCCCAAAATGCAGCCAAAATCCGGCCCACATCCGGGAGAATATCAAGAGCAGGGGGTGGAGCAAGCCAGGCCTCAAACCACGAGAAGCTCCAGCCCAAAATACAGCCAAAATGCAGCCCACCTCCGGGAGAATCTCAAGAGCAGGGGGTGGAGCAAGCCAGGCCTCAAACCACGAGAAGCTCCAGCCCAAAAGGCAGCCAAAATGCAGCCCACATCCGGGAGAATCTCAAGAGCAGGGGGTGGAGCAAGCCAGGCCTCAAACCACGAGAAGCTCCAGCCCAAAAGGCAGCCAAAATGCAGCCCACATCAGGGAGAATATCAAGAGCAGGGGGTGGAGCAAGCCAGGCCTCAAACCACGAGAAGCTCCAGCCCAAAAAACAGCCAAAATGCAGCCCACATCCGGGAGAATCTCAAGAGCAGGGGGTGGAGCAAGCCAGGCCTCAAACCCCGAGAAGCTCCAGCCCAAAAGGCAGCCAAAATGCAGCCCACCTCCGGGAGAATCTCAAGAGCAGGGGGTGGAGCAAGCCAGGCCTCAAACCACGAGAAGCTCCAGCCCAAAAGGCAGCCAAAATGCAGCCCACATCCGGGAGAATCTCAAGAGCAGGGGTTGGAGCAATCCAGGCCTCAAACCACGAGAAGCTTCAGCCCAAGATTCAGCCAAAATCCAGACCACATCCGGGAGAATCTCAAGAGCAGGGGGTGGAGCAAGCCAGGCCTCAAACCACGAGAAGCTCCAGCCCAAAATGCAGCCAAAATGCAGCCCACATCTGGGAGAATCTCAAGAGCAGGGGGTGGAGCAATCCAGGCCTCAAACCACGAGAAGCTCCAGCCCAAGATTCAGCCAAAATGCAGCCCACATCCGGGAGAATCTCAAGAGCAGGGGGTGGAGCAAGCCAGGCCCCAAACCACGAGAAGCTCCAGCCCAAAATGCAGACAAAATCCAGCCCATATCCGGGTCAATATGAAGAGCTGGGAGTGGAGCAAGCCAGGCCTCAAACCACGAGAAGCTCCAGCCCAAAAGGCAGCCAAAATGCAGGCCACATCCGGGAGAATCTCAAGAGCAGGGGGTGGAGCAAGCCAGGCCTCAAACCACGAGAAGCTCCAGCCCAAAAGGCAGCCAAAATGCAGCCCACATCCGGGAGAATCTCAAGAGCAGGGGGTGGAGCAAGCCAGGCCTCAAACCACGAGAAGCTCCAGCCCAAAAAACAGCCAAAATGCAGCCCACATCCGGGAGAATCTCAAGAGCAGGGGGTGGAGCAAGCCAGGCCTCAAACCCCGAGAAGCTCCAGCCCAAAAGGCAGCCAAAATGCAGCCCACATCCGGGAGAATCTCAAGAGCAGGGGGTGGAGCAAGCCAGGCCTCAAACCACGGGAAGCTCCAGCCCAAGAATCAGCCAAAATGCAGCCTACATCCGGGAGAATCTCAAGAGCAGGGGGTGGAGCAAGCCAGGCCTCAAACCACGAGAAGCTCCAGCCCAAAAGGCAGCCAAAATGCAGCCCACATCCGGGACAATCTCAAGAGCAGGGGGTGGAGCAAGCCAGGCCTCAAACCACGAGAAGCTCCAGCCCTAAAGGCAGCCAAAATCCAGCCCTTATAAGGGAGAATCTCAAGAGCAGGGGGTGGAGCAAGCCAGGCCTCAAACCATGAGAAGCTCCAGCCCAAGTATCAGCCAAAATGCAGCCCACATCCGGGAGAATCTCAAGAGCAGGGGGTGGAGCAAGCCAGGCCTCAAACCACGAGAATCTCCAGCCCAAAATGCAGCCAAAATGCAGCCCACATCCGGGAGATTCTCAAGAGCAGGGGGTGGAGCAAGCCAGGCCTCAAACCACGGGAAGCTCCAGCCCAAGAATCAGCCAAAATGCAGCCTACATCCGGGAGAATCTCAAGAGCAGGGGGTGGAGCAAGCCAGGCCTCAAACCACGAGAAGCTCCAGCCCAAAAGGCAGCCAAAATGCAGCCCACATCCGGGAGAATCTCAAGAGCAGGGGTTGGAGCAATCCAGGCCTCAAACCACGAGAAGCTCCAGCCCAAGATTCAGCCAAAATGCAGCCCACATCCGGGAGAATCTCAAGAGCAGGGGGTGGAGCAAGCCAGGCCTCAAACCACGAGAAGCTCCAGCCCAAAATGCAGCCAAAATCCAGCCCACATCCGGGAGAATCTCAAGAGCAGGGGGTGGAGCAAGCCAGGCCTCAAACCACGAGAAGCTCCAGCCCAAGATTCAGCCAAAATGCAGCCCACATCCGGGAGAATCTCAAGAGCAGGGGGTGGAGCAAGCCAGGCCCCAAACCACGAGAAGCTCCAGCCCAAAATGCAGCCAAAATCCGGCCCACATCCGGGAGAATATCAAGAGCAGGGGGTGGAGCAAGCCAGGCCTCAAACCACGAGAAGCTCCAGCCCAAAATACAGCCAAAATGCAGCCCACCTCCGGGAGAATCTCAAGAGCAGGGGGTGGAGCAAGCCAGGCCTCAAACCACGAGAAGCTCCAGCCCAAAAGGCAGCCAAAATGCAGCCCACATCCGGGAGAATCTCAAGAGCAGGGGGTGGAGCAAGCCAGGCCTCAAACCACGAGAAGCTCCAGCCCAAAAGGCAGCCAAAATGCAGCCCACATCAGGGAGAATATCAAGAGCAGGGGGTGGAGCAAGCCAGGCCTCAAACCACGAGAAGCTCCAGCCCAAAAAACAGCCAAAATGCAGCCCACATCCGGGAGAATCTCAAGAGCAGGGGGTGGAGCAAGCCAGGCCTCAAACCCCGAGAAGCTCCAGCCCAAAAGGCAGCCAAAATGCAGCCCACCTCCGGGAGAATCTCAAGAGCAGGGGGTGGAGCAAGCCAGGCCTCAAACCACGAGAAGCTCCAGCCCAAAAGGCAGCCAAAATGCAGCCCACATCCGGGAGAATCTCAAGAGCAGGGGTTGGAGCAATCCAGGCCTCAAACCACGAGAAGCTTCAGCCCAAGATTCAGCCAAAATCCAGACCACATCCGGGAGAATCTCAAGAGCAGGGGGTGGAGCAAGCCAGGCCTCAAACCACGAGAAGCTCCAGCCCAAAATGCAGCCAAAATGCAGCCCACATCTGGGAGAATCTCAAGAGCAGGGGGTGGAGCAATCCAGGCCTCAAACCACGAGAAGCTCCAGCCCAAGATTCAGCCAAAATGCAGCCCACATCCGGGAGAATCTCAAGAGCAGGGGGTGGAGCAAGCCAGGCCCCAAACCACGAGAAGCTCCAGCCCAAAATGCAGACAAAATCCAGCCCATATCCGGGTCAATATGAAGAGCTGGGAGTGGAGCAAGCCAGGCCTCAAACCACGAGAAGCTCCAGCCCAAAAGGCAGCCAAAATGCAGGCCACATCCGGGAGAATCTCAAGAGCAGGGGGTGGAGCAAGCCAGGCCTCAAACCACGAGAAGCTCCAGCCCAAAAGGCAGCCAAAATGCAGCCCACATCCGGGAGAATCTCAAGAGCAGGGGGTGGAGCAAGCCAGGCCTCAAACCACGAGAAGCTCCAGCCCAAAAAACAGCCAAAATGCAGCCCACATCCGGGAGAATCTCAAGAGCAGGGGGTGGAGCAAGCCAGGCCTCAAACCCCGAGAAGCTCCAGCCCAAAAGGCAGCCAAAATGCAGCCCACATCCGGGAGAATCTCAAGAGCAGGGGGTGGAGCAAGCCAGGCCTCAAACCACGGGAAGCTCCAGCCCAAGAATCAGCCAAAATGCAGCCTACATCCGGGAGAATCTCAAGAGCAGGGGGTGGAGCAAGCCAGGCCTCAAACCACGAGAAGCTCCAGCCCAAAAGGCAGCCAAAATGCAGCCCACATCCGGGACAATCTCAAGAGCAGGGGGTGGAGCAAGCCAGGCCTCAAACCACGAGAAGCTCCAGCCCTAAAGGCAGCCAAAATCCAGCCCTTATAAGGGAGAATCTCAAGAGCAGGGGGTGGAGCAAGCCAGGCCTCAAACCATGAGAAGCTCCAGCCCAAGTATCAGCCAAAATGCAGCCCACATCCGGGAGAATCTCAAGAGCAGGGGGTGGAGCAAGCCAGGCCTCAAACCACGAGAATCTCCAGCCCAAAATGCAGCCAAAATGCAGCCCACATCCGGGAGATTCTCAAGAGCAGGGGGTGGAGCAAGCCAGGCCTCAAACCACGAGAAGCTCCAGCCCAAAAAACAGCCAAAATGCAGCCCACCTCTGGGAGAATCTCAAGAGCAGGGGGTGCAGCAAGCCAGGCCTCAAACCACGAGAAGCTCCAGCCCTAAAGGCAGCCAAAATGCAGCCCACATCCGGGAGAATCTCAAGAGTAGGAGTTGGAGCAAGCCAGGCCTCAAACCACGAGAAGCTCCAGCCCAAAAGGCAGCCAAAATGCAGCCCACATCCGGGAGAATATCAAGAGCAGGGGGTGGAGCAAGCCAGGCCTCAAACCATGAGAAGCTCCAGCCCAAAATGCAGCCAAAATGCAGCCCACCTCTGGGAGAATATCAAGAGCAGGGGGTGGAGCAAGGCAGGCCTCAAACCACGAGAAGCTCCAGCCCAAGAATCAGCCAAAATGCAGTCCATATCCAGGAGAATCTCAAGAGCAGGGGGTGGAGCAAGCCAGGCCTCAAACCACGAGAAGCTCCAGCCCAAAAGGCAGCCAAAATGCAGCCCACCTCCGGGAGAATCTCAAGAGCAGGGGGTGGAGCAAGCCAGGCCCCAAACCACGAGAAGCTCCAGCCCAAGATTCAGCCAAAATGCAGCCCACATCCGGGAGAATCTCAAGAGCAGGGGGTGGAGCAAGCCAGGCCTCAAACCACGAGAAGCTCCAGCCCAAAATGCAGCCAAAATGCAGCCCACATCCGGGAGAATCTCAAGAGCAGGGGTTGGAGCAAGCCAGGCCTCAAACCACGAGAAGCTCCAGCCCAAAAGGCAGACAAAATGCAGCCCATATCCGGGAGAATCTCAAGAGCAGGGGGTGGAGCAAGCCAGGCCTCAAACCACGAGAAGTTCCAGCCCAAAAGGCAGCCACAATGCAGCCCACATCCGGGAGAATCTCAAGAGCAGGGGGTGGAGCAAGCCAGGCCTCAAACCACGAGAAGCTCCAGCCCAAGAATCAGCCAAAATGCAGTCCATATCCAGGAGAATCTCAAGAGCAGGGGGTGGAGCAAGCCAGGCCTCAAACCACAAGAAGCTCCAGCCCAAAAGGCAGCCAAAATGCAGCCCACATCCGGGAGAATCTCAAGAGCAGGGGGTGGAGCAAGCCAGGCCTCAAACCACGAGAACCTCCAGCCGCAAAGGCAGCAAAAATGCAGCCCACATCCAGGAGAATATCAAGAGCAGGGGGTGGAGCAAGCCAGGCCTCAAACCACGAGAAGCTACAGCCGCAAAGGCAGCCAAAATGCAGCCCACCTCCGGGAGAATCTCAAGAGCAGGGGGTGGAGCAAGCCAGGCCTCAAACCACGAGAAGCTCCAGCCCAAAAGGCAGCCAAAATGCAGCCAACATCCAGGAGAATATCAAGAGCAGGGGGTGGAGCAAGCCAGGCCTCAAACCATGAGAAGCTCCAGCCCAAAATGCAGCCAAAATGCAGCCCACCTCCGGGAGAATATCAAGAGCAGGGGGTGGAGCAAGCCAGGCCTCAAACCACGAGAAGCTCCAGCCCAAGAATCAGCCAAAATGCAGTCCATATCCAGGAGAATCTCAAGAGCAGGGGGTGGAGCAAGCCAGGCCTCAAACCACGAGAAGCTCCAGCCCAAAAGGCAGACAAATTGCAGCCCACATCCGGGAGAATCTCAAGAGCAGGGGGTGGAGCAAGCCAGGCCTCAAACCACGAGAAGCTCCAGCCCAAAAGGCAGCCAAAATCCAGCCCACATCCGGGAGAATCTCAAGAGCAGGGGGTGGAGCAAGCCAGGCCTCAAACCATGAGAAGCTCCAGCCCAAAATGCAGACAAAATGCAGCCCACGTCCGGGAGAATCTCAAGAGCAGGGGGTGGAGCAAGGCAGGCCTCAAACCATGAGAAGCTCCAGCCCACAAGGGAGCCAAAATCCAGCCCACATCCGGGAGAATCTCAAGAGCAGGGGGTGGAGCAAGCCAGGCCTCAAACCACGAGAAGCTCCAGCCCAAAATACAGCCAAAATGCAGCCCACCTCCGGGAGAATCTCAAGAGCAGGGTGTGGAGCAAGCCAGGCCTCAAACCATGAGAAGCTCCAGCCCACAAGGGAGCCAAAATCCAGCCCACATCCGGGAGAATCTCAAGAGCAGGGGGTGGAGCAAGCCAGGCCTCAAACCACGAGAAGCTCCAGCCCAAAAGGCAGCCAAAATGCAGCCCACATCCGGGAGAATATCAAGAGCAGGGGGTGGAGCAAGCCAGGCCTCAAACCACGAGAAGCTCCAGCCCAAAAGGCAGCCAAAATGCAGCCCACATGCGGGAGAATCTCAAGAGCAGGGGGTGGAGCAAGCCAGGCCTCAAACCCCGAGAAGCTCCAGCCCAAAAGGCAGCCAAAATGCAGCCCACCTCCGGGAGAATCTCAAGAGCAGGGGGTGGAGCATGCCAGGCCTCAAACCACGAGAAGCTCCAGCCCAAAAGGCAGCCAAAATGCAGCCCACATCCGGGAGAATCTCAAGAGCAGGGGTTGGAGCAATCCAGGCCTCAAACCACGAGAAGCTCCAGCCCAAGATTCAGCCAAAATCCAGCCCACATCCGGGAGAATCTCAAGAGCAGGGGGTGGAGCAAGCCAGGCCTCAAACCACGAGAAGCTCCAGCCCAAAATGCAGCCAAAATCCAGCCCACATCCGGGAGAATCTCAAGAGCAGTGGGTGGAGCAAGCCAGGCCTCAAACCACGAGAAGCTCCAGCCCAAGATTCAGCCAAAATGCAGCCCACATCCGGGAGAATCTCAAGAGCAGGGGGTGGAGCAAGCCAGGCCCCAAACCACGAGAAGCTCCAGCCCAAAATGCAGACAAAATCCAGCCCACATCCGGGAGAATCTCAAGAGCAGGGGTTGGAGCAAGCCAGGCCTCAAACCACGAGAAGCTCCAGCCCAAAAGGCAGCCAAAATGCAGCCCACATCCGGGAGAATCTCAAGAGCAGGGGGTGGAGCAAGCCAGGCCTCAAACCACGAGAAGCTCCAGCCCAAAAGGCAGCCAAAATGCAGCCCACCTCCGGGAGAATCTCAAGAGCAGGGGGTGGAGCAAGCCAGGCCTCAAACCACGAGAAGCTCCAGCCCAAAAGGCAGCCAAAATGCAGCCCACATCCGGGAGAATCTCAAGAGCAGGGGGTGGAGCAAGCCAGGCCTCAAACCACGAGAAGCTCCAGCCCAAAAGGCAGCCAAAATGCAGCCAACATCCGGGAGAATCTCAAGAGCAGGGGGTGGAGCAAGCCAGGCCTCAAACCACGAGAAGCTCCAGCCCAAAAGGCAGCCAAAATGCAGCCCACATCCAGGAGAATCTCAAGAGCAGGGGGTGGAGCAAGCCAGGCCTCAAACCACAAGAAGCTCCAGCCCAAAAGGCAGCCAAAATGCAGCCCACATCCGGGAGAATCTCAAGAGCAGGGGGTGGAGCAAGCCAGGCCTCAAACCACGAGAACCTCCAGCCGCAAAGGCAGCAAAAATGCAGCCCACATCCAGGAGAATATCAAGAGCAGGGGGTGGAGCAAGCCAGGCCTCAAACCACGAGAAGCTACAGCCGCAAAGGCAGCCAAAATGCAGCCCACCTCCGGGAGAATCTCAAGAGCAGGGGGTGGAGCAAGCCAGGCCTCAAACCACGAGAAGCTCCAGCCCAAAAGGCAGCCAAAATGCAGCCAACATCCAGGAGAATATCAAGAGCAGGGGGTGGAGCAAGCCAGGCCTCAAACCATGAGAAGCTCCAGCCCAAAATGCAGCCAAAATGCAGCCCACCTCCGGGAGAATATCAAGAGCAGGCGGTGGAGCAAGCCAGGCCTCAAACCACGAGAAGCTCCAGCCCAAGAATCAGCCAAATTGCAGCCCACATCCGGGAGAATCTCAAGAGCAGGGGGTGGAGCAAGCCAGGCCTCAAACCACGAGAAGCTCCAGCCCAAAAGGCAGCCAAAATCCAGCCCACATCCGGGAGAATCTCAAGAGCAGGGGGTGGAGCAAGCCAGGCCTCAAACCATGAGAAGCTCCAGCCCAAAATGCAGACAAAATGCAGCCCACGTCCGGGAGAATCTCAAGAGCAGGGGGTGGAGCAAGGCAGGCCTCAAACCATGAGAAGCTCCAGCCCACAAGGGAGCCAAAATCCAGCCCACATCCGGGAGAATATCAAGAGCAGGGGGTGGAGCAAGCCAGGCCTCAAACCACGAGAAGCTCCAGCCCAAAATACAGCCAAAATGCAGCCCACCTCCGGGAGAATCTCAAGAGCAGGGTGTGGAGCAAGCCAGGCCTCAAACCATGAGAAGCTCCAGCCCACAAGGGAGCCAAAATCCAGCCCACATCCGGGAGAATCTCAAGAGCAGGGGGTGGAGCAAGCCAGGCCTCAAACCACGAGAAGCTCCAGCCCAAAAGGCAGCCAAAATGCAGCCCACATCCGGGAGAATCTCAAGAGCAGGGGGTGGAGCAAGCCAGGCCTCAAACCACGAGAAGCTCCAGCCCAAAAGGCAGCCAAAATGCAGCCCACATGCGGGAGAATCTCAAGAGCAGGGGGTGGAGCAAGCCATGCCTCAAACCCCGAGAAGCTCCAGCCCAAAAGGCAGCCAAAATGCAGCCCACCTCCGGGAGAATCTCAAGAGCAGGGGGTGGAGCATGCCAGGCCTCAAACCACGAGAAGCTCCAGCCCAAAAGGCAGCCAAAATGCAGCCCACATCCGGGAGAATCTCAAGAGCAGGGGTTGGAGCAATCCAGGCCTCAAACCACGAGAAGCTCCAGCCCAAGATTCAGCCAAAATCCAGCCCACATCCGGGAGAATCTCAAGAGCAGGGGGTGGAGCAAGCCAGGCCTCAAACCACGAGAAGCTCCAGCCCAAAATGCAGCCAAAATCCAGCCCTTATAAGGGAGAATCTCAAGAGCAGGGGGTGGAGCAAGCCAGGCCTCAAACCACGAGAAGCTCCAGCCCAAGATTCAGCCAAAATGCAGCCCACATCCGGGAGAATCTCAAGAGCAGGGGGTGGAGCAAGCCAGGCCCCAAACCACGAGAAGCTCCAGCCCAAAATGCAGACAAAATCCAGCCCACATCCGGGAGAATCTCAAGAGCAGGGGTTGGAGCAAGCCAGGCCTCAAACCACGAGAAGCTCCAGCCCAAAAGGCAGCCAAAATGCAGCCCACATCCGGGAGAATCTCAAGAGCAGGGGGTGGAGCAAGCCAGGCCTCAAACCACGAGAAGCTCCAGCCCAAAAGGCAGCCAAAATGCAGCCCACCTCCGGGAGAATCTCAAGAGCAGGGGGTGGAGCAAGCCAGGCCTCAAACCACGAGAAGCTCCAGCCCAAAAGGCAGCCAAAATGCAGCCCACATCCGGGAGAATCTCAAGAGCAGGGGGTGGAGCAAGCCAGGCCTCAAACCACGAGAAGCTCCAGCCCAAAAGGCAGCCAAAATGCAGCCAACATCCGGGAGAATATCAAGAGCAGGGGGTGGAGCAAGCCAGGCCTCAAACCATGAGAAGCTCCAGCCCAAAATGCAGCCAAAATGCAGCCCACCTCCGGGAGAATATCAAGAGCAGGGGGTGGAGCAAGGCAGGCCTCAAACCACGAGAACCTCCAGCCCAAGAATCAGCCAAAATGCAGTCCATATCCAGGAGAATCTCAAGAGCAGGGGGTGGAGCAAGCCAGGCCTCAAACCACGAGAAGCTCCAGCCCAAAAGGCAGACAAAATGCAGCCCACATCCGGGAGAATCTCAAGAGCAGGGGGTGGAGCAAGCCAGGCCTCAAACCTCGAGAAGCTCCAGCCCAAAAGGCAGCCAAAATGCAGCCCACTTCCGGGAGAATATCAAGAGCAGGGGGTGGAGCAAGCCAGGCCTCAAACCATGAGAAGCTCCAGCCCAAAAGGGAGCCAAAATGCAGCCCACATCCAGGAGAATCTCAAGAGCAGGGGTTGGAGCAAGCCAGGCCTCAAACCACAAGAAGCTCCAGCCCAAAATACAGCCAAAATGCAGCCCACATCCGGGAGAATCTCAAGAGCAGGGGGTGGAGCAAGCCAGGCCTCAAACCACGAGAAGCTCCAGCCCAAAAGGCAGCCAAAATGCAGCCCACATCAGGGAGAATATCAAGAGCAGGGGGTGGAGCAAGCCAGGCCTCAAACCACGAGAAGCTCCAGCCCAAAAAACAGCCAAAATGCAGCCCACATCCGGGAGAATCTCAAGAGCAGGGGGTGGAGCAAGCCAGGCCTCAAACCCCGAGAAGCTCCAGCCCAAAAGGCAGCCAAAATGCAGCCCACCTCCGGGAGAATCTCAAGAGCAGGGGGTGGAGCAAGCCAGGCCTCAAACCACGAGAAGCTCCAGCCCAAAAGGCAGCCAAAATGCAGCCCACATCAGGGAGAATCTCAAGAGCAGGGGTTGGAGCAATCCAGGCCTCAAACCACGAGAAGCTTCAGCCCAAGATTC
Organism: Rhynochetos jubatus; assembly: GCA_027574665.1. Classification (NCBI taxonomy): domain Eukaryota; kingdom Metazoa; phylum Chordata; class Aves; order Eurypygiformes; family Rhynochetidae; genus Rhynochetos; species Rhynochetos jubatus. Next base: position 857,309 of record JAQBHY010000096.1, on the reverse strand, counting down.
AGCCAAAATCCAGCCCACATCCGGGAGAATCTCAAGAGCAGGGGGTGGAGCAAGCCAGGCCTCAAACCACGAGAAGCTCCAGCCCAAGATTCAGCCAAAATGCAGCCCACATCCGGGAGAATCTCAAGAGCAGGGGGTGGAGCAAGCCAGGCCCCAAACCACGAGAAGCTCCAGCCCAAAATGCAGACAAAATCCAGCCCATATCCGGGTCAATATGAAGAGCAGGGAGTGGAGCAAGCCAGGCCTCAAACCACGAGAAGCTCCAGCCCAAAAGGCAGCCAAAATGCAGGCCACATCCGGGAGAATCTCAAGAGCAGGGGGTGGAGCAAGCCAGGCCTCAAACCACGAGAAGCTCCAGCCCAAAAGGCAGCCAAAATGCAGCCCACATCCGGGAGAATCTCAAGAGCAGGGGGTGGAGCAAGCCAGGCCTCAAACCCCGAGAAGCTCCAGCCCAAAAGGCAGCCAAAATGCAGCCCACATCCGGGAGAATCTCAACAGCAGGGGGTGGAGCAAGCCAGGCCTCAAAAGACGGGAAGCTCCAGCCCAAGAATCAGCCAAAATGCAGCCCACATCCGGGAGAATCTCAAGAGCAGGGGGTGGAGCAAGCCAGGCCTCAAACCACGAGAAGCTCCAGCCCAAAAGGCAGCCAAAATGCAGCCCACATCCGGGACAATCTCAAGAGCAGGGGGTGGAGCAAGCCAGGCCTCAAACCACGAGAAGCTCCAGCCCTAATTGCAGCCAAAATCCAGCCCTTATAAGGGAGAATCTCAAGAGCAGGGGGTGGAGCAAGCCAGGCCTCAAACCACGAGAAGCTCCAGCCCAAAAGGCAGCCAAAATGCAGCCAATATCCGGGAGAATCTCAAGAGCAGGGGGTGGAGCAAGCCAGGCCTCAAACCACGAGAAGCTGCAGCCGGAAAGGCAGCCAAATTGCAGCCCACATCCGGGAGAATGTCAAGAGCAGGGTTTGGAGCAAGCCAGGCCTCAAACCACGAGAAGCTCCAGCCCAAAATGCAGCCAAAATGCAGCCCACATCCGGGAGAATATCAAGAGCAGGGGGTGGAGCAAGGCAGGCCTCAAACCACGAGAAGCTCCAGCCCAAAATGCACCCAAAATGCAGCCCACATCCGGGAGAATATCAAGAGCAGGGGGTGGAGCAAGCCAGGCCTCAAACCACGAGAAGCTCCAGCCCAAAATGCAGACAAAATCCAGACCACATCCGGGAGAATCTCAAGAGCAGGGGGTGGAGCAAGCCAGGCCTCAAACCACGAGAAGCTCCAGCCCAAAAGGCAGCCAAAATGCAGCCCACATCTGGGAGAATCTCAAGAGCAGGGGGTGGAGCAAGCCAGGCCTCAAACCACGAGAAGCTCCAGCCCAAAACGCAGCCAAAATGCAGCCCACATCCGGGAGAATATCAAGAGCAGGGGTTGGAGCAAGCCAGGCCTCAAACCACGAGAAGCTCCAGCCCAAAAGGCAGCCAAAATGCAGCCCACATGCGGGAGAATCTCAAGAGCAGGGGGTGGAGCAAGCCAGGCCTCAAACCATGAGAAGCTCCAGCCCAAAAGGGAGCCAAAATGCAGCCCACCTCCGGGAGAATCTCAAGAGCAGGGGGTGGAGCAAGGCAGGCCTCAAACCACGAGAAGCTCCAGCCCAAAATGCAGCCAAAATGCAGCCCACATCCGGGAGAATATCAAGAGCAGGGGGTGGAGCAAGGCAGGCCTCAAACCACGAGAAGCTCCAGCCCAAAATGCAGACAAAATCCAGCCCACATCCGGGAGAATATCAAGAGCAGGGGTTGGAGCAAGCCAGGCCTCAAACCACGAGAAGCTCCAGCCCAAAAGGCAGCCAAAATGCAGCCCACATCCGGGAGAATATCAAGAGCAGGGGGTGGAGCAAGCCAGGCCTCAAACCATGAGAAGCTCCAGCCCAAAAGGGAGCCAAAATGCAGCCCACCTCCGGGAGAATCTCAAGAGCAGGGGGTGGAGCAAGGCAGGCCTCAAACCACGAGAAGCTCCAGCCCAAAATGCAGCCAAAATGCAGCCCACATCCGGGAGAATATCAAGAGCAGGGGGTGGAGCAAGCCAGGCCTCAAACCACGAGAAGCTCCAGCCCAAAATGCAGACAAAATCCAGCCCACATCCGGGAGAATCTCAAGAGCAGGGGGTGGAGCAAGCCAGGCCTCAAACCACGAGAAGCTCCAGCCCAAAACGCAGCCAAAATGCAGCCCACATCCGGGAGAATATCAAGAGCAGGGGTTGGAGCAAGCCAGGCCTCAAACCACGAGAAGCTCCAGCCCAAAAGGCAGCCAAAATGCAGCCCACATGCGGGAGAATCTCAAGAGCAGGGGGTGGAGCAAGCCAGGCCTCAAACCATGAGAAGCTCCAGCCCAAAAGGGAGCCAAAATGCAGCCCACCTCCGGGAGAATCTCAAGAGCAGGGGGTGGAGCAAGGCAGGCCTCAAACCACGAGAAGCTCCAGCCCAAAATGCAGCCAAAATGCAGCCCACATCCGGGAGAATATCAAGAGCAGGGGGTGGAGCAAGGCAGGCCTCAAACCACGAGAAGCTCCAGCCCAAAATGCAGACAAAATCCAGCCCACATCCGGGAGAATATCAAGAGCAGGGGTTGGAGCAAGCCAGGCCTCAAACCACGAGAAGCTCCAGCCCAAAAGGCAGCCAAAATGCAGCCCACATCCGGGAGAATATCAAGAGCAGGGGGTGGAGCAAGCCAGGCCTCAAACCATGAGAAGCTCCAGCCCAAAAGGGAGCCAAAATGCAGCCCACCTCCGGGAGAATCTCAAGAGCAGGGGGTGGAGCAAGGCAGGCCTCAAACCACGAGAAGCTCCAGCCCAAAATGCAGCCAAAATGCAGCCCACATCCGGGAGAATATCAAGAGCAGGGGGTGGAGCAAGGCAGGCCTCAAACCACGAGAAGCTCCAGCCCAAAATGCAGACAAAATGCAGCCCACATGCGGGAGAATCTCAAGAGCAGGGGGTGGAGCAAGCCAGGCCTCAAACCACGAGAAGCTCCAGCCCAAAAGGCAGCCAAAATGCAGCCCACATCCAGGAGAATCTCAAGAGCAGGGGGTGGAGCAAGCCAGGCCTCAAACCACGAGAAGCTCCAGCCCAAAAGGCAGCCAAAATGCAGCCCACATCCGGGAGAATCTCAAGAGCAGGGGGTGGAGCAAGCCAGGCCTCAAACCACGAGAAGCTCCAGCCCAAAAGGCAGCCAAAATCCAGCCCACATCCGGGAGAATCTCAAGAGCAGGGGGTGGAGCAAGCCAGGCCTCAAACCACGAGAAGCTCCAGCCCAAAAGGCAGCCAAAATGCAGCCCACCTCCGGGAGAATCTCAAGAGCAGGGGGTGGAGCAAGCCAGGCCTCAAACCACGAGAAGCTCCAGCCCAAAATGCAGCCAAAATGCAGCCCACATCCGGGAGAATCTCAAGAGCAGGGGGTGGAGCAAGCCAGGCCTCAAACCACGAGAAGCTCCAGCCCAAAAGGCAGCCAAAATGCAGCCCACATCCAGGAGAATCTCAAGAGCAGGGGGTGGAGCAAGCCAGGCCTCAAACCACGGGAAGCTCCAGCCCAAGAATCAGCCAAAATGCAGCCCACATCCGGGAGAATCTCAAGAGCAGGGGGTGGAGCAAGCCAGGCCTCAAACCATGAGAAGCTCCAGCCCAAAATGCAGCCACAATCCAGCCCACCTCCGGGAGAATTTCAAGAGCAGGGGGTGGAGCAAGTCAGGCCTCAAACCACGAGAAGCTCCAGCCCAAAAGGCAGCCAAAATGCAGCCCACCTCCGGGAGAATCTCAAGAGCAGGGGGTGGAGCAAGCCAGGCCTCAAACCACGAGAAGCTCCAGCCCAAAATGCAGCCAAAATCCAGCCCACATCCGGGAGAATCTCAAGAGCAGGGGGTGGAGCAAGCCAGGCCTCAAACCACGAGAAGCTGCAGCCGGAAAGGCAGCCAAATTGCAGCCCACATCCGGGAGAATATCAAGAGCAGGGGTTGGAGCAAGCCAGGCCTCAAACCACGAGAAGCTCCAGCCCAAAATGCAGCCAAAATCCAGCCCACATCCGGGAGAATCTCAAGAGCAGGGGCTGGAGCAAGCCAGGCCTCAAACCTCGAGAAGCTCCAGCCCAAAATGCAACCAAAATGCAGCCCACCTCCGGGAGAATTTCAAGAGCAGGGGGTGGAGCAAGCCAGGCCTCAAACCTCGAGAAGCTCCAGCCCAAAAGGCAGCCAAAATGCAGCCCACATGCGGGAGAATCTCAAGAGCAGGGGGTGGAGCAAGCCAGGCCTCAAACCACGGGAAGCTCCAGCCCAAGAATCAGCCAAAATGCAGCCCACATCCGGGAGAATCTCAAGAGCAGGGGGTGGAGCAAGCCAGGCCTCAATCCAAGAGAAGCTCCAGCCCAAAAGGCAGCCAAAATGCAGCCCACATCCAGGAGAATCTCAAGAGCAGGGGGTGGAGCAAGCCAGGCCTCAAACCAGGAGAAGCTCCAGCCCAAAAGGCAGCCAAAATGCAGCCCACATCCGGGAGAATCTCAAGAGCAGGGGGTGGAGCAAGCCAGGCCCCAAACCACGAGAAGCTCCAGCCCAAGAATCACCCAAAATGCAGCCCACATCCAGGAGAATTTCAAGAGCAGGGGGTGGAGCAAGCCAGGCCTCAAACCATGAGAAGCTCCAGCCCAAAAGGGAGCCAAAATCCAGCCCACCTCCTGGAGAATCTCAAGAGCAGGGGGTGGAGCAAGGCAGGCCTCAAACCACAAGAAGCTCCAGCCCAAAATGCAGCCAAAATGCAGCCCACATCCGGGAGAATATCAAGAGCAGGGGGTGGAGCAAGGCAGGCCTCAAACCACGAGAAGCTCCTGCCCAAAATGCAGCCAAAATGCAGCCCACATCCGGGAGAATCTCAAGAGCAGGGGGTGGAGCAAGCCAGGCCTCAAACCATGAGAAGCTCCAGCCCAAAATGCAGCCAAAATGCAGCCCACATCCAGGAGAATCTCAAGAGCAGGGGTTGGAGCAAGCCAGGCCTCAAACCACGAGAAGCTCCAGCCCAAAAGGCAGCCAAAATGCAGCCCACATCCGGGAGAATCTCAAGAGCAGGGGGTGGAGCAAGCCAGGCCTCAAACCACGAGAAGCTCCAGCCCAAAATGCAGCCAAAATGCAGCCCACATATGGGAGAATCTCAAGAGCAGGGGGTGGAGCAAGCCAGGCCTCAAACCACGAGAAGCTCCAGCCCAAAATGCAGCCAAAATGCAGCCCACATCCGGGAGAATCTCAAGAGCAGGGGGTGGAGCAAGCCAGGCCTCAAACCACGAGAAGCTCCAGCCCAAAAGGCAGCCAAAATGCAGCCCACCTCCGGGAGAATCTCAAGAGCAGGGGGTGGAGCAAGCCAGGCCTCAAACCATGAGAAGCTCCAGCCCAAAAGGCAGCCAAAATCCAGCCCAAATCCGGGAGAATCTCAAGAGCAGGGGGTGGAGGAAGCCAGGCCTCAAACCACGAGAAGCTCCAGCCCAAGATTCAGCCAAAATCCAGCCCACATCCGGGAGAATCTCAAGAGCAGGGGATGGAGCAAGCCAGGCCTCAAACCACGAGAAGCTCCAGCCCAAAAGGCAGCCAAAATCCAGCCCAAATCCGGGAGAATCTCAAGAGCAGGGGGTGGAGCAAGCCAGGCCTCAAACCATGAGAAGCTCCAGCCCAAAATGCAGCCAAAATCCGGCCCACATCTGGGAGAATCTCAAGAGCAGGGGATGGAGCAAGCCAGGCCTCAAACCACGAGAAGCTCCAGCCCAAAAGGCAGCCAAAATGCAGCCCACATCCGGGAGAATCTCAAGAGCAGGGGGTGGAGCAAGCCAGGCCTCAAACCACGAGAAGCTCCAGCCCAAAAGGCAGCCAAAATGCAGCCCACCTCCGGGAGAATCTCAAGAGCAGGGGGTGGAGCAAGCCAGGCCTCAAACCACGAGAAGCTCCAGCCCAAGATTCAGCCAAAATGCAGCTCACATCTGGGAGAATCTCAAGAGCAGGGGGTGGAGCAAGCCAGGCCTCAAACCACGAGAAGCTCCAGCCCAAAATGCAGCCAAAATCCGGCCCACATCCGGGAGAATCTCAAGAGCAGGGGCTGGAGCAAGCCAGGCCTCAAACCTCGAGAAGCTCCAGCCCAAAATGCAACCAAAATGCAGCCCACCTCCGGGAGAATTTCAAGAGCAGGGGGTGGAGCACCCAGGCCTCAAACCTCGAGAAGCTCCAGCCCAAAAGGCAGCCAAAATGCAGCCCACATGCGGGAGAATCTCAAGAGCAGGGGGTGGAGCAAGCCAGGCCTCAAACCACGGGAAGCTCCAGCCCAAGAATCAGCCAAAATGCAGCCCACATCCGGGAGAATCTCAAGAGCAGGGGGTGGAGCAAGCCAGGCCTCAATCCAAGAGAAGCTCCAGCCCAAAAGGCAGCCAAAATGCAGCCCACATCCAGGAGAATCTCAAGAGCAGGGGTTGGAGCAAGCCAGGCCTCAAACCACGAGAAGCTCCAGCCCAAAAAGCAGCCAAAATGCAGCCCACATCCGGGAGAATCTCAAGAGCAGGGGGTGGAGCAAGCCAGGCCCCAAACCACGAGAAGCTCCAGCCCAAGAATCACCCAAAATGCAGCCCACATCCAGGAGAATTTCAAGAGCAGGGGGTGGAGCAAGCCAGGCCTCAAACCACGAGAAGCTCCAGCCCAAAAGGGAGCCAAAATCCAGCCCACCTCCGGGAGCATCTCAAGAGCAGGGGGTGGAGCAAGGCAGGCCTCAAACCACGAGAAGCTCCAGCCCAAAATGCAGCCAAAATGCAGCCCACATCCGGGAGAATATCAAGAGCAGGGGGTGGAGCAAGGCAGGCCTCAAACCACGAGAAGCTCCAGCCCAAAATGCAGCCAAAATCCAGCCCACATCCGGGAGAATCTCAAGAGCAGGGGGTGGAGCAAGCCAGGCCTCAAACCATGAGAAGCTCCAGCCCAAAATGCAGCCAAAATGCAGCCCACATCCAGGAGAATCTCAAGAGCAGGGGGTGGAGCAAGCCAGGCCTCAAACCACGAGAAGCTCCAGCCCAAAAGGCAGCCAAAATCCAGCCCATATCCGGGAGAATCTCAAGAGCAGGGGGTGGAGCAAGCCAGGCCTCAAACCACGAGAAGCTCCAGCCCAAAATGCAGCCAAAATGCAGCCCACATATGGGAGAATCTCAAGAGCAGGGGGTGGAGCAAGCCAGGCCTCAAACCACGAGAAGCTCCAGCCCAAAATGCAGCCAAAATGCAGCCCACATCCGGGAGAATCTCAAGAGCAGGGGGTGGAGCAAGCCAGGCCTCAAACCACGAGAAGCTCCAGCCCAAAAGGCAGCCAAAATCCAGCCCACATCCGGGAGAATCTCAAGAGCAGGGGGTGGAGCAAGCCAGGCCTCAAACCACGAGAAGCTCCAGCCCAAAAGGCAGCCAAAATGCAGCCCACCTCCGGGAGAATCTCAAGAGCAGGGGGTGGAGCAAGCCAGGCCTCAAACCACGAGAAGCTCCAGCCCAAAATGCAGCCAAAATGCAGCCCACATCCGGGAGAATCTCAACAGCAGGGGGTGGAGCAAGCCAGGCCTCAAACCACGAGAAGCTCCAGCCCAAGAATCAGCCAAAATCCAGCCCACATCCGGGAGAATCTCAAGAGCAGGGGGTGGAGCAAGCCAGCATTCAACCCACGAGAATCTCCAGCCCAAAAGGCAGCCAAAATGCAGCCCACATCCGGGAGAATCTCAAGAGCAGGGGGTGGAGCAAGCCAGGCCTCAAACCACGAGAAGCTCCAGCCCAAAAGGCAGCCAAAATCCAGCCCACCTCCGGGAGAATATCAAGAGCAGGGGGTGGAGCAAGGCAGGCCTCAAACCACGAGAAGCTCCAGCCCAAGAATCAGCCAAAATGCAGCCCACATTTGGGAGAATCTCAAGAGCAGGGGGTGGAGCAAGCCAGGCCTCAAACCATGAGAAGCTCCAGCCCAAAAGGCAGCCAAAATCCAGCCCAAATCCGGGAGAATCTCAAGAGCAGGGGGTGGAGCAATCCAGGCCTCAAACCACGAGAAGCTCCATCCCAAAAGGCAGCCAAAATGCAGCCCACATCCGGGAGAATCTCAAGAGCAGGGGGTGGAGCAAGCCAGGCCTCAAACCCCGAGAAGCTCCAGCCCAAAAGGCAGCCAAAATGCAGCCCACCTCCGGGAGAATCTCAAGAGCAGGGGGTGGAGCAAGCCAGGCCTCAAACCACGAGAAGCTCCAGCCCAAAAGGCAGCCAAAATGCAGCCCACATCCGGGAGAATCTCAAGAGCAGGGGGTGGAGGAAGCCAGGCCTCAAACCACGAGAAGCTCCAGCCCAAGATTCAGCCAAAATCCAGCCCACATCCGGGAGAATCTCAAGAGCAGGGGGTGGAGCAAGCCAGGCCTCAAACCACGAGAAGCTCCAGCCCAAAAGGGAGCCAAAATCCAGCCCACCTCCGGGAGAATCTCAAGAGCAGGGGGTGGAGCAAGGCAGGCCTCAAACCACGAGAAGCTCCAGCCCAAAATGCAGCCAAAATGCAGCCCACATCCGGGAGAATATCAAGAGCAGGGGGTGGAGCAAGGCAGGCCTCAAACCACGAGAAGCTCCAGCCCAAAATGCAGCCAAAATCCAGCCCACATCCGGGAGAATCTCAAGAGCAGGGGGTGGAGCAAGCCAGGCCTCAAACCATGAGAAGCTCCAGCCCAAAATGCAGCCAAAATGCAGCCCACATCCAGGAGAATCTCAAGAGCAGGGGGTGGAGCAAGCCAGGCCTCAAACCACGAGAAGCTCCAGCCCAAAAGGCAGCCAAAATCCAGCCCATATCCGGGAGAATCTCAAGAGCAGGGGGTGGAGCAAGCCAGGCCTCAAACCACGAGAAGCTCCAGCCCAAAATGCAGCCAAAATGCAGCCCACATATGGGAGAATCTCAAGAGCAGGGGGTGGAGCAAGCCAGGCCTCAAACCACGAGAAGCTCCAGCCCAAAATGCAGCCAAAATGCAGCCCACATCCGGGAGAATCTCAAGAGCAGGGGGTGGAGCAAGCCAGGCCTCAAACCACGAGAAGCTCCAGCCCAAAAGGCAGCCAAAATCCAGCCCACATCCGGGAGAATCTCAAGAGCAGGGGGTGGAGCAAGCCAGGCCTCAAACCACGAGAAGCTCCAGCCCAAAAGGCAGCCAAAATGCAGCCCACCTCCGGGAGAATCTCAAGAGCAGGGGGTGGAGCAAGCCAGGCCTCAAACCACGAGAAGCTCCAGCCCAAAATGCAGCCAAAATGCAGCCCACATCCGGGAGAATCTCAACAGCAGGGGGTGGAGCAAGCCAGGCCTCAAACCACGAGAAGCTCCAGCCCAAGAATCAGCCAAAATCCAGCCCACATCCGGGAGAATCTCAAGAGCAGGGGGTGGAGCAAGCCAGCATTCAACCCACGAGAATCTCCAGCCCAAAAGGCAGCCAAAATGCAGCCCACATCCGGGAGAATCTCAAGAGCAGGGGGTGGAGCAAGCCAGGCCTCAAACCACGAGAAGCTCCAGCCCAAAAGGCAGCCAAAATCCAGCCCACCTCCGGGAGAATATCAAGAGCAGGGGGTGGAGCAAGGCAGGCCTCAAACCACGAGAAGCTCCAGCCCAAGAATCAGCCAAAATGCAGCCCACATTTGGGAGAATCTCAAGAGCAGGGGGTGGAGCAAGCCAGGCCTCAAACTATGAGAAGCTCCAGCCCAAAAGGCAGCCAAAATCCAGCCCAAATCCGGGAGAATCTCAAGAGCAGGGGGTGGAGCAATCCAGGCCTCAAACCACGAGAAGCTCCATCCCAAAAGGCAGCCAAAATGCAGCCCACATCCGGGAGAATCTCAAGAGCAGGGGGTGGAGCAAGCCAGGCCTCAAACCCCGAGAAGCTCCAGCCCAAAAGGCAGCCAAAATGCAGCCCACCTCCGGGAGAATCTCAAGAGCAGGGGGTGGAGCAAGCCAGGCCTCAAACCACGAGAAGCTCCAGCCCAAAAGGCAGCCAAAATGCAGCCCACATCCGGGAGAATCTCAAGAGCAGGGGGTGGAGGAAGCCAGGCCTCAAACCACGAGAAGCTCCAGCCCAAGATTCAGCCAAAATCCAGCCCACATCCGGGAGAATCTCAAGAGCAGGGGGTGGAGCAAGCCAGGCCTCAAACCACGAGAAGCTCCAGCCCAAAATGCAGCTAAAATGCAGCCCACATCCGGGAGAATCTCAAGAGCAGGGGGTGGAGCAAGCCAGGCCTCAAACCACGAGAAGCTCCAGCCCAAAATGCAGCCAAAATGCAGCCCACATCCGGGAGAATCTCAAGAGCAGGGGGTGGAGCAAGCCAGGCCTCAAACCACGAGAAGCTCCAGCCCAAAAGGCAGCCAAAATGCAGGCCACCTCCGGGAGAATCTCAAGAGCAGGGGGTGGAGCAAGCCAGGCCTCAAACCACGAGAAGCTCCAGCCCAATATTCAGCCAAAATGCAGCCCACATGCGGGAGAATCTCAAGAGCAGGGGGTGGAGCAAGCCAGGCCTCAAACCATGAGAAGCTCCAGCCCAAAATGCAGCCAAAATCCGGCCCACATCTGGGAGAATCTCAAGAGCAGGGGATGGAGCAAGCCAGGCCTCAAACCACGAGAAGCTCCAGCCCAAAAGGCAGCCAAAATGCAGCCCACATCCGGGAGAATCTCAAGAGCAGGGGGTGGAGCAAGCCAGGCCTCAAACCACGAGAAGCTCCAGCCCAAAAGGCAGCCAAAATGCAGCCCACATCCGGGACAATCTCAAGAGCAGGGGGTGGAGCAAGCCAGGCCTCAAACCACGAGAAGCTCCAGCCCAAGATTCAGCCAAAATGCAGCTCATATCTGGGAGAATCTCAAGAGCAGGGGGTGGAGCAAGCCAGGCCTCAAACCACGAGAAGCTCCAGCCCAAAAGGCAGCCAAAATCCAGCCCACATCTGGGAGAATCTCAAGAGCAGGGGGTGGAGCAAGCCAGGCCTCAAACCACGAGAAGCTCCAGCCCAAAATGCAGCCAAAATGCAGCCCACCTCCGGGAGAATCTCAAGAGCATTGGGTGGAGCAAGCCAGGCCTCAAACCACGAGAAGCTCCAGCCCAAAAGGCAGCCAAAATCCAGCCCACATCTGGGAGAATCTCAAGAGCAGGGGGTGGAGCAAGCCAGGCCTCAAACCACGAGAAGCTCCAGCCCAAAAGGCAGCCAAAATCCAGCCCACATCCGGGAGAATCTCAAGAGCAGGGGGTGGAGCAAGCCAGGCCTCAAACCACGAGAAGCTCCAGCCCAAGAATCAGCCAAAATTCAGCCCACATCCGGGAGAAACTCAACAGCAGGGGGTGGAGCAAGCCAGGCCTCAAACCACGAGAAGCTCCAGCCCAAGATTCAGCCAAAATGCAGCTCACATCTGGGAGAATCTCAAGAGCAGGGGGTGGAGCAAGCCAGGCCTCAAACCACGAGAAGCTCCAGCCCAAAATGCAGCCAAAATCCGGCCCACATCTGGGAGAATCTCAAGAGCAGGGGGTGGAGCAAGCCAGGCCTCAAACCACGAGAAGCTCCAGCCCAAAAGGCAGCCAAAATGCAGCCCACCTCCGGGAGAATCTCAAGAGCATTGGGTGGAGCAAGCCAGGCCTCAAACCACGAGAAGCTCCAGCCCAAAAGGCAGCCAAAATCCAGCCCACATCTGGGAGAATCTCAAGAGCAGGGTGTGGAGCAAGCCAGGCCTCAAACCACGAGAAGCTCCAGCCCAAGAATCAGCCAAAATTCAGCCCACATCCGGGAGAATCTGAACAGCAGGGGGTGGAGCAAGCCAGGCCTCAAACCACGAGAAGCTCCAGCCCAAAAGGCAGCCAAAATGCAGCCCAACTCCGGGAGAATCTCAAGAGCAGGGGGTGGAGCAAACCAGACCCCAAACCACAAGAAGCTCCAGCCCAAAATGCAGCCAAAATGCAGCCCACATCCGGGAGAATCTCAAGAGCAGGGGGTGGAGCAAGCCAGGCCTCAAACCACGAGAAGCTCCAGCCCAAAAGGCAGCCAAAATGCATCCCACATCCGGGAGAATCTCAAGAGCAGGGGGTGGAGCAAGCCAGGCCTCAAACCACGAGAAGCTCCAGCCCAAAAGGCAGCCAAAATCCTAACCACATCCGGGAGAATCTCAAGAGCAGGGGGTGGAGCAAGCCAGGCCTAAAACCACGAGAAGCTCCAGCCCAAAAGGCAGCCAAAATCCAGCCCACATCTGGGAGAATCTCAAGAGCAGGGGGTGGAGCAAGCCAGGCCTCAAACCACGAGAAGCTCCAGCCCAAAATGCAGCCAAAATGCAGCCCACATCCGGGAGAATCTCAAGAGCAGGGGGTGGAGCAAGCCAGGCCTCAATCCAAGAGAAGCTCCAGCCCAAAAGGCAGCCAAAATGCAGCCCACATCCAGGAGAATCTCAAGAGCAGGGGGTGGAGCAAGCCAGGCCTCAAACCACGAGAAGCTCCAGCCCAAAAGGCAGCCAAAATCCAGCCCACATCCGGGAGAATCTCAAGAGCAGGGGGTGGAGCAAGCCAGGCCTCAAACCACGAGAAGCTCCAGCCCAAAAGGCAGCCAAAATGCAGCCCACATCCAGGAGAATCTCAAGAGCAGGGGGTGGAGCAAGCCAGGCCTCAAACCACGAGAAACTCCAGCCCAAAATGCAGCCAAAATGCAGCCCACATCCGGGAGAATCTCAAGAGCAGGGGGTGGAGCAAGCCAGGCCTCAAACCACGAGAAGCTTCAGCCCAAAATGCAGCCCACATCCGGGAGAATCTCAAGAGCAGGAGGTGGAGAAAGGCAGGCCTCAAACCACGAGAAGCTCCAGCCCAAAAGGCAGCCAAAATGCAGCCCACATCCGGGAGAATCTCAAGAGCAGGGGGTGGAGCAAGCCAGGCCTCAAACCTCGAGTAGCTCCAGCCCAAAACGCAGCCAAACTCCAGCTCACATCCGGGAGAATCTCAAGAGCAGGGGGTGGAGCAAGGCAGGCCTCAAACCACGAGAAGCTCCAGCCCAAAAGGCAGCCAAAATCCAGCCCACATGCAGTAGAATCTCAAGAGCAGTGTTTGGAGCAAGCCAGGCCTCAAACCACGAGAAGCTCCAGCCCTAAAAGCAGCCAAAATGCAGCCCACATCCGGGAGAATCTCAAGAGCAGGGGGTGGAGCAAGACAGGCCTCAAACCATGAGAAGCTCCAGCCCATAATGCATTCAAAATGCAGCCCACATCCGGGAGAATCTCAAGAGCAGGGGGTGGAGCAAGGCTGGGATCAAACCTCGAGAAGCTCCAGCCCAAAAGGCAGCCAAAATGCAGCCCACATCCGGGAGAATCTCAAGAGCAGGGGGTGGAGCAAGCCAGGCCTCAAACCACGAGAAGCTCCAGCCCAAAATGCAGCCAAAATGCAGCCCACATCTGGGAGAATCTCAAGAGCAGGGGCTGGAGCAAGCCAGGCCTCAAACCACGAGAAGCTCCAGCCCAAAAGGCAGCCAAAATGCAGCCCACATCCGGGAGAATCTCAAGAGCAGGGGGTGGAGCAAGCCAGGCCTCAAACCACGAGAAGCTCCAGCCCAAGAATCAGCCAAAATGCAGCCCACATCCGGGAGAATCTCAAGAGCAGGGGGTGGAGCAAGGCAGGCCTCAAACCACGAGAAGCTCCAGCCCAAAATGCAGACAAAATCAAGCCCACATCCGGGAGAATCTCAAGAGCAGGGGGTGGAGCAAGCCAGGCCTCAAACCACGAGAAGCTCCAGCCCAAAATGCAGCCAAAATGCAGCCCACCTCCGGGAGAATCTCAAGAGCAGGGGGTCGAGCAAGGCAGGCCTCAAACCACGAGAAGCTCCAGCCCAAAATGCAGCCAAAATCCTGCCCACATCAGAAAGAATCTCAAGAGCAGGGGCTGGAGCAAGCCAGGCCTCAAACCACGAGAAGCTCCAGCCCAAAATGCAGCCAAAATGCAGCCCACATCCGGGAGAATCTCAAGAGCAGGGGGTGGAGCAAGCCAGGCCTCAAACCACAAGAAGCTCCAGCCCAAAAGGCAACCAAAATCCAGGCAACATCCGGGACAATATCAAGAGCAGGGGGTGGAGCAAGCCAGGCCTCAAACCACGAGAAGCCCCAGCACAACTATCAGCCAAAATGCAGCCCACATCCAGGAGAATATCAATAGCAGTTGGTGGAGCAAGCCAGGCCTCAAACCATGGGAAGCTCCAGCCCAAAAGGCAGCCAAAATGCAGCCCACATCCGGGAGAATCTCAAGAGCAGGGGGTGGAGCAAGCCAGGCCTCAAACCATGAGAAGTTCCAGCCCAAAAGGCAGCCAAAATGCAGCCCACATCCGGGAGAATTTCAAGAGCAGGGGGTGGAGCAAGCCAGGCCCCAAACCACGAGAAGCTCCAGCCCAAAAGGCAGCCAAAATCCAGCCCACGTCCGGGGTAATCTCAAGAGCAGGGAGTGGAGCAAGCCAGGCCTCAAACCACGAGAAGCTCCAGCCCAAGTATCAGCCAAAATGCAGCCCACATCCGGGAGAATCTCAAGAGCAGGGGGTGGAGCAAGCCAGGCTTCAAACCACGAGAAGCTCCAGCCCAAAAGGCAGCCAAAATGCAGCCCACATCCGGGAGAATCTCAAGAGCAGGGGGTGGAGCAAGCCAGGCCTCAAACCACGGGAAGCTCCAGCCCAAGAATCAGCCAAAATCCAGCCCACATCCGGGAGAATCTCAAGAGCAGGGGGTGGAGCAAGCCAGGCCTCAAACCACGAGAAGCTCCAGCACAAAAGGCAGCCAAAATGCAGCCCACATCCGGGAGAATATCAAGAGCAGGGGGTGGAGCAATCCAGGCCTCAAACCACGAGAAGCTCCAGCCCAAAATGCAGCCAAAATACAGCCCACATCCGGGAGAATCACAAGAGCAGGGGGTGGAGCAAGCCAGGCCGCAAACCACAAGAAACTCCAGCCCAACAGGCAGCCAAAATGCAGCCCACATCCGGGAGAATCTCAAGAGCAGGGGGTGGAGCAAGGCAGGCCTCAAACCTTGAGAAGATCCAGCCCAAAAGGCAGCCAAAATACAGCCTACATCCGGGACAATTTCAAGAGCAGGGGTTGGAGCAAGCCAGGCCTCAAACCACGAGAAGCTCCACCCCAAAATTCAGACAAAATGCAGCCCACATCCAGGAGAATCTCAAGAGCAGGGGGTGAAGCAAGCCAGGCCTCAAACCACGAGAAGCTCCAGCCCAAAAGGCAGCCAAAATGCAGCCCACATCCGGGGTAATCTCAAGAGCAGGGGGTGGAGCAAGCCAGGCTTCAAACCTCGAGAAGCTCCAGCCCAAAAGGCAGCCAAAATGCAGCCCACATCCGGGAGAATATCAAGAGCAGGGGGTGGAGCAAGCCAGGCCTCAAACCTCGAGAAGCTCCAGCCCAAAAGGCAACCGAAATCCAGGCAACATCCGGGACAATATCAAGAGCAGGGGGTGGAGCAAGCCAGGCCTCAAACCACGAGAAGCCCCAGCACAAGTATCAGCCAAAATGCAGCCCACATCCAGGAGAATATCAATAGCAGTTGGTGGAGCAAGCCAGGCCTCAAACCATGGGAAGCTCCAGCCCAAAAGGCAGCCAAAATGCAGCCAATATCCGGGGTAATCTCAAGAGCAGGGGGTGGAGCAAGCCAGGCCTCAAACCACGAGAAGCTCCAGCCCAAGTATCAGCCAAAATGGAGCCCAGATCCGGGAGAATCTCAAGAGCAGGGGGTGGAGCAAGCCAGGCCTCAAACCACGAGAAGCTCCAGCACAAAAGGCAGCCAAAATCCAGCCCACATCCGGGAGAATATCAAGAGCATTGGGTGGAGCAATCCAGGCCTCAAACCACAAGAAGCTCCAGCCAAAATACAGCCAAAATGCAGCCCACATCCGGGAGAATCTCAAGAGCAGGGGGTGGAGCAAGCCAGGCCTCAAACCACGAGAATCTCCAGCCCAAGTATCAGCCAAAATGCAGCCCACATCCGGGAGAATCTCAAGAGCAGGGGGTGGAGAAAGCCAGGCCTCAAACCACGAGAAGCTCCAGCCCAAAAGTCAGCCAAAATCCAGCCCACATCCGGGAGAATCTCAAGAGCAGGGGGTGGAGCAAGCCAGGCCTCAATCCATGAGAAGCTCCAGCCCAAAAGGCAGCCAAAGTGCAGCCCACCTCAATGAGAAAATCAAGAGCAGGGGGTGGAGGAAGCCAGGCCTCAAACCACGAGAAGCTCCAGCCAAAAAGGCAGCCAAAATGCAGCCCACCTCCGGGAGAATCTCAAGAGCAGGGGGTGGAGCAAGCCAGGCCTCAAACCATGAGAACCTCCAGCCCAAAAGGCAGCCAAACTCCAGCCCATATCCGGGAGAATATCAAGAGCAGGGGGTGGAGGAAGCCAGGCCTCAAACCACGAGAAGCTCCAGCCCAAAAGGCAGCCAAATTGCAGCCCACCTCCAGGAGAATATCAAGAGCAGGGTGTGGAGCAAGCCAGGCCTCAAACCATGAGAAGCTCCAGCCCAAAAGGCAGCCAAAATCCAGCCCACATCCAGGAGAAACTCAAGAGCAGGGGGTGGAGCAAGCCAGGCCTCAAACCACGAGAAGCTCCAGCCCAAAAGGCAGCCAAACTCCAGCCCACATCCGGGAGAATCTCAAGAGCAGGGGCTGGAGCAAGCCAGGCCTCAAATCTCGAAAACTTCCAGCCCCAAATGCAGCCAAAATGCAGCAAACATCCGGGAGAATATCAAGAGCAGGGGGTGGAGCAAGCCAGGCCTCAAACCATGAGAAGCTCCAGCCCAAAAGGCAGCCAAAATCGAGCCCACCTCCGGGAGAATCTCAAGAGCAGGGGGTGGAGCAAGCCAGGCCTCAAACCATGAGAAGCTCCAGCCCAAAAGGCAGCCAAAATCCAGCCCACCTCCGGGAGATTCTCAAGAGCAGGGGGTGGAGCAAGCCAGGCCTCAAACCACGAGAAGCTCCAGCCCAAAAAGCAGCCAAAATCCAGCCCACATCCGGGAGAATCTCAAGAGCAGGGGTTGGAGCAAGGCAGGCCTCAAACCACGAGAAGCTCCAGCCCAAAAGGCAGCCAAAATGCAGCCCACATCCGGGAGAATCTCAAGAGCAGGGGGTGGAGCAAGCCAGGCCTCAAACCACGAGAAGCTCCAGCCCAAAAGGCAGCCAAAATCCAGCCCACATCCGGGAGAATATCAAGAGCAGAGGGTGGAGCAAGCCAGGCCTCAAACCACGAGAAGCTCCAGCCCAAAAGGCAGCCAAAATCCAGCCCACATCCGGGAGAATCTCAAGAGCAGGGGGTGGAGCAAGCCAGGCCTCAAACCACGAGAAGCTCCAGGCCAAAATGCAGCCAAAATCCAGCCCACATCCGGGAGAATCTCAAGAGCAGGGGGTGGAGCAAGCCAGGCCTCAAACCCCGAGAAGCTCCAGCCCAAAAGGCAGCCAAAATGCAGCCCACATCCGGGAGAATATCAAGAGCAGGGGGTGGAGCAAGCCAGGCCTCAAACCACGAGAAGCTCCAGCCCAAAAGGCAGCCAAAATGCAGCCCACATCCGGGAGAATCTCAAGAGCAGGGGGTGGAGCAAGCCAGGCCTCAAACCACGAGAAGCTCCAGCTCAAAAGGCAGCCAAAATGCAGCCCACATCCGGGAGAATCTCAAGAGCAGGGGGTGGAGCAAGCCAGGCCTCAAACCACGAGAAGCTCCAGCCCAAAATGCAGCCAAACTCCATCCCATATCCGGGAGAATCTCAAGAGCAGGGGGTGGAGCAAGCCAGGCCTCAAACCACAAGAAGCTCCAGCCCAAAAGGCAGCCAAATTGCAGTCCACCTCCGGGAGAATATCAAGAGCAGGGGGTGGAGCAAGCCAGGCCTCAAACCACGAGAAGCTCCAGCCCAAAATGCAGCCAAAATCCAGCCCACATCCGGGAGAACCTCAAGAGCAGGGGGTGGAGCAAGCCAGGCCTCAAACCACGAGAACCTCCAGCCCAAAAGGCAGCCAAACTCCAGCCCACCTCCAGGAGAATATCAAGAGCAGGGGGTGGAGGAAGCCAGGCCTCAAACCACGAGAAGCTCCAGCCCAAAAGGCAGCCAAAATGCAGGCCAGATCCGGGAGAATCTCAAGAGCAGGGGGTGGAGCAAGCCAGGCCTCAAACCACGAGAAGCTCCAGCCCAAAAGGCAGCCAAAATGCAGGCCAGATCCGGGAGAATCTCAAGAGCAGGGGGTGGAGCAAGCCAGGCCTCAAACCACGAGAAGCTCCAGCCCAAAATGCAGCCAAATTGCAGCCCACCTCCGGGAGAATCTCAAGAGCAGGGGGTGGAGCAAGCCAGGCCTCAAACCACGAGAAGCTCCAGCCCTAAAGGCAGCCAAAATGCAGCCGACATCCGGGACAATTTCAAGAGCAGGGGGTGGAGCAAGCCAGGCCTCAAACCTCGAGAAGCTCCAGCCCAAAAGGCAGCCAAAATGCAGCCCATATCCGGGAGAATCTCAAGAGCAGGGGGTGGAGCAAGCCAGGCCTCAAACCTCGAGAAGCTCCAGCCCAAAAGGCAGCCAAAATGCAGCCCACCTCCCTGAGAAAATCAAGAGCAGGGGGTGGAGCAAGCCAGGCATTAAACCACGAGAAGCTCCTGCCCTAAAGGCAGCTACAATGCAGCCCACCTCCAGGAGAATATCAAGAGCAGGGGGTGGAGCAAGCCAGGCCTCAAACCACGAGAAGCTCCAGCCCAAAAGGCAGCCAAAATCCAGCCCACATCCGGGAGAATCTCAAGAGCAGGGGGTGGAGCAAGGCAGGCCTCAAACCACGAGAAGCTCCAGCCCAAAAGGCAGCCAAAATGCAGCCCACATCCGGGAGAATCTCAAGAGCAGGGGGTGGAGCAAGCCAGGCCTCAAACCTCGAGAAGCTCCGGCCCAAAATGCAGACAAAATGCAGCCCACCTCCCTGAGAATATCAAGAGCAGGGGGTGGAGCAAGCCAGGCCTCAAACCATGAGAAGCTCCAGCCCTAAAGGCAGCCAAAATGCAGCCCACATCTGGGAGAATCTCAAGAGCAGGGGCTGGAGCAAGCCAGGCCTCAAACCACGAGAAGCTCCAGCCCAAAAGGCAGCCAAAATCCAGCCCACGTCCAAGAGAATCTCAAGAGCAGGGGGTGGAGCAAGCCAGGCCTCAAACCACGAGAAGCTCCAGCCCAAAATGCAGAAAAAATCCAGCCCATATCCGGGAGAATCTCAAGAGCAGGGGGTGGAGCAAGCCAGGCCTCAAACCACGAGAACCTCCAGCCCAAAAGGCAGCCAAACTCCAGCCCACCTCCAGGAGAATATCAAGAGCAGGGGGTGGAGGAAGCCAGGCCTCAAACCACGAGAAGCTCCAGCCCAAAAGGCAGCCAAAATGCAGGCCAGATCCGGGAGAATCTCAAGAGCAGGGGGTGGAGCAAGCCAGGCCTCAAACCACGAGAAGCTCCAGCCCAAAAGGCAGCCAAAATGCAGGCCAGATCCGGGAGAATCTCAAGAGCAGGGGGTGGAGCAAGCCAGGCCTCAAACCATGAGAACCTCCAGCCCAAAATGCAGCCAAATTGCAGCCCACCTCCGGGAGAATCTCAAGAGCAGGGGGTGGAGCAAGCCAGGCCTCAAACCACGAGAAGCTCCAGCCCTAAAGGCAGCCAAAATGCAGCCGACATCCGGGACAATTTCAAGAGCAGGGGGTGGAGCAAGCCAGGCCTCAAACCTCGAGAAGCTCCAGCCCAAAAGGCAGCCAAAATGCAGCCCATATCCGGGAGAATCTCAAGAGCAGGGGGTGGAGCAAGCCAGGCCTCAAACCTCGAGAAGCTCCAGCCCAAAAGGCAGCCAAAATGCAGCCCACCTCCCTGAGAAAATCAAGAGCAGGGGGTGGAGCAAGCCAGGCATTAAACCACGAGAAGCTCCTGCCCTAAAGGCAGCTACAATGCAGCCCACCTCCAGGAGAATATCAAGAGCAGGGGGTGGAGCAAGCCAGGCCTCAAACCACGAGAAGCTCCAGCCCAAAAGGCAGCCAAAATGCAGCCCACATCCAGGAGAATATCAAGAGCAGGGGGTGGAGCAAGCCAGGCCTCAAACCATGAGAAGCTCCAGCCCAAAAGGCAGCCAAAATGCAGCCCACATCCGGGAGAATCTCAAGAGCAGGGGTTGGAGCAAGCCAGGCCTCAAACCACGAGAAGCTCCAGCCCAAAAGGCAGCCAAAATGCAGCCCACATCCGGGAGAATCTCAAGAGCAGGGGGTGGAGCAAGGCAGGCCTCAAACCACGAGAAGCTCCAGCCAAAATCGCAGCCAAAATGCAGCCCACATCCGGGAGAATATCAAGAGCAGGGGGTGGAGCAAGCCAGGCCTCAAACCACGAGAAGCTCCAGCCCAAAAGGCAGCCAAAATGCAGCCCACATCCTGGAGAATCGCAAGAGCAGGGGGTGGAGGAAGCCAGGCCTCAAACCTCGAGAAGCTCCAGCCCAAAAGGCAGCCAAAATGCAGCCCACCTCCGGGAGAATCTCAAGAGCAGGGGGTGGAGCAAGGCAGGCCTCAAACCACGAGAAGCTCCAGCTCAAAAGGCAGCCAAAATGCAGCCCACATCCGGGACAATTTCAAGAGCAGGGGGTCGAGCAAGCAAGGCCTCAAACCACGAGAAGCTCCAGCCCAAAAGGCAGCCAAAATGCAGCCCACATCCGGGAGAATCTCAAGAGCAGGGGGTGGAGCAAGCCAGGCCTCAAACCACGAGAAGCTCCTGCCCAAAAGGCAGTCAAAATGCAGCCCACATCCGGGAGAATCTACAGAGCAGAGGGTGGAGCAAGCCAGGCCTCAAACCATGAGAACCTCCAGCCCAAAAGGCAGCCAAAATGCAGCCCACATCCGGGAGAATCTCAAGAGCAGGGGGTGGAGCAAGCCAGGCCTCAAACCACGAGAAGCTCCAGCCAAAAACGCAGCCAAAATGCAGCCCACATCCGGGAGAATCTCAAGAGCAGGGGGTGGAGCAAGCCAGGCCTCAAACCTCGGGATTCTCCAGCCCAAAATGCAGCCAAAATGCAGCCCACATACGGGAGAATCTCAAGAGCAGGGGGTGGAGCAAGCCAGGCCTCAAACCTCGAGAAGCTCCAGCACTAAAAGCAGCCAAAATGCAGCCCACATTCGGGAGAATATCAAGAGAAGAGGGTGGAGCAAGCCAGGCCTCAAACCACGAGAAGCTCCAGCCCAAAAGGCAGCCAAAATGCAGCCCACATACAGGAGAATATCAAGAGAAGAGGGTGGAGCAAGCCAGGCCTCAAACCATGAGAAGCTCCAGCCCAAAATGCAGCCAAAATGCTGCCCACATCCGGGAGAATCTCAAGAGCAGGGGGTGGAGCAAGCCAGGCCTCCAACCACAAGAAGCTCCAGCCCAAAAGGCAGCCAAAATGCAGCCCACATCCGGGAGAATATCAATAGCAGTTGGTGGAGCAAGCCAGGCCTCAAACCATGGGAAGCCCCAGCCCAAAAGGCAGCCAAAATGCAGCCCACATCCGGGAGAATCTCAAGAGCAGGGGGTGGAGCAAGCCAGGCCTCAAACCACGAGAAGCTCCAGCCCAAAAGGCAGCCAAAATGCAGCCCACATCCGGGAGAATCTCAAGAGCAGGGGTTGGAGCAAGCCAGGCCTCAAACCACGAGAAGCTCCAGCCCAAAAGGCAGCCAAAATGCAGCCCACATCCGGGAGAATCTCAAGAGCAGGGGGTGGAGCAAGCCAGGCCTCAAACCACGAGAAGCTCCAGCCCAAAAATGCACCCAAAATGCATTGCACATCCTGGAGAATCTCAACAGCAGGGGGTGGAGCAAGCCAGGCCTCAAACCATGAGAAGCTCCAGCCCAAAAGGCAGCCAAAATCCAGCCCACATCTGGGAGAATCTCAAGAGCAGGGGGTGGAGCAAGCCAGGCCTCAAACCACGAGAAGCTCCAGCCCAAAAGGCAGCCAAAATGCAGCCCACATCTGGGAGAATCTCAAGAGCAGGGGGTGGAGCAAGCCAGGCCTCAAACCATGAGAAGATCCAGCCCAAAAGGCAGACAAAATCCAGCCCATATCCGGGAGAATATCAAGAGCAGGGGGTGGAGTAAGCCAGGCCTCAAACCACGAGAAGCTCCAGCCCAAAAGGCAGCCAAAATGCAGCCCACATCCGGGAGAATCTCAAGAGCAGGGTGAGGAGCAAGCCAGGCCTCAAACCACGAGAAGCTCCAGCCCAAAAGGCAGCCAAAATGCAGCCCACATCTGGGAGAATCTCAAGAGCAGGGTGAGGAGCAAGCCAGGCCTCAAACCACGAGAAGCTCCAGCCCAAAATGCAGCCAAAATGCAGCCCACATCCGGGACAATTTCAAGAGCAGGGAGTGGAGCAATCCAGGCCTCAAACCACGAGAAACTCCAGCCGAAAAGTCAGCCAAAATGCAGCCCACATCCGGGAGAATCTCAAGAGCAGGGGGTGGAGCAAGCCAGGCCTCAAACCACGAGAAGCTCAAGCCCAAAAGGCAGCCAAAATGCAGCCCACATCTGGGAGAATCTCAAGAGCAGGGGGTGGAGCAATCCAGGCCTCAAACCATGAGAAGCTCCAGCCCAAAAGGCAGCCAAAATGCAGCCCACATGCAGGAGAATCTCAAGAGCAGGGGGTGGAGCAAGCCAGGCCTCAAACCATGAGAAGCTCCAGCCCAAAAGGGAGCCAAAATGCAGCCCACCTCCGGGAGAATCTCAAGAGCAGGGGGTGGAGCAAGGCAGGCCTCAAACCACGAGAAGCTCCAGCCCAAAAGGCAGCCAAAATCCAGCCCACCTCGGGGAGAATCTCAATGGCAGAGTTTGGAGTAAGCCAGGCCTCAAACCACGAGAAGCTCCAGCCCAAAATGCAGCCAAAATGCAGCCCACATCCGGGACAATTTCAAGAGCGGGGGGTGGAGCAAGCCAGGCCTCAAACCATGAGAAGCTCCAGCCAAAAAGGCAGCCAAAATGCAGCCCACATCCGGGAGAATATCAAGAGCAGGGGGTGGAGCAAGGCAGGCCTCAAACCTCGGGATTCTCCAGCCCAAAAGGCAGCCAAAATGCAGCCCACATCCAGGAGAATATCAAGAGCAGGGGGTGGAGCAAGCCAGGCCTCAAACCATGAGAAGCTCCAGCCCAAAATTGAGCCAAAATCCAGCCCACCTCCGGGAGAATCTCAAGAGCAGGGGGTGGAGCAAGCCAGGCCTCAAACCACGAGAAGCTCCAGCCCAAAAGGCAGCAACAATGCAGCCCACATCTGGGAGAATCTCAAGAGCAGGGGGTGGAGCAAGCCAGGCCTCAAACCACGAGAAGCTCCAGCCCAAAAGGCAGCCAAAATGCAGGCCACATGAGGGAGAATCTCAAGAGCAGGGGGTGGAGCAAGCCAGGCCTCAAACCTCGAGAAGCTCCAGCCCAAAAGACAGCCAAAATTCAGGCCACATGCGGGAGAATCTCAAGAGCAGGGGGTAGAGCAAGGCAGGCCTCAAACCATGAGAAGCTCCAGCCCAAAATGCAGCCAAAATGCAGCCCAAATCCGGGAGAATCTCAAGAGCAGGGGGTGGAGCAAGGCAGGCCTCAAACCACGAGAAGCTCCAGCCCAAAAGGCAGCCAAAATCCAGCCCACATCCGGGAGAATCTGAAGAGCAGAGGGTCGAGCAAGCCAGGCCTAAAACCACGAGAACCTCCAGCCCAAAAGGCAGCCAAAATGCAGGCCACATCCGGGAGAATCTCAAGAGCAGGGGGTGGAGCAAGCCAGGCCTCAAACCACGAGAAGCTCCAGCCCTAAATGCAGCCAAAATGCAGCCCACATCGAGGAGAATATCAAGAGCAGGGGGTGGAGCAAGGCAGGCCTCAAACCTCGAGAAGCTCCAGCCCAAAAGACAGCCAAAATGCAGCCCACATCCGGGAGAATCTCAAGAGCAGGGGATGGAGCAAGCCAGGCCTCAAACCACGAGAAGCTCCAGCCCAAAATGCAGACAAAATCCAGCCCATATCCGGGAGAATATCAAGAGCAGGGGGTGGAGCAAGCCAGGCCTCAAACCACGAGAAGCTCCAGCCCAAAAGGCAGCCAAAATGCAGCCCACATCCGGGAGAATCTCAAGAGCGGGGGGTGGAGCAAGCCAGGCCTCAAACCACGAGAAGCTCCAGCCCAAAAGGCAGCCAACATGCAGCCCACATCCGGGAGAATCTCAAGAGCAGGGTGAGGAGCAAGCCAGGACTCAAACCACGAGAAGCTCCAGCCCAAAAGGCAGCCAAAATCCAGCCCACATCCGGGAGAATCTCAAGAGCAGGGGGTGGAGCAAGCCAGGCCTCAAACCACGAGAAGCTCCAGCCCAAAAGAAAGCCAAAATCCAGACCACATCCGGGAGAATCTCAAGAGCAGGGGGTGGAGCAAGCCAGGCCTCAAACCAGGAGAAGCTCCAGCCCAAAAGGCAGCCAAAATGCAGCCCACATCCGGGAGAATCTCAAGAGCAGGGGGTGGAGCAAGCCAGGCCTCAAACCACGAGAAGCTCCAGCCCAAAAGGCAGTCAAAATCCAGCCCACCTCGGGGAGAATCTCAATGGCAGAGTTTGGAGTAAGCCAGGCCTCAAACCACGAGAAGCTCCAGCCCAAAATGCAGCCAAAATGCAGCCCACATCCGGGACAATTTCAAGAGCAGGGGGTGGAGCAAGCCAGGCCTCAAACCACGAGAAGCTCCAGCCCAAAAGGCAGCCAAAATGCAGGCCACATCCGGGAGAATCTCAAGAGCAGGGGATGGAGCAAGCCAGGCCTCAAACCACGAGAAGCTCCAGCCCAAGAATCAGCCAAAATGCAGCCCACCTCCGGGAGAATCTCAAGAGCAGGGGGTGGAGCAAGCCAGGCCTCAAACCACGAGAAGCTCCAGCCCAAAATGCAGCCAATATGCAGCCCACATCTGGTAGAATCTCAAGAGCAGGGGGTGGAGCAAGCCAGGTCTCAAACCACGAGAAGCTCCAGCCCAAAAGGCAGCGAAAATGCAGCCCACATCCGGGAGAATCTCAAGAGCAGGGTGTGGAGCAAGCCAGGCCTCAAACCACAAGAACCTCCAGCCCAAAAGGCAGCCAAAGTGCAGCCCACCTCAATGAGAAAATCAAGAGCAGGGGGTGGAGGAAGCCAGGCCTCAAACCACGAGAAGCTCCAGCCAAAAAGGCAGCCAAAATGCAGCCCACCTCCGGGAGAATCTCAAGAGCAGGGGGTGGAGCAAGCCAGGCCTCAAACCATGAGAAGCTCCAGCCCAAAAGGCAGCCAAAATGCAGCCCACATCCGGGAGAATCTCAAGAGCAGGGGGTGGAGCAAGCCAGGCCCCAAACCACGAGAACCTCCAGCCCAAAAGGCAGCCAAAATCCAGCCCACCTCCAGGAGAATTTCAAGAGCAGGGGGTGGAGCAAGCCAGGCCTCAAACCACGAGAACCTCCAGCCCAAAAGGCAGCCAAAATGCAGGCCACATCCGAGAGAATCTCAAGAGCAGGGGGTCGAGCAAGCCAGGCCTCAAACCACGAGAAGCTCCAGCCCAAAAGGCAGCCAAAATGCAGCCCACATGCAGGAGAATCTCAAGAGCAGGGGGTGGAGCAAGCCAGGCCTCAAACCACGAGAAGCTCCAGCCCAAAATGCAGCCAAAATCCAGCCCATATCCGGGAGAATCTCAAGAGCAGGGGGTGGAGCAAGCCAGGCCTCAAACCACGAGAAGCTCCAGCCCAAAATGCATCCAAAATCCAGCCCATATCCGGGAGAATCTCAAGAGCAGGGGGTGGAGCAAGCCAGGCCTCAAACCACGAGAAGCTCCGGCCCAAAAGACAGCCAAAATCCAGCCCACATCCGGGAGAATCTCAAGAGCAGGGGGTGGAGCAAGCCAGGCCTCAAACCACGAGAAGCTCCAGCCCAAAAGGCAGCAAAAATGCAGCCCACATCCAGGAGAATATGAAGAGTAGGGGGTGGAGCAAGGCAGGCCTCAAACCACGAGAAGCTCCAGCCCAAAATGTAGCCAAAATGCAGCCCACATCCGGGAGAATCTCAAGAGCAGGGGGTGGAGCAAGCCAGGCCTCAAACCACGAGAAGCTGCAGCCCAAAAGGCAGCCAAAATGCAGCCCACATCCGGGACAATCTCAAGAGCAGGGGGTGGTGCAAGCCAGGCCTCAAACCACGAGAAGCTCCAGCCCAAAAGGCAGCCAAAATGCAGCCCACATCCAGGAGAATCTCAAGAGCAGAGGGTGGAGCAAGCCAGGCCTCAAACCACGAGAAGCTCCAGCCCAAAAAGCAGCCAAAATGCAGCCCACAAGCAGGAGAATCTCAAGAGCAGGGGGTGGAGCAAGACAGGCCTCAAACCACGAGAAGCTCCAGCCCAAAATGCAGCCAAACTCCAGCCCACCTCCGGGAGAATATCAAGAGCAGGGGGTGGAGCAAGCCAGGCCTCAAACCACAAGAAGCTCCAGCCCAAAAGGCAGCCAAATTGCAGTCCACCTCCGGGAGAATATCAAGAGCAGGGGGTGGAGCAAGCCAGGCCTCAAACCACGAGAAGCTCCAGCCCAAAATGCAGCCAAAATCCAGCCCACATCCGGGAGAATCTCAAGAGCAGGGGGTGGAGCAAGCCAGGCCTCAAACCACGAGAACCTCCAGCCCAAAATGCAGCCAAACTCCAGCCCACCTCCAGGAGAATCTCAAGAGCAGGGGGTGGAGCAAGGCAGGCCTCAAACCACGAGAAGCTCCAGCCCAAAAGGCAGCCAAATTGCAGCCCACATCGAGGAGAATATCAAGCGCAGGGGGTGGAGCAAGCCAGGCCTCAAACCATGAGAAGCTCCAGCCCAAAATGCAGCCAAAATGCAGCCCACATCCGGGAGAATCTCAAGAGCAGGGTGTGGAGCAAGCCAGGCCTCAAACCACGAGAAGCTCCAGCCCAAAAGGCAGCCAAAATGCAGCCCACATCCGGGAGAATCTCAAGAGCAGGGGGTGGAGCAAGCCAGGCCTCAAACCACGAGAAGCTCCAGCCCAAAAGGCAGCCAAAATGCAGCCCACATCCGGGAGAATCTCAAGAGCAGGGGGTGGAGCAAGCCAGGCCTCAAACCACGAGAAGCTCCAGCCCAAAAGGCAGCCGAAATGCAGCCGACATCCGGGACAATTTCAAGAGCAGGGGGTGGAGCAAGCCAGGCCTCAAACCTCGAGAAGCTCCAGCCCAAAAGGGAGCCAAAATGCAGCCCATATCCGGGAGAATCTCAAGAGCAGGGGGTGGAGCAAGCCAGGCCTCAAACCTCGAGAAGCTCCAGCACAAAAGGCAGCCAAAATGCAGCCCACCTCCCTGAGAAAATCAAGAGCAGGGGGTGGAGCAAGCCAGGCCTTAAACCACGAGAAGCTCCTGCCCTAAAGGCAGCTACAATGCAGCCCACCTCCCTGAGAATATCAAGAGCAGGGGGTGGAGCAAGCCAGGCCTCAAACCACGAGAAGCTCCAGCCCAAAAGGCAGAAAAAATCCAGACCATATCCGGGAGAATATCAAGAGCAGGGGGTGGAGCAAGCCAGGCCTCAAACCAGGAGAAGCTCCAGCCCAAAAGGCAGCCAAAATGCAGCCCACATCCGGGAGAATCTCAAGAGCAGAGGGTGGAGCAAGCCAGGCCTCAAACCACGAGAAGCTCCAAACCCAAAATGGAGACAAAATGCAGCCCACATCCGGGAGAATCTCAAGAGCAGGGGGTGGAGAAAGCCAGGCCTCAAACCACGAGAAGCTCCAGCCCAAAAGGCAGCCAAAATGCAGCCCACATCCGGGAGAATCTCAAGAGCAGGGGGTGGAGCAAGCCAGGCCTCAAACCACGAGAAGCTCCAGCCCAAAAGGCAGAAAAAATCCAGACCATATCCGGGAGAATATCAAGAGCAGGGGGTGGAGCAAGCCAGGCCTCAAACCAGGAGAAGCTCCAGCCCAAAAGGCAGCCAAAATGCAGCCCACATCCGGGAGAATCTCAAGAGCAGAGGGTGGAGCAAGCCAGGCCTCAAACCACGAGAAGCTCCAAACCCAAAATGGAGACAAAATGCAGCCCACATCCGGGAGAATCTCAAGAGCAGGGGGTGGAGCAAGCCAGGCCTCAAACCACGAGAAGCTCCAGCCCAAAAGGCAGACAAAATGCAGCCCACCTCCGGGAGAATCTCAAGAGCAGGGGGTGGAGCAAGCCAGGCCTCAAACCTCGAGAAGCTCCAGCCCAAAAGTCAGCCAAAATGCAGCCCACATCCGGGAGAATCTCAAGAGCAGGGGGTGGAGGAAGCCAGGCCTCAAACCACGAGAAGCTCCTGCCCAAAAGGCAGTCAAAATCCAGCCCACATCCGGGAGAATCTCAAGAGCAGAGGGTGGAGCAAGCCAGGCCTCAAACCATGAGAACCTCCAGCCCAAAAGGCAGCCAAAATGCAGCCCACATCCGGGAGAATCTCAAGAGCAGGGGGTGGAGCAAGCCAGGCCTCAAACCACGAGAAGCTCCAGCCAAAAACGCAGCCAAAATGCAGCCCACATCCGGGAGAATCTCAAGAGCAGGGGGTGGAGCAAGGCAGGCCTCAAACCTCGGGATTCTCCAGCCCAAAAGGCAGCCAAAATGCAGCCCACATACGGGAGAATCTCAAGAGCAGGGGGTGGAGCAAGCCAGGCCTCAAACCACGAGAAGCTCCAGCACTAAAAGCAGCCAAAATGCAGCCCACATCTGGGAGAATATCAAGAGAAGCGGGTGGAGCAAGCCAGGCCTCAAACCACGAGAAGCTCCAGCCCAAAAGGCAGCCAAAATGCAGCCCACATACAGGAGAATATCAAGAGAGGAGGGTGGAGCAAGCCAGGCCTCAAACCATGAGAAGCTCCAGCCCAAAATGCAGCCAAAATGCTGCCCACATCCGGGAGAATCTCAATGGCAGAGTTTGGAGCAAGCCAGGCCTCCAACCACAAGAAGCTCCAGCCCAAAAGGCAGCCAAAATGCAGCCCACATCCGGGAGAATCTCAAGAGCAGGGGGTGGAGCAAGGCAGGCCTCAAACCACGAGAAGCTTCAGCCAAAAACGCAGCCAAAATGCAGCCCACATCCGGGAGAATATCAAGAGCAGGGGGTGGAGCAAGGCAGGCCTCAAACCTCGAGATTCTCCAGCCCAAAAGGCAGCCAAAATGCAGCCCACATCCGGGAGAATCTCAAGAGCAGGGGGTGGAGGAAGCCAGGCCTCAAACCACGAGAAGCTCCTGCCCAAAAGGCAGTCAAAATCCAGCCCACATCCGGGAGAATCTCAAGAGCAGAGGGTGGAGCAAGCCAGGCCTCAAACCATGAGAACCTCCAGCCCAAAAGGCAGCCAAAATGCAGCCCACATCCGGGAGAATCTCAAGAGCAGGGGGTGGAGCAAGCCAGGCCTCAAACCACGAGAAGCTCCAGCCAAAAACGCAGCCAAAATGCAGCCCACATCCGGGAGAATATCAAGAGCAGGGGGTGGAGCAAGCCAGGCCTCAAACCTCGGGATTCTCCAGCCCAAAAGGCAGCCAAAATGCAGCCCACATACAGGAGAATCTCAAGAGCAGGGGGTGGAGCAAGCCAGGCCTCAAACCACAAGAAGCTCCAGCCCAAAAGGCAGCCAAAATGCAGCCCACATACAGGAGAATATCAAGAGAGGAGGGTGGAGCAAGCCAGGCCTCAAACCACGAGAAGCTCCAGCCCAAAATGCAGACAAAATGCTGCCCACATCCGGGAGAATCTCAATGGCAGAGTTTGGAGCAAGCCAGGCCTCCAACCACAAGAAGCTCCAGCCCAAAAGGCAGCCAAAATGCAGCCCACATCCGGGAGAATATCAAGAGCAGGGGGTGGAGCAAGCCAGGCCTCAAACCATGAGAAGCTCCAGCCCAAAAGGCAGCCAAAATGCAGCCCACATCCGGGAGAACCTCAAGAGCAGGGGTTTGAGCAAGGCAGGCCTCAAACCACGAGAAGCTCCAGCCCAAAAGGCAGCCAAAATCCTACCCACATCCGGGAGAATCTCAAGAGCAGGGGTTGGAGCAAGCCAGGCCTCAAACCACGAGAAGCTCCAGCCCAAAAGGCAGCCAAAATGCAGCCCACATACGGGACAATCTCAAGAGCAGGGGGTGGAGCAAGCCAGGCCTCAAACCACGAGAAACTCCAGCCCAAAAATGCAGCCAAAATGCAGCGCACATGCGGGAGAATCTCAACAGCAGGGGGTGGAGCAAGCCAGGCCCCAAACCACGAGAAGCTCCAGCCCAAAATGCAGCCAAAATGCAGCCCACATCCGGGAGAATCTCAAGAGCAGGGGGTGGAGCAAGCCAGGCCTCAAACCACGAGAAGCTCCAGCCAAAAACGCAGCCAAAATGCAGCCCACATTCGGGAGAATATCAAGAGCAGGGGGTGGAGCAAGGCAGGCCTCAAACCTCGGGATTCTCCAGCCCAAAAGGCAGCCAAAATGCAGCCCACATACGGGAGAATCTCAAGAGCAGGGGGTGGAGCAAGCCAGGCCTCAAACCACGAGAAGCTCCAGCACTAAAAGCAGCCAAAATGCAGCCCATATTCGGGAGAATATCAAGAGAAGAGCGTGGAGCAAGCCAGGCCTCAAACCACGAGAAGCTCCAGCCCAAAAGGCAGCCAAAATGCAGCCCACATACAGGAGAATATCAAGAGAAGAGGGTGGAGCAAGCCAGGCCTCAAACCATGAGAAGCTCCAGCCCAAAATGCAGCCAAAATGCTGCCCACATCCGGGAGAATATCAAGAGCAGGGGGTGGAGCAAGCCAGGCCTCAAACCATGAGAAGCTCCAGCCCAAAAGGCAGCCAAAATGCAGCCCACATCCGGGAGAATATCAAGAGCAGGGGGTGGAGCAAGCCAGGCCTCAAACCACGAGAAGCTCCAGCCCAAAAGGCACCCAAAATGCAGCCCACATCCGGGAGAATCTCAAGAGCAGGGGTTGGAGCAAGCCAGGCCTCAAACCACGAGAAGCTCCAGCCCAAAATGCAGCCAAAATGCAGCCCACATCCGGGACAATCTCAAGAGCAGGGGGTGGAGCAAGCCAGGCCTCAAACCACGAGAAGCTCCAGCCCAAAAATGCAGCCAAAATGCAGCGCACATAAGGGAGAATCTCAAGAGCAGAGGGTGGAGCAAGCCAGGCCTCAAACCACGAGAAGCTCCAGCCCAAAAGGCAGACAAAATGCAGCCCACCTCCGGGAGAATCTCAAGAGCAGGGGGTGGAGCAAGCCAGGCCTCAAACCTCGAGAAGCTCCAGCCCAAAAGGCAGCCAAAATGCAGCCCACATCCGGGAGAATATCAAGAGCAGGGGGTGGAGCAAGGCAGGCCTCAAACCTCGAGATTCTCCAGCCCAAAAGGCAGCCAAAATGCAGCCCACATCCGGGACAATTTCAAGAGCAGGGGGTGGAGCAAGCAAGGCCTCAAACCACGAGAAGCTCCAGCCCTAAAGGCAGCCAAAATGCAGCCCACATCCGGGACAATCTCAAGAGCAGGGGGTGGAGGAAGCCAGGCCTCAAACCACGAGAAGCTCCAGCCCAAAAGGCAGCCAAAATGCAGCCCACATCCGGGAGAATCTCAAGAGCAGGGGGTGGAGCAAGGCAGGCCTCAAACCATGAGAAGCTCCAGCCCAAAAGGCAGCCAAAATGCAGCCCACATCCGGGACAATTTCAAGAGCAGGGGGTGGAGCAAGCAAGGCCTCAAACCACGAGAAGCTCCAGCCCTAAAGGCAGCCAAAATGCAGCCCACATCCGGGAGAATCTCAAGAGCAGGGGGTGGAGGAAGCCAGGCCTCAAACCACGAGAAGCTCCTGCCCAAAAGGCAGTCAAAATCCAGCCCACATCCGGGAGAATCTCAAGAGCAGAGGGTGGAGCAAGCCAGGCCTCAAACCATGAGAACCTCCAGCCCAAAAGGCAGCCAAAATGCAGCCCACATCCGGGAGAATCTCAAGAGCAGGGGGTGGAGCAAGCCAGGCCTCAAACCACGAGAAGCTCCAGCCAAAATCGCAGCTAAAATGCAGCCCACATCCGGGAGAATATCAAGAGCAGGGGGTGGAGCAAGGCAGGCCTCAAACCTCGAGATTCTCCAGCCCAAAAGGCAGCCAAAATGCAGCCCACATCCGGGAGAATGTCAAGAGCAGGGGGTGGAGCAAGCCAGGCCTCAAACCACGAGAAGCTCCTGCCCAAAAGGCAGTCAAAATCCAGCCCACATCCGGGAGAATCTCAAGAGCAGAGGGTGGAGCAAGCCAGGCCTCAAACCATGAGAAGCTCCAGCCCAAAAGGCAGCCAAAATGCAGCCCACATCCGGGAGAATCTCAAGAGCAGGGGGTGGAGCAAGCCAGGCCTCAAACCACGAGAAGCTCCAGCCAAAAAGGCAGCCAAAATGCAGCCCACATCCGGGAGAATATCAAGAGCAGGGGGTGGAGCAAGGCAGGCCTCAAACCTCGGGATTCTCCAGCCCAAAAGGCAGCCAAAATGCAGCCCATATCCGGGACAATTTCAAGAGCAGGGGGTGGAGCAAGCAAGGCCTCAAACCACGAGAAGCTCCAGCCCTAAAGGCAGCCAAAATGCAGCCCACATCCGGGAGAATCTCAAGAGCAGGGGGTGGAGGAAGCCAGGCCTCAAACCACGAGAAGCTCCAGCCCAAAAGGCAGCCAAAATGCAGCCCACATCCGGGAGAATCTCAAGAGCAGGGGGTGGAGCAAGGCAGGCCTCAAACCACGAGAAGCTCCAGCCCAAAAGGCAGCCAAAATGCAGCCCACATCCGGGACAATTTCAAGAGCAGGGGGTGGAGCATGCAAGGCCTCAAACCACGAGAAGCTCCAGCCCTAAAGGCAGCCAAAATACAGCCCACATCCGGGAGAATCTCAAGAGCAGGGGGTGGAGGAAGCCAGGCCTCAAACCACGAGAAGCTCCTGCCCAAAAGGCATTCAAAATCCAGCCCACATCCAGGAGAATCTCAAGAGCAGAGGGTGGAGCAAGCCAGGCCTCAAACCATGAGAACCTCCAGCCCAAAAGGCAGCCAAAATGCAGCCCACATCCGGGAGAATCTCAAGAGCAGGGGGTGGAGCAAGCCAGGCCTCAAACCACGAGAAGCTCCAGCCAAAATCGCAGCCAAAATGCAGCCCACATCCGGGAGAATATCAAGAGCAGGGGGTGGAGCAAGGCAGGCCTCAAACCTCGAGATTCTCCAGCCCAAAAGGCAGCCAAAATGCAGCCCACATCCGGGAGAATCTCAAGAGCAGGGGGTGGAGGAAGCCAGGCCTCAAACCACGAGAAGCTCCTGCCCAAAAGGCAGTCAAAATCCAGCCCACATCCGGGAGAATCTCAAGAGCAGAGGGTGGAGCAAGCCAGGCCTCAAACCATGAGAACCTCCAGCCCAAAAGGCAGCCAAAATGCAGCCCACATCCGGGAGAATCTCAAGAGCAGGGGGTGGAGCAAGCCAGGCCTCAAACCACGAGAAGCTCCAGCCAAAAACGCAGCCAAAATGCAGCCCACATCCGGGAGAATCTCAAGAGCAGGGGGTGGAGCAAGGCAGGCCTCAAACCTCGGGATTCTCCAGCCCAAAAGGCAGCCAAAATGCAGCCCACATACGGGAGAATCTCAAGAGCAGGGGTTGGA
The DNA here is from genome assembly GCA_027574665.1 of Rhynochetos jubatus. Lineage (NCBI taxonomy): Eukaryota > Metazoa > Chordata > Aves > Eurypygiformes > Rhynochetidae > Rhynochetos > Rhynochetos jubatus. The sequence continues at coordinate 823,688 of JAQBHY010000096.1, read as the reverse complement.
GCAAGCCAGGCCTCAAACCACGAGAAGCTCCAGCACTAAAAGCAGCCAAAATGCAGCCCACATCTGGGAGAATATCAAGAGAAGCGGGTGGAGCAAGCCAGGCCTCAAACCACGAGAAGCTCCAGCCCAAAAGGCAGCCAAAATGCAGCCCACATACAGGAGAATATCAAGAGAAGAGGGTGGAGCAAGCCAGGCCTCAAACCATGAGAAGCTCCAGCCCAAAATGCAGCCAAAATGCTGCCCACATCCGGGAGAATCTCAATGGCAGAGTTTGGAGCAAGCCAGGCCTCCAACCACAAGAAGCTCCAGCCCAAAAGGCAGCCAAAATGCAGCCCACATCTGGGAGAATATCAAGAGCAGGGGGTGGAGCAAGCCAGGCCTCAAACCATGAGAAGCTCCAGCCCAAAAGGCAGCCAAAATGCAGCCCACATCCGGGAGAACCTCAAGAGCAGGGGTTTGAGCAAGGCAGGCCTCAAACCACGAGAAGCTCCAGCCCAAAAGGCAGCCAAAATCCTACCCACATCCGGGAGAATCTCAAGAGCAGGGGTTGGAGCAAGCCAGGCCTCAAACCACGAGAAGCTCCAGCACAAAAGGCAGCCAAAATGCAGCCCACATCCGGGACAATCTCAAGAGCAGGGGGTGGAGCAAGCCAGGCCTCACACCACGAGAAACTCCAGCCCAAAAATGCAGCCAAAATGCAGCGCACATGCGGGAGAATCTCAACAGCAGGGGGTGGAGCAAGCCAGGCCTCAAACCACGAGAAGCTCCAGCCAAAAACGCAGCCAAAATGCAGCCCACATCCGGGAGAATATCAAGAGCAGGGGGTGGAGCAAGGCAGGCCTCAAACCATGGGATTCTCCAGCCCAAAAGGCAGCCAAAATGCAGCCCACATACGGGAGAATCTCAAGAGCAGGGGGTGGAGCAAGCCAGGCCTCAAACCTCGAGAAGCTCCAGCACTTAAACAGCCAAAATGCAGCCCATATTCGGGAGAATATCAAGAGAAGAGGGTGGAGCAAGCCAGGCCTCAAACCACGAGAAGCTCCAGCCCAAAAGGCAGCCAAAATGCAGCCCACATACAGGAGAATATCAAGAGAAGAGGGTGGAGCAAGCCAGGCCTCAAACCATGAGAAGCTCCAGCCCAAAATGCAGCCAAAATGCTGCCCACATCCGGGAGAATCTCAATGGCAGAGTTTGGAGCAAGCCAGGCCTCCAACCACAAGAAGCTCCAGCCCAAAAGGCAGCCAAAATGCAGCCCACATCCGGGAGAATATCAAGAGCAGGGGGTGGAGCAAGCCAGGCCTCAAACCATGAGAAGCTCCAGCCCAAAAGGCAGCCAAAATCCAGCCCACATCCGGGAGAACCTCAAGAGCAGGGGGTGGAGCAAGCCAGGCCTCAAACCACGAGAAGCTCCAGCCCAAAAGGCAGCCAAAATGCAGCCCACATCCGGGAGAATCTCAAGAGCAGGGGTTGGAGCAAGCCAGGCCTCAAACCACGAGAAGCTCCAGCCCAAAAGGCAGCCAAAATGCAGCCCACATCCGGGACAATCTCAAGAGCAGGGGGTGGAGCAAGCCAGGCCTCAAACCACGAGAAGCTCCAGCCCAAAAATGCAGCCAAAATGCAGCGCACATAAGGGAGAATCTCAAGGGCAGGGGGTGGAGCAAGCCAGGCCTCAAACCTCGAGAAGCTCCAGCCCAAAAGGCAGCCAAAATGCAGCCCACATCCGGGAGAATCTCAAGAGCAGGGGGTGGAACAAGCCAGGCCTTAAACCTCGAGAAGCTCCATCCCAAAAGGCAGCCAAAATGCAGCCCACATCCGGGAGAATCTCAAGAGCAGGGGTTGGAGCAAGCCAGGCCTCAAACCACGAGAAGCTCCAGCCTAAAAATGCAGCCAAAATGCAGCGCACATCCGGGAGAATCTCAACAGCAGGGGGTGGAGCAAGCCAGGCCTCAAACCACGAGAAGCTCCAGCCCAAAAGGCAGACAAAATCCAGCCCATATCCGGGAGAATATCAAGAGCAGGGGGTAGAGTAAGCCAGGCCTCAAACCACGAGAAGCTCCAGCCCAAAAGGCAGCCAAAATGCAGCCCACATCCGGGAGAATCTCAAGAGCAGGTTGTGGAGCAAGCCAGGCCTCAAACCTCGAGAAGCTCCAGCACTAAAAGCAGCCAAAATGCAGCCCATATTCGGGAGAATATCAAGAGAAGAGGGTGGAGCAAGCCAGGCCTCAAACCACGAGAAGCTCCAGCCCAAAAGGCAGCCAAAATGCAGCCCACATACAGGAGAATATCAAGAGAAGAGGGTGGAGCAAGCCAGGCCTCAAACCATGAGAAGCTCCAGCCCAAAATGCAGCCAAAATGCTGCCCACATCCGGGAGAATCTCAATGGCAGAGTTTGGAGCAAGCCAGGCCTCCAACCACAAGAAGCTCCAGCCCAAAAGGCAGCCAAAATGCAGCCCACATCCGGGAGAATCTCAAGAGCAGGGGTTGGAGCAAGCCAGGCCTCAAACCACGAGAAGCTCCAGCCCAAAAGGCAGCCAAAATGCAGCCCACATCCGGGACAATCTCAAGAGCAGGGGGTGGAGCAAGCCAGGCCTCAAACCACGAGAAGCTCCAGCCCAAAAATGCAGCCAAAATGCAGCGCACATAAGGGAGAATCTCAACAGCAGGGGGTGGAGCAAGCCAGGCCTCAAACCACGAGAAGCTGCAGCCCAAAAGGCAGCCAAAATGCAGCCCATATCCGGGAGAATATCAAGAGCAGGGGGTGGAGTAAGCCAGGCCTCAAACCACGAGAAGCTCCAGCCCAAAAGGCAGCCAAAATGCAGACCACATACAGGAGAATATCAAGAGAAGAGGGTGGAGCAAGCCAGGCCTCAAACCATGAGAAGCTCCAGCCCAAAATGCAGCCAAAATGCTGCCCACATCCGGGAGAATCTCAATGGCAGAGTTTGGAGCAAGCCAGGCCTCAAACCACGAGAAGCTCCAGCCCAAAATGCAGCCAAAATGCAGCCCACATCCGGGAGAATCTCAAGAGCAGGGGGTGGAGCAAGCCAGGCCTCAAACCATGAGAAGCTCCAGCCCAAAAGCAGCCAAAATCCAGCCCACATCCGGGAGAACCTCAAGAGCAGGGGGTGGAGCAAGCCAGGCCTCAAACCACGAGAAGCTCCAGCCCAAAAGTGAGCCAAAATGCAGGCCACATCCGGGAGAATCTCAAGAGCAGGGGTTGGAGCAAGCCAGGCCTCAAACCACGAGAAGCTCCAGCCCAAAAGGCAGCCAAAATGCAGCCCACATCCGGGACAATCTCAAGAGCAGGGGGTGGAGCAAGCCAGGCCTCAAACCACGAGAAACTCCAGCCCAAAAATGCAGCCAAAATGCAGCGCACATGCGGGAGAATCTCAACAGCAGGGGGTGGAGCAAGCCAGGCCTCAAACCACGAGAAGCTCCAGCCAAAAACGCAGCCAAAATGCAGCCCACATCCGGGAGAATATCAAGAGCAGGGGGTGGAGCAAGGCAGGCCTCAAACCTCGGGATTCTCCAGCCCAAAAGGCAGCCAAAATGCAGCCCACATACGGGAGAATCTCAAGAGCAGGGGGTGGAGCAAGCCAGGCCTCAAACCTCGAGAAGCTCCAGCACTAAAAGCAGCCAAAATGCAGCCCATATTCGGGAGAATATCAAGAGAAGAGGGTGGAGCAAGCCAGGCCTCAAACCACGAGAAGCTCCAGCCCAAAAGGCAGCCAAAATGCAGCCCACATACAGGAGAATATCAAGAGAAGAGGGTGGAGCAAGCCAGGCCTCAAACCATGAGAAGCTCCAGCCCAAAATGCAGCCAAAATGCTGCCCACATCCGGGAGAATCTCAATGGCAGAGTTTGGAGCAAGCCAGGCCTCCAACCACAAGAAGCTCCAGCCCAAAAGGCAGCCAAAATGCAGCCCACATCCGGGAGAATATCAAGAGCAGGGGGTGGAGCAAGCCAGGCCTCAAACCATGAGAAGCTCCAGCCCAAAAGCAGCCAAAATCCAGCCCACATCCGGGAGAACCTCAAGAGCAGGGGGTGGAGCAAGCCAGGCCTCAAACCACGAGAAGCTCCAGCCCAAAAGGCAGCCAAAATGCAGCCCACATCCGGGAGAATCTCAAGAGCAGGGGTTGGAGCAAGCCAGGCCTCAAACCACGAGAAGCTCCAGCCCAAAAGGCAGCCAAAATGCAGCCCACATCCGGGACAATCTCAAGAGCAGGGGGTGGAGCAAGCCAGGCCTCAAACCACGAGAAGCTCCAGCCCAAAAATGCAGCCAAAATGCAGCGCACATGCGGGAGAATCTCAACAGCAGGGGGTGGAGCAAGCCAGGCCTCAAACCACGAGAAGCTCCAGCCAAAAACGCAGCCAAAATGCAGCCCACATCCGGGAGAATATCAAGAGCAGGGGGTGGAGCAAGGCAGGCCTCAAACCTCGGGATTCTCCAGCCCAAAAGGCAGCCAAAATGCAGCCCACATACGGGAGAATCTCAAGAGCAGGGGGTGGAGCAAGCCAGGCCTCAAACCTCGAGAAGCTCCAGCACTAAAAGCAGCCAAAATGCAGCCCATATTCGGGAGAATATCAAGAGAAGAGGGTGGAGCAAGCCAGGCCTCAAACCACGAGAAGCTCCAGCCCAAAAGGCAGCCAAAATGCAGCCCACATACAGGAGAATATCAAGAGAAGAGGGTGGAGCAAGCCAGGCCTCAAACCATGAGAAGCTCCAGCCCAAAATGCAGCCAAAATGCTGCCCACATCCGGGAGAATCTCAATGGCAGAGTTTGGAGCAAGCCAGGCCTCCAACCACAAGAAGCTCCAGCCCAAAAGGCAGCCAAAATGCAGCCCACATCCGGGAGAATATCAAGAGCAGGGGGTGGAGCAAGCCAGGCCTCAAACCATGAGAAGCTCCAGCCCAAAAGGCAGCCAAAATCCAGCCCACATCCGGGAGAACCTCAAGAGCAGGGGGTGGAGCAAGCCAGGCCTCAAACCACGAGAAGCTCCAGCCCAAAAGGCAGCCAAAATGCAGCCCACATCCGGGAGAATCTCAAGAGCAGGGGTTGGAGCAAGCCAGGCCTCAAACCACGAGAAGCTCCAGCCCAAAAGGCAGACAAAATCCAGCCCATATCCGGGAGAATATCAAGAGCAGGGGGTAGAGTAAGCCAGGCCTCAAACCACGAGAAGCTCCAGCCCAAAAGGCAGCCAAAATGCAGCCCACATCCGGGAGAATCTCAAGAGCAGGGGGTGGAGCAAGCCAGGCCTCAAACCACGAGAAGCTCCAGCCCAAAAGGCAGCCAAAATGCAGCCCACATCCGGGAGAATCTCAAGAGCAGGGTGAGGAGCAAGCCAGGCCTCAAACCACGAGAAGCTCCAGCCCAAAATGCAGCCAAAATTCAGCCCACATCCGGGAGAATCTCAAGAGCAGGGGGTGGAGCAAGCCAGGCCTCAAACCACGAGAAGCTCCAGCCCAAAAGGCAGCAACAATGCAGGCCACATCTGGGAGAATCTCAAGAGCAGGGGGTGGAGCAAGCCAGGCCTCAAACCACGAGAAGCTCCAGCCCAAAAGGCAGCCAAAATGCAGGCCACATCCGGGAGAATCTCAAGAGCAGGGGGTGGAGCAAGCCAGGCCTCAAACCTCGAGAAGCTCCAGCCCAAAATGCAGCCAAAATTCAGGCCACATCCGGGAGAATCTCAAGAGCAGGGGGTGGAGCAAGGCAGGACTCAAACCACGAGAAGCTCCAGCCAAAAAGGCTGCCAAAATGCAGCCCACATCCGGGAGAATCTCAAGAGCAGGGGCTGGAGCAAGCCAGGCCTCAAACCACGAGAAGCTCCAGCCCAAAATGCAGACAAAATCCAGCCCATATCCGGGAGAATATCAAGAGCAGGGGGTGGAGCAAGCCAGGCCTCAAACCATGAGAAGCTCCAGCCCAAAATGCAGCCAAAATGCTGCCCACATCCGGGAGAATCTCAATGGCAGAGTTTGGAGCAAGCCAGGCCTCCAACCACAAGAAGCTCCAGCCCAAAAGGCAGCCAAAATGCAGCCCACCTCCGGGAGAATATCAAGAGCAGGGGGTGGAGCAAGCCAGGCCTCAAACCATGAGAAGCTCCAGCCCAAAAGCAGCCAAAATCCAGCCCACATCCGGGAGAACCTCAAGAGCAGGGGGTGGAGCAAGCCAGGCCTCAAACCACGAGAAGCTCCAGCCCAAAATGCAGCCAAAATGCAGCCCACATCCGGGAGAATCTCAAGAGCAGGGTGAGGAGCAAGCCAGGCCTCAAACCACGAGAAGCTCCAGCCCAAAATGCAGCCAAAATGCAGCCCACATCCGGGAGAATCTCAAGAGCAGGGGGTGGAGCAAGCCAGGCCTCAAACCACGAGAAGCTCCGGCCCAAAAGGCAGCAACAATGCAGGCCACATCTGGGAGAATCTCAAGAGCAGGGGGTGGAGCAAGCCAGGCCTCAAACCACGAGAAGCTCCAGCCCAAAAGGCAGCCAAAATGCAGGCCACATCCGGGAGAATCTCAAGAGCAGGGGGTGGAGCAAGCCAGGCCTCAAACCTCGAGAAGCTCCAGCCCAAAATGCAGCCAAAATTCAGGCCACATCCGGGAGAATCTCAAGAGCAGGGGGTGGAGCAAGGCAGGACTCAAACCACGAGAAGCTCCAGCCAAAAAGGCTGCCAAAATGCAGCCCACATCCGGGAGAATCTCAAGAGCAGGGGCTGGAGCAAGCCAGGCCTCAAACCACGAGAAGCTCCAGCCCAAAATGCAGACAAAATCCAGCCCATATCCGGGAGAATATCAAGAGCAGGGGGTGGAGCAAGCCAGGCCTCAAACCATGAGAAGCTCCAGCCCAAAATGCAGCCAAAATGCTGCCCACATCCGGGAGAATCTCAATGGCAGATTTTGGAGCAAGCCAGGCCTCCAACCACAAGAAGCTCCAGCCCAAAAGGCAGCCAAAATGCAGCCCACCTCCGGGAGAATATCAAGAGCAGGGGGTGGAGCAAGCCAGGCCTCAAACCATGAGAAGCTCCAGCCCAAAAGCAGCCAAAATCCAGCCCACATCCGGGAGAACCTCAAGAGCAGGGGGTGGAGCAAGCCAGGCCTCAAACCACGAGAAGCTCCAGCCCAAAAGGCAGCCAAAATGCAGCCCACATCCGGGAGAATCTCAAGAGCAGGGGTTGGAGCAAGCCAGGCCTCAAACCACGAGAAGCTCCAGCCCAAAAGGCAGCCAAAATGCAGCCCACATCCGGGACAATCTCAAGAGCAGGGGGTGGAGCAAGCCAGGCCTCAAACCACGAGAAGCTCCAGCCCAAAAATGCAGCCAAAATGCAGCGCACATGCGGGAGAATCTCAACAGCAGGGGGTGGAGCAAGCCAGGCCTCAAACCACGAGAAGCTCCAGCCAAAAACGCATCCAAAATGCAGCCCACATCCGGGAGAATATCAATAGCAGGGGGTGGAGCAAGGCAGGCCTCAAACCTCGGGATTCTCCAGCCCAAAAGGCAGCCAAAATGCAGCCCACATACGGGAGAATCTCAAGAGCAGGGGGTGGAGCAAGCCAGGCCTCAAACCTCGAGAAGCTCCAGCACTAAAAGCAGCCAAAATGCAGCCCATATTCGGGAGAATATCAAGAGAAGAGGGTGGAGCAAGCCAGGCCTCAAACCACGAGAAGCTCCAGCCCAAAAGGCAGCCAAAATGCAGCCCACATACAGGAGAATATCAAGAGAAGAGGGTGGAGCAAGCCAGGCCTCAAACCATGAGAAGCTCCAGCCCAAAATGCAGCCAAAATGCTGCCCACATCCGGGAGAATCTCAATGGCAGAGTTTGGAGCAAGCCAGGCCTCCAACCACAAGAAGCTCCAGCCCAAAAGGCAGCCAAAATGCAGCCCACATCCGGGAGAATATCAAGAGCAGGGGGTGGAGCAAGCCAGGCCTCAAACCATGAGAAGCTCCAGCCCAAAAGGCAGCCAAAATCCAGCCCACATCCGGGAGAACCTCAAGAGCAGGGGGTGGAGCAAGCCAGGCCTCAAACCACGAGAAGCTCCAGCCCAAAAGGCAGCCAAAATGCAGCCCACATCCGGGAGAATCTCAAGAGCAGGGGTTGGAGCAAGCCAGGCCTCAAACCACGAGAAGCTCCAGCCCAAAAGGCAGACAAAATCCAGCCCATATCCGGGAGAATATCAAGAGCAGGGGGTAGAGTAAGCCAGGCCTCAAACCACGAGAAGCTCCAGCCCAAAAGGCAGCCAAAATGCAGCCCACATCCGGGAGAATATCAAGAGCAGGGGGTGGAGCAAGCCAGGCCTCAAACCACGAGAAGCTCCAGCCCAAAAGGCAGCCAAAATGCAGCCCACATCCGGGAGAATCTCAAGAGCAGGGTGAGGAGCAAGCCAGGCCTCAAACCACGAGAAGCTCCAGCCCAAAATGCAGCCAAAATGCAGCCCACATCCGGGAGAATCTCAAGAGCAGGGGGTGGAGCAAGCCAGGCCTCAAACCACGAGAAGCTCCAGCCCAAAAGGCAGCAACAATGCAGGCCACATCTGGGAGAATCTCAAGAGCAGGGGGTGGAGCAAGCCAGGCCTCAAACCACGAGAAGCTCCAGCCCAAAAGGCAGCCAAAATGCAGCCCACATCCGGGAGAATCTCAAGAGCAGGGGGTGGAGCAAGCCAGGCCTCAAACCTCGAGAAGCTCCAGCCCAAAATGCAGCCAAAATTCAGGCCACATCCGGGAGAATCTCAAGAGCAGGGGGTGGAGCAAGGCAGGACTCAAACCACGAGAAGCTCCAGCCCAAAAGGCTGCCAAAATGCAGCCCACATCCGGGAGAATCTCAAGAGCAGGGGGTGGAGCAAGCCAGGCCTCAAACCACGAGAAGCTCCAGCCCAAAATGCAGACAAAATCCAGCCCATATCCGGGAGAATATCAAGAGCAGGGGGTGGAGCAAGCCAGGCCTCAAACCACGAGAAGCTCCAGCCCAAAAGGCAGCCAAAATGCAGCCCACATCCGGGAGAATCTCAAGAGCAGGGGGTGGAGCAAGCCAGGCCTCAAACCACGAGAAGCTCCAGCCCAAAAGTCAGCCAAAATGCAGCCCACATCCGGGAGAATCTCAAGAGCAGGGGTTGGAGCAAGCCAGGCCTCAAACCACGAGAAGCTCCAGCCCAAAAGGCAGACAAAATCCAGCCCATATCCGGGAGAATATCAAGAGCAGGGGGTAGAGTAAGCCAGGCCTCAAACCACGAGAAGCTCCAGCCCAAAAGGCAGCCAAAATGCAGCCCACATCCGGGAGAATATCAAGAGCAGGGGGTGGAGCAAGCCAGGCCTCAAACCACGAGAAGCTCCAGCCCAAAATGCAGCCAAAATGCAGCCCACATCCGGGAGAATCTCAAGAGCAGGGGGTGGAGCAAGCCAGGCCTCAAACCACGAGAAGCTCCAGCCCAAAAGGCAGCAACAATGCAGGCCACATCTGGGAGAATCTCAAGAGCAGGGGGTGGAGCAAGCCAGGCCTCAAACCACGAGAAGCTCCAGCCCAAAAGGCAGCCAAAATGCAGGCCACATCCGGGAGAATCTCAAGAGCAGGGGGTGGAGCAAGCCAGGCCTCAAACCTCGAGAAGCTCCAGCCCAAAATGCAGCCAAAATTCAGGCCACATCCGGGAGAATCTCAAGAGCAGGGGGTGGAGCAAGGCAGGACTCAAACCACGAGAAGCTCCAGCCCAAAAGGCTGCCAAAATGCAGCCCACATCCGGGAGAATCTCAAGAGCAGGGGGTGGAGCAAGCCAGGCCTCAAACCACGAGAAGCTCCAGCCCAAAATGCAGACAAAATCCAGCCCATATCCGGGAGAATATCAAGAGCAGGGGGTGGAGCAAGCCAGGCCTCAAACCACGAGAAGCTCCAGCCCAAAAGGCAGCCAAAATGCAGCCCACATCCGGGAGAATCTCAAGAGCAGGGGGTGGAGCAAGCCAGGCCTCAAACCACGAGAAGCTCCAGCCCAAAAGTCAGCCAAAATGCAGCCCACATCCGGGAGAATCTCAAGAGCAGGGTGAGGAGCAAGCCAGGCCTCAAACCTCGGGATTCTCCAGCCCAAAAGGCAGCCAAAATGCAGCCCACATACGGGAGAATCTCAAGAGCAGGGGGTGGAGCAAGCCAGGCCTCAAACCTCGAGAAGCTCCATCACTAAAAGCAGCCAAAATGCAGCCCATATTCGGGAGAATATCAAGAGAAGAGGGTGGAGCAAGCCAGGCCTCAAACCACGAGAAGCTCCAGCCCAAAAGGCAGCCAAAATGCAGCCCACATACAGGAGAATATCAAGAGAAGAGGGTGGAGCAAGCCAGGCCTCAAACCATGAGAAGCTCCAGCCCAAAATGCAGCCAAAATGCTGCCCACATCCGGGAGAGTCTCAATGGCAGAGTTTGGAGCAAGCCAGGCCTCCAACCACAAGAAGCTCCAGCCCAAAAGGCAGCCAAAATGCAGCCCACATCCGGGAGAATCTCAAGAGCAGGGGTTGGAGCAAGCCAGGCCTCAAACCACGAGAAGCTCCAGCCCAAAAGGCAGCCAAAATGCAGCCCACATCCGGGACAATCTCAAGAGCAGGGGGTGGAGCAAGCCAGGCCTCAAACCACGAGAAGCTCCAGCCCAAAAATGCAGCCAAAATGCAGCGCACATAAGGGAGAATCTCAACAGCAGGGGGTGGAGCAAGCCAGGCCTCAAACCACGAGAAGCTGCAGCCCAAAAGGCAGCCAAAATGCAGCCCATATCCGGGAGAATATCAAGAGCAGGGGGTGGAGTAAGCCAGGCCTCAAACCACGAGAAGCTCCAGCCCAAAAATGCAGCCAAAATGCAGCGCACATCCGGGAGAATCTCAAGAGCAGGGGGTGGAGCAAGCCAGGCCTCAAACCACGAGAAGCTCCAGCCCAAAAGGCAGACAAAATCCAGCCCATATCCGGGAGAATATCAAGAGCAGGGGGTGGAGTAAGCCAGGCCTCAAACCACGAGAAGCTCCAGCCCAAAAGGCAGCCAAAATGCAGCCCATATCCGGGAGAATCTCAAGAGCAGGGGGTGGAGCAAGCCAGGCCTCAAACCTCGAGAAGCTCCAGACCAAAATGCAGCCAAAATTCAGGCCACATCCGGGAGAATCTCAAGAGCAGGGGGTGGAGCAAGGCAGGCCTCAAACCACGAGAAGCTCCAGCCCAAAAGGCTGCCAAAATGCAGCCCACATCCGGGAGAATCTCAAGAGCAGGGGGTGGAGCAAGCCAGGCCTCAAACCACGAGAAGCTCCAGCCCAAAAGGCAGCCAAAATGCAGCCCACCTCCGGGAGAATATCAAGAGAAGGGGGTGGAGCAAGGCAGGCCTGAAACCACGAGAAGCTCCAGCCCAAAAGGCAGCCAAAATCCAGCCCACATCCGGGAGAATCTGAAGAGCAGAGGGTCGAGCAAGCCAGGCCTAAAACCACGAGAACCTCCAGCCCAAAAGGCAGCCAAAATGCAGGCCACATCCGGGAGAATCTCAAGAGCAGGGGGTGGAGCAAGCCAGGCCTCAAACCACGAGAAGCTCCAGCCAAAAACGCAGCCAAAATGCAGCCCACATCCGGGAGAATATCAAGAGCAGGGGGTGGAGCAAGGCAGGCCTCAAACCTCGGGATTCTCCAGCCCAAAAGGCAGCCAAAATGCAGCCCACATACGGGAGAATCTCAAGAGCAGGGGGTGGAGCAAGCCAGGCCTCAAACCTCGAGAAGCTCCAGCACTAAAAGCAGCCAAAATGCAGCCCATATTCAGGAGAATATCAAGAGAAGAGGGTGGAGCAAGCCAGGCCTCAAACCACGAGAAGCTCCAGCCCAAAAGGCAGCCAAAATGCAGCCCACATACAGGAGAATATCAAGAGAAGAGGGTGGAGCAAGCCAGGCCTCAAACCATGAGAAGCTCCAGCCCAAAATGCAGCCAAAATGCTGCCCACATCCGGGAGAATCTCAATGGCAGAGTTTGGAGCAAGCCAGGCCTCCAACCACAAGAAGGTCCAGCCCAAAAGGCAGCCAAAATGCAGCCCACATCCGGGAGAATATCAAGAGCAGGGGGTGGAGCAAGCCAGGCCTCAAACCATGAGAAGCTCCAGCCCAAAAGGCAGCCAAAATGCAGCCCACATCCGGGAGAACCTCAAGAGCAGGGGGTGGAGGAAGCCAGGCCTCAAACCACGAGAAGCTCCAGCCCAAAAGACAGCCAAAATGCAGCCCACATCCGGGAGAATCTCAAGAGCAGGGGTTGGAGCAAGCCAGGCCTCAAACCACGAGAAGCTCCAGCCCAAAAGGCAGCCAAAATGCAGCCCACATCCGGGACAATCTCAAGAGCAGGGGGTGGAGCAAGCCAGGCCTCAAACCACGAGAAGCTCCAGCCCAAAAATGCAGCCAAAATGCAGCGCACATAAGGGAGAATCTCAACAGCAGGGGGTGGAGCAAGCCAGGCCTCAAACCACGAGAAGCTGCAGCCCAAAAGGCAGACAAAATCCAGCCCATATCCGGGAGAATATCAAGAGCAGGGGGTGGAGTAAGCCAGGCCTCAAACCACGAGAAGCTCCAGCCCAAATTGCAGCCAAAATGCAGCCCACATCCGGGAGAATCTCAAGAGCAGGGGGTGGAGCAAGCCAGGCCTCAAACCTCGAAAACATCCAGCCCAAAATGCAGCCAAAATGCAGCCCACATCCGGGAGAATCTCAAGAGCAGGGTGAGGAGCAAGCCAGGCCTCAAACCACGAGAAGCTCCAGCCCAAAATGCAGCCAAAATGCAGCCAACATCCGGGACAATTTCAAGAGCAGGGGGTGGAGCAAGCCAGGCCTCAAACCACGAGAAACTCCAGCCCAAAATTCAGCCAAAATGCAGCCCACATCCGGGAGAATCTCAAGAGCAGGGGGTGGAGCAAGCCAGGCCTCAAACCTCGAGAAGCTCCAGCCCAAAAGGCAGCCAAAATGCAGCCCACATCCGGGAGAATATCAAGAGCAGGGGGTGGAGCAAGGCAGGCCTCAAACCTCGGGATTCTCCAGCCCAAAAGGCAGCCAAAATGCAGCCCACATCCAGGAGAATATCAAGAGCAGGGGGTGGAGCAAGCCAGGCCTCAAACCATGAGAAGCTCCAGCCCAAAATTGAGCCAAAATGCAGCCCACCTCCGGGAGAATCTCAAGAGCAGGGGGTGGAGCAAGCCAGGCCTCAAACCACGAGAAGCTCCAGCCCAAAATGCAGCAACAATGCAGGCCACATCTGGGAGAATCTCAAGAGCAGGTGGTGGAGCAAGCCAGGCCTCAAACCTCGAGAAGCTCCAGCCCAAAATGCAGCCAAAATTCAGGCCACATCCGGGAGAATCTCAAGAGCAGGGGGTGGAGCAAGCCAGGCCTCAAACCACGAGAAGCTCCAGCCCAAAAGGCTGCCAAAATGCAGCCCACATCCGGGAGAATCTCAAGAGCAGGGGGTGGAGCAAGCCAGGCCTCAAACCACGAGAAGCTCCAGCCCAAAAGGCAGCCAAAATGCAGCCCACATCCGGGAGAATATCAAGAGAAGGGGGTGGAGCAAGGCAGGCCTCAAACCACGAGAAGCTCCAGCCCAAAAGGCACCCACAATCCAGCCCACATCCGGGAGAATCTGAAGAGCAGAGGGTCGAGCAAGCCAGGCCTCAAACCACGAGAACCTCCAGCCCAAAAGGCAGCCAAAATGCAGGCCACATCCGGGAGAATCTCAAGAGCAGGGGGTGGAGCAAGCCAGGCCTCAAACCACGAGAAGCTCCAGCCCAAAAGGCAGCCAAAATGCAGCCCACATCCGGGACAATCTCAAGAGCAGGGGGTGGAGCAAGCCAGGCCTCAAACCACGAGAAGCTCCAGCCCAAAACGCAGCCAAAATGCAGCCCACATCGAGGAGAATATCAAGAGCAGGGGGTGGAGCAAGGCAGGCCTCAAACCTCGAGAAGCTCCAGCCCAAAAGACAGCCAAAATGCAGCCCACATCCGGGAGAATCTCAAGAGCAGGGGGTGGAGCAAGCCAGGCCTCAAACCACGAGAAGCTCCAGCCCAAAAGGCAGCCAAAATGCAGCCCACATCCGGGAGAATCTCAAGAGCAGGGTGAGGAGCAAGCCAGGCCTCAAACCTCGAGAAGCTCCAGCCCAAAAGAAAGCCAAAATCCAGGCCACATCCGGGAGAATCTCAAGAGCAGGGGGTGGAGCAAGGCAGGCCTCAAACCAGGAGAAGCTCCAGCCCAAAAGGCAGCCAAAATGTAGCCCACATGCAGGAGAATCTCAAGAGCAGGGGGGGGAGCAAGCCAGGCCTCAAACCACGAGAAGCTCCAGCCCAAAAGGCAGCCAAAATCCAGCCCACCTCGGGGAGAATCTCAATGGCAGAGTTTGGAGTAAGCCAGGCCTCAAACCACGAGAAGCTCCAGCCCAAAATGCAGCCAAAATGCAGCCCACATCCGGGACAATTTCAAGAGCAGGGGGTGGAGCAAGCCAGGCCTCAAACCACGAGAAGCTCCAGCCAAAAAGGCAGCCAAAATGCAGGCCACATCCGGGAGAATATCAAGAGCAGGGGGTCGAGCAAGCCAGGCCTCAAACCACGAGAAGCTCCAGCCCAAAAGGCAGCCAAAATCCAGCCCACATTCAGGAGAATTTCAAGAGCAGGGGGTGGAGCAAGCCAGGCCTCAAACCACGAGAAGCTCCAGCCCAAAAGGCAGCCAAAATGCAGCCCACATCCGGGAGAATCTCAAGAGCAGGGGGTGGAGCAAGCCAGGCCTCAAACCTCGAGAAGCTCCAGCCCAAAATGCTACCAAAATGCAGCCCACATCCGGGACAATCTCAAGAGCAGGGGGTGGTGCAAGCCAGGCCTCAAACCACGAGAAGCTCCAGCCCAAAAGGCAGCCAAAATGCAGCCCACTTCCGGGAGAATCTCAAGAGCAGGGGGTGGAGCAAGCCAGGCCTCAAACCACGAGAAGCTCCAGCCCAAAAGGCAGCCAAAATCCAGCCCACATTCAGGAGAATTTCAAGAGCAGGGGGTGGAGCAAGCCAGGCCTCAAACCACGAGAAGCTCCAGCCCAAAAGGCAGCCAAAATGCAGCCCACATACAGGAGAATATCAAGAGAAGAGGGTGGAGCAAGCCAGGCCTCAAACCATGAGAAGCTCCAGCCCAAAATGCAGCCAAAATGCTGCCCACATCCGGGAGAATCTCAATGGCAGAGTTTGGAGCAAGCCAGGCCTCCAACCACAAGAAGGTCCAGCCCAAAAGGCAGCCAAAATGCAGCCCACATCCGGGAGAATATCAAGAGCAGGGGGTGGAGCAAGCCAGGCCTCAAACCATGAGAAGCTCCAGCCCAAAAGGCAGCCAAAATGCAGCCCACATCCGGGAGAACCTCAAGAGCAGGGGGTGGAGGAAGCCAGGCCTCAAACCACGAGAAGCTCCAGCCCAAAAGACAGCCAAAATGCAGCCCACATCCGGGAGAATCTCAAGAGCAGGGGTTGGAGCAAGCCAGGCCTCAAACCACGAGAAGCTCCAGCCCAAAAGGCAGCCAAAATGCAGCCCACATCCGGGACAATCTCAAGAGCAGGGGGTGGAGCAAGCCAGGCCTCAAACCACGAGAAGCTCCAGCCCAAAAATGCAGCCAAAATGCAGCGCACATAAGGGAGAATCTCAACAGCAGGGGGTGGAGCAAGCCAGGCCTCAAACCACGAGAAGCTGCAGCCCAAAAGGCAGACAAAATCCAGCCCATATCCGGGAGAATATCAAGAGCAGGGGGTGGAGTAAGCCAGGCCTCAAACCACGAGAAGCTCCAGCCCAAATTGCAGCCAAAATGCAGCCCACATCCGGGAGAATCTCAAGAGCAGGGGGTGGAGCAAGCCAGGCCTCAAACCTCGAAAACATCCAGCCCAAAATGCAGCCAAAATGCAGCCCACATCCGGGAGAATCTCAAGAGCAGGGTGAGGAGCAAGCCAGGCCTCAAACCACGAGAAGCTCCAGCCCAAAATGCAGCCAAAATGCAGCCAACATCCGGGACAATTTCAAGAGCAGGGGGTGGAGCAAGCCAGGCCTCAAACCACGAGAAACTCCAGCCCAAAATTCAGCCAAAATGCAGCCCACATCCGGGAGAATCTCAAGAGCAGGGGGTGGAGCAAGCCAGGCCTCAAACCTCGAGAAGCTCCAGCCCAAAAGGCAGCCAAAATGCAGCCCACATCCGGGAGAATATCAAGAGCAGGGGGTGGAGCAAGGCAGGCCTCAAACCTCGGGATTCTCCAGCCCAAAAGGCAGCCAAAATGCAGCCCACATCCAGGAGAATATCAAGAGCAGGGGGTGGAGCAAGCCAGGCCTCAAACCATGAGAAGCTCCAGCCCAAAATTGAGCCAAAATGCAGCCCACCTCCGGGAGAATCTCAAGAGCAGGGGGTGGAGCAAGCCAGGCCTCAAACCACGAGAAGCTCCAGCCCAAAATGCAGCAACAATGCAGGCCACATCTGGGAGAATCTCAAGAGCAGGTGGTGGAGCAAGCCAGGCCTCAAACCTCGAGAAGCTCCAGCCCAAAAGGCAGCCAAAATGCAGCCCACATCCGGGACAATTTCAAGAGCAGGGGGTGGAGCAAGCCAGGCCTCAAACCACGAGAAGCTCCAGCCCAAAAGGCAGCCAAAATGCAGCCCAAATCCGGGAGAATCTCAAGAGCAGGGGGTGGAGGAAGCCAGGCCTCAAACCACGAGAAGCTCCAGCCCAAAAGAAAGCCAAAATCCAGCCCACATCCGGGAGAATCTCAAGAGCAGGGGGTGGAGCAAGCCAGGCCTCAAACCAGGAGAAGCTCCAGCCCAAAAGGCAGCCAAAATGCAGCCCACATGCAGGAGAATCTCAAGAGCAGGGGGTGGAGCAAGCCAGGCCTCAAACCACGAGAAGCTCCAGCCCAAAAGGGAGCCAAAACCCAGCACACCTCCGGGAGAATCTCAAGAGCAGGGGGTGGAGCAAGCCAGGCCTCAAACCACGAGAAGCTCCAGCCCAAAAGGCAGCAACAATGCAGGCCACATCTGGGAGAATCTCAAGAGCAGGGGGTGGAGCAAGCCAGGCCTCAAACCACGAGAAGCTCCAGCCCAAAAGGCAGCCAAAATGCAGGCCACATCCGGGAGAATCTCAAGAGCAGGGGGTGGAGCAAGCCAGGCCTCAAACCTCGAGAAGCTCCAGCCCAAAATGCAGCCAAAATGCACGCCACATGCGGGAGAATCTCAAGAGCAGGGGGTAGAGCAAGGCAGGCCTCAAACCACGAGAAGCTCCAGCCCAAAAGGCTGCCAAAATGCAGCCCACATCCGGGAGAATCTCAAGAGCAGGGGGTGGAGCAAGCCAGGCCTCAAACCACGAGAATCTCCAGCCCAAAAGGCAGCCAAAGTGCAGCCCACATCCGGGAGAATATCAAGAGAAGGGGGTGGAGCAAGGCAGGCCTCAAACCACGAGAACCTCCAGCCCAAAAGGCAGCCAAAATGCAGGCCACATCCGGGAGAATCTCAAGAGCAGGGGGTGGAGCAAGCCAGGCCTCAAACCACGAGAAGCTCCAGCCCAAAAGGCAGCCAAAATGCAGCCCACATCCGGGACAATCTCAAGAGCAGGGGGTGGAGCAAGCCAGGCCTCAAACCACGAGAAGCTCCAGCCCAAAACGCAGCCAAAATGCAGCCCACATCGAGGAGAATATCAAGAGCAGGGGGTGGAGCAAGGCAGGCCTCAAACCTCGAGAAGCTCCAGCCCAAAAGACAGCCAAAATGCAGCCCACATCCGGGAGAATCTCAAGAGCAGGGGGTGGAGCAAGCCAGGCCTCAAACCACGAGAAGCTCCAGCCCAAAAGGCAGCCAAAATGCAGCCCACATCCGGGAGAATCTCAAGAGCAGGGTGAGGAGCAAGCCAGGCCTCAAACCTCGAGAAGCTCCAGCCCAAAAGAAAGCCAAAATCCAGGCCACATCCGGGAGAATCTCAAGAGCAGGGGGTGGAGCAAGGCAGGCCTCAAACCAGGAGAAGCTCCAGCCCAAAAGGCAGCCAAAATGTAGCCCACATGCAGGAGAATCTCAAGAGCAGGGGGGGGAGCAAGCCAGGCCTCAAACCACGAGAAGCTCCAGCCCAAAAGGCAGCCAAAATCCAGCCCACCTCGGGGAGAATCTCAATGGCAGAGTTTGGAGTAAGCCAGGCCTCAAACCACGAGAAGCTCCAGCCCAAAATGCAGCCAAAATGCAGCCCACATCCGGGACAATTTCAAGAGCAGGGGGTGGAGCAAGCCAGGCCTCAAACCACGAGAAGCTCCAGCCAAAAAGGCAGCCAAAATGCAGGCCACATCCGGGAGAATCTCAAGAGCAGGGGATGGAGCAAGCCAGGCCTCAAACCACGAGAAGCTCCAGCCCAAGAATCAGCCAAAATGCAGCCCACCTCCGGGAGAATCTCAAGAGCAGGGGGTGGAGCAAGCCAGGCCTCAAACCACGAGAAGCTCCAGCCCAAAATGCAGCCAATATGCAGCCCACATCTGGTAGAATCTCAAGAGCAGGGGGTGGAGCAAGCCAGGTCTCAAACCACGAGAAGCTCCAGCCCAAAAGGCAGCCAAAATGCAGCCCACATCCGGGAGAATCTCAAGAGCAGGGGGTGCAGCAAGCCAGGCCTCAAACCACGAGAACCTCCAGCCCAAAAGGCAGCCAAAATGCAGGCCACATCCGGGAGAATATCAAGAGCAGGGGGTCGAGCAAGCCAGGCCTCAAACCACGAGAAGCTCCAGCCCAAAAGGCAGCCAAAATCCAGCCCACATTCAGGAGAATTTCAAGAGCAGGGGGTGGAGCAAGCCAGGCCTCAAACCACGAGAAGCTCCAGCCCAAAAGGCAGCCAAAATGCAGCCCACATCCGGGAGAATCTCAAGAGCAGGGGGTGGAGCAAGCCAGGCCTCAAACCTCGAGAAGCTCCAGCCCAAAATGCTACCAAAATGCAGCCCACATCCGGGACAATCTCAAGAGCAGGGGGTGGTGCAAGCCAGGCCTCAAACCACGAGAAGCTCCAGCCCAAAAGGCAGCCAAAATGCAGCCCACTTCCGGGAGAATCTCAAGAGCAGGGGGTGGAGCAAGCCAGGCCTCAAACCACGAGAAGCTCCAGCCCAAAAGGCAGCCAAAATCCAGCCCACATTCAGGAGAATTTCAAGAGCAGGGGGTGGAGCAAGCCAGGCCTCAAACCACGAGAAGCTCCAGCCAAAAAGGCAGCCAAAATGCAGGCCACATCCGAGAGAATCTCAAGAGCAGGGGGTGGAGCAAGCCAGGCCTCAAACCACGAGAAGCTCCAGCCCAAAAGGCTACCAAAATGCAGCCCACATCCGGGAGAATCTCAAGAGCAGGGGTTGGAGCAAGCCAGGCCTCAAACTCGAGAAGCTCCAGCCCAAAATGCAGCCAAAATTCAGCCCACATCCGGGAGAATCTTAAGAGCAGGGGGTGGATCAAGCCAGGCCTCAAACCACGAGAAGCTCCAGCCCAAAATGCAGCCAAAATGCAGCCCACATCCAGGAGAATCTCAAGAGCAGGGGGTGGAGCAAGCCAGGCCTCAAACCACGAGAAGCTCCAGCCCAAAATGCAGCCAAAATCCAGCCCATATCCGGGAGAATCTCAAGAGCAGGGGGTGGAGCAAGCCAGGCCTCAAACCACGAGAAGCTCCAGCCCAAAATGCAGCCAAAATCCAGCCCATATCCGGGAGAATCTCAAGAGCAGGGGGTGGAGCAAGCCAGGCCTCAAACCACGAGAAGCTCCGGCCCAAAAGACAGCCAAAATCCAGCCCACATCCGGGAGAATCTCAAGAGCAGGGGGTGGAGCAAGCCAGGCCTCAAACCACGAGAAGCTCCAGCACTAAAAGCAGCCAAAATGCAGCCCACATCTGGGAGAATATCAAGAGAAGCGGGTGGAGCAAGCCAGGCCTCAAACCACGAGAAGCTCCAGCCCAAAATGTAGCCAAAATGCAGCCCACATCCGGGAGAATCTCAAGAGCAGGGGGTGGAGCAAGCCAGGCCTCAAACCACGAGAAGCTCCAGCCCAAAAGACAGCCAAAATGCAGCCCACATCCGGGACAATCTCAAGAGCAGGGGGTGGTGCAAGCCAGGCCTCAAACCACGAGAAGCTCCAGCCCAAAAGGCAGCCAAAATGCAGCCCACATCCGGGAGAATCTCAAGAGCAGAGGGTGGAGCAAGCCAGGCCTCAAACCACGAGAAGCTCCAGCCCAAAAGGCAGCCAAAATCCAGCCCACATCCGGGAGAATATCAAGAGCAGGGGGTGGTGAAGCCAGGCCTCAAACCATGAGAAGCTCCAGCCCAGAAGTGAGCCAAAATCCAGCCCACATCCGGGAGAATCTCAAGAGCAGGGGGTGGAGCAAGCCAGGCCTCAAACCACGAGAAGCTCCAGCCCAAAAGGCAGCCAAAATGCAGGCCACATCCGGGAGAATCTCAAGAGCAGGGGGTGGAGCAAGGCAGGCCTCAAACCACGAGAAGCTCCAGCACAAAAGGCAGCCAAAATTCAGGCCACATGCGGGAGAATCTCAAGAGCAGGGGGTCGAGCAAGGCAGGCCTCAAACCACGAGAAGCTCCAGCCCAACAATGGAGCCAAAATGCAGCCCACATTCGGGAGAATCTCAAGAGCAGGGGGTGGAGCAAGCCAGGCCTCAAACCACGAGAAGCTCCAGCCCAAAATGCAGCCAAAATGCAGCCCACATCCGGGAGAATCTCAAGAGCAGGGGGTGGAGCAAGCCAGGCCTCAAACCACGAGAAGCTCCAGCCCTAAAGGCAGCCAAAATGCAGCCCACATCCGGGAGAATCTCAAGAGCAGGGTGTGGAGCAAGCCAGGCCTCAAACCACGAGAAGCTCCAGCCCAAAAGGCAGCCAAAATGCACGCCACATCCGGGAGAATTTCAAGAGCAGGGGGTGGAGCAAGGCAGGCCTCAAACCACGAGAAGCTCCAGCCCAAAAGGCAGCCAAAATGCACGCCACATCCGGGAGAATTTCAAGAGCAGGGGGTGGAGCAAGCCAGGCCTCAAACCACGAGAAGCTCCAGCCCAAAATGCAGCCAAAATGCAGCCCACATGCAGGAGAATCTCAAGAGCAGGGGGTGGAGCAAGCCACGCCTCAAACCACAAGAAGCTCCAGCCCAAAAGGCAGCCAAAATGCAGCCTACCTCCAGGAGAATCTCAAGAGGAGGGGGTGGAGCAAGCCAGGCCTCAAACCACGAGAAGCTCCAGCCCAAAAGGCAGCCAAAATGCAGCCCACCTCCGGGAGAATCTCAAGAGCAGGGGGTGGAGCAAGCCAGGCCTCAAACCACGAGAAGCTCCAGCACAAAATGCAGCCAAAATCCAGCCCACATCCTGGAGAATGTCAAGAGCAGGGGGTGGAGCAAGCCAGGCTTCAAACCACGAGAAGCTCCGGCCCAAAAGGCAGCCAAAATGCAGCCCACATCCGGGAGAATCTCAAGAGCAGGGGGTGGAGCAAGCCAGGCCTCAAACCATGAGAAGCTCCAGCCCAAAATGCAGCCAAAATCCAGCCCACATCCGGGAGAATCTCAAGAGCAGGGGGTGGAGCAAGCCAGGCCTCAAACCACGAGAAGCTCCAGCCCAAAATGCAGCCAAAATCCAGCCCACATCCGGGAGAATCTCAAGAGCAGGGGGTGGAGCAAGCCAGGCCTCAAACCACGAGAAGCTCCAGCCCAAGATTCAGCCAAAA
This sequence comes from Rhynochetos jubatus, assembly GCA_027574665.1. NCBI lineage: Eukaryota > Metazoa > Chordata > Aves > Eurypygiformes > Rhynochetidae > Rhynochetos > Rhynochetos jubatus. The sequence goes on along the minus strand of JAQBHY010000096.1, from coordinate 802,012 downwards.
TGCAGCCCACATCCGGGAGAATCTCAAGAGCAGGGGGTGGAGCAAGCCAGGCCCCAAACCACGAGAAGCTCCAGCCCAAAATGCAGACAAAATCCAGCCCATATCCGGGTCAATATGAAGAGCAGGGGTTGGAGCAAGCCAGGCCTCAAACCACGAGAAGCTCCAGCCCAAAAGACAGCCAAAATGCAGCCCACATCCGGGACAATCTCAAGAGCAGGGGGTGGAGCAAGCCAGGCCTCAAACCACGAGAAGCTCCAGCCCAAAAGACAGCCAAAATGCAGCCCACACCCGGGACAATCTCAAGAGCAGGGGGTGGTGCAAGCCAGGCCTCAAACCACGAGAAGCTCCAGCCCAAAAGGCAGCCAAAATGCAGCCCACATGCAGGAGAATCTCAAGAGCAGGGGGTGGAGCAAGCCAGGCCTCAAACCACAAGAATCTCCAGCCCAAAAGGCAGCCAAAATGCAGCCTACCTCCAGGAGAATCTCAAGAGCAGGGGTTGGAGCAAGCCAGGCCTCAAACCACGAGAAGCTCCAGCCCAAAAGGCAGCCAAAATGCAGCCCACATCCGGGAGAATCTCAAGAGCAGGGGGTGGAGCAAGCCAGGCCTCAAACCACGAGAAGCTCCAGCCCAAAATGCAGCCAAAATCCAGCCCACATCCGGGAGAATCTCAAGAGCAGGGGGTGGAGCAAGCCAGGCCTCAAACCACGAGAAGCTCCAGCCCAAAAGGCAGCCAAAATGCACGCCACATCCGGGAGAATTTCAAGAGCAGGGGGTGGAGCAAGGCAGGCCTCAAACCACGAGAAGCTCCAGCCCAAAAGGCAGCCAAAATGCACGCCACATCCGGGAGAATTTCAAGAGCAGGGGGTGGAGCAAGCCAGGCCTCAAACCACGAGAAGCTCCAGCCCAAAAGGCAGCCAAAATGCAGCCCACATGCAGGAGAATCTCAAGAGCAGGGGGTGGAGCAAGCCACGCCTCAAACCACAAGAAGCTCCAGCCCAAAAGGGAGCCAAAACCCAGCACACCTCCGGGAGAATCTCAAGAGCAGGGGGTGGAGCAAGCCAGGCCTCAAACCACGAGAAGCTCCAGCCCAAAAGGCAGCCAAAATGCAGCCCACATCCGGGAGAATCTCAAGAGCAGGGGGTGGAGCAAGCCAGGCCTCAAACCACGAGAAGCTCCAGCACAAAATGCAGCCAAAATCCAGCCCACATCCTGGAGAATGTCAAGAGCAGGGGGTGGAGCAAGCCAGGCTTCAAACCACGAGAAGCTCCGGCCCAAAAGGCAGCCAAAATGCAGCCCACATCCGGGAGAATCTCAAGAGCAGGGGGTGGAGCAAGCCAGGCCTCAAACCATGAGAAGCTCCAGCCCAAAAGGCAGCCAAAATCCAGCCCACATCCGGGAGAATCTCAAGAGCAGGGGGTGGAGCAAGCCAGGCCTCAAACCACGAGAAGCTCCAGCCCAAAATGCAGCCAAAATCCAGCCCACATCCGGGAGAATCTCAAGAGCAGGGGGTGGAGCAAGCCAGGCCTCAAACCACGAGAAGCTCCAGCCCAAGATTCAGCCAAAATGCAGCCCACATCCGGGAGAATCTCAAGAGCAGGGGGTGGAGCAAGCCAGGCCTCAAACCACGAGAAGCTCCAGCCCAAAATGCAGACAAAATCCAGCCCATATCCGGGTCAATATGAAGAGCAGGGGTTGGAGCAAGCCAGGCCTCAAACCACGAGAAGCTCCAGCCCAAGATTCAGCCAAAATGCAGCCCACATCCGGGAGAATCTCAAGAGCAGGGGGTGGAGCAAGCCAGGCCTCAAACCACGAGAAGCTCCAGCCCAAAATGCAGACAAAATCCAGCCCATATCCGGGTCAATATGAAGAGCAGGGAGTGGAGCAAGCCAGGCCTCAAACCACGAGAAGCTCCAGCCCAAAAGACAGCCAAAATGCAGCCCACATCCGGGACAATCTCAAGAGCAGGGGGTGGAGCAAGCCAGGCCTCAAACCACGAGAAGCTCCAGCCCAAAAGGCAGCCAAAATGCAGCCCACATCCGGGACAATTTCAAGAGCAGGGGGTGGAGCAAGCAAGGCCTCAAACCACGAGAAGCTCCAGCCCTAAAGGCAGCCAAAATGCAGCCCACATCCGGGAGAATCTCAAGAGCAGGGGGTGGAGGAAGCCAGGCCTCAAACCACGAGAAGCTACACCCCAAAACCCAGCAAAAATGCAGCCCACATCCGGGAGAATCTCAAGAGCAGAGGGTGGAGCAAGCCAGGCCTCAAACCATGAGAAGCTCCAGCCCAAAAGGCAGCCAAAATCCAGCCCACATCCGGGAGAATCTCAAGAGCAGGGGGTGGAGCAAGCCAGGCCTCAAACCACGAGAAGCTCCAGCCCAAAAGGCAGCCAAAATGCAGCCCACATCCGGGAGACTCTCAAGAGCAGGGGGTGGAGCAAGCTAGGCCTCAAACCACGAGAAGCTCCAGCCCAAAAGGCAGCCAAATGCAGCCCACATCTGGTAGAATCTCAAGAGCAGGGGGTGGAGCAAGCCAGGCCTCAAACCACGAGAAGCTCCAGCCCAAAACGCAGCGAAAATCCAGCCCACGTCCGGGAGAATCTCAAGAGCAGGGGGTGGAGCAAGCCAGGCCTCAAACCACGAGAAGCTCCAGCCTAAAACGCAGCCAAAATCCAGCCCACATTCAGGAGAATTTCAAGAGCAGAGGGTGGAGCAAGCCAGGCCTCAAACCACGAGAAGCTCCAGCCCAAAAGGCAGCCAAAATGCAGCCCACATCCAGGAGAATCTCAAGAGCAGGGGGTGGAGCAAGCCAGGCCTCAAACCATGAGAAGCTCCAGCCCAAAAGGCAGACAAAATCCAGCCCACATCCGGGAGAATCTCAAGAGCAGGGGTTGGAGCAAGCCAGGCCTCAAACCTCGAGAAGCTCCAGCCCAAAAGGCTACCAAAATGCAGCCCACATCCGGGAGAATCTCAAGAGCAGGGGGTGGAGCAAGCCAGGCCTCAAACCACGAGAAGCTCCAGCCCTAAAGGCAGCCAAAATGCAGCCCACATCCGGGAGAATCTCAAGAGCAGGGGGTGGAGCAAGCCAGGCCTCAAACCACGAGAAGCTCCAGCCCAAAATGCAGCCAAAATCCAGCCCACATCCTGGAGAATGTCAAGAGCAGGGGTTGGAGCAAGCCAGGCCTCAAACCTCGAGAAGCTCCAGCCCAAAAGGCTACCAAAATGCAGCCCACATCCGGGAGAATCTCAAGAGCAGGGGGTGGAGCAAGCCAGGCCTCAAACCACGAGAAGCTCCAGCCCAAAAGACAGCCAAAATGCAGCCCACATCCGGGACAATCTCAAGAGCAGGGGGTGGAGCAAGCCTGGCCACAAACCACGAGAAGCTCCAGCCCAAAAGACAGCCAAAATGCAGCCCACATCCGGGACAATCTGAAGAGCAGGGGGTGGTGCAAGCCAGGCCTCAAACCACGAGAAGCTCCAGCCCTAAACGCAGCCAAAATGCAGCCCACATCCGGGAGAATCTCAAGAGCAGGGGGTGGAGGAAGCCAGGCCTCAAACCACGAGAAGCTCCTGCCCAAAAGGCAGTCAAAATCCAGCCCCCATCCGGGAGAATCTCAAGAGCAGAGGGTGGAGCAAGCCAGGCCTCAAACCATGAGAAGCTCCAGCCCAAAATGCAGCCAAAATGCAGCCCACATCCGGGAGAATCTCAAGAGCAGGGGGTGGAGCAAGCCAGGCCTCAAACCACGAGAAGCTCCAGCCCAAAAGGCAGCCAAAATGCAGCCCACATTGGGGAGAATCTCAAGAGCAGGGGTTGGAGCAAGCCAGGCCTCAAACCATGAGAAGCTCCAGCCCAAAAGGCAGCCAAAATGCAGCCCACATCCGGGAGAATATCAAGAGAAGAGGGTGGAGCAAGCCAGGCCTCAAACCACGAGAAGCTCCAGCCCAAAATGCAGCCAAAATGCTGCCCACATCCGGGAGAATCTCAAGAGCAGGGGGTGGAGCAAGCCAGGCCTCCAACCACAAGAAGCTCCAGCCCAAAAGGCAGCCAAAATGCAGCCCACATCTGGTAGAATCTCAAGAGCAGGGGGTGGAGCAAGCCAGGCCTCAAACCACGAGAAGCTCCAGCCCAAAATGCAGCCAAAATCCAGCCCACATGCAGGAGAATCTCAAGAGCAGGGGGTGGAGCAAGCCAGGCCTCAAACCATGAGAAGCTCCAGCCCAAAAGGGAGCCAAAATCCAGCCCACATCCGGGAGAATCTCAAGAGCAGGGGGTGGAGCAAGCCAGGCCTCAAACCACGAGAAGCTCCAGCCCAAGAATCAGCCAAAATGCAGCCCACCTCCGGGACAATCTCAAGAGCAGGGGGTGGAGCAAGCCAGGCCTCAAACCACGAGAAGCTCCAGCCCAAAAGGCAGCCAAAATGCAGCCCACATCCGGGAGAATCTCAAGAGCAGGGTGAGGAGCAAGCCAGGCCTCAAACCACGAGAAGCTCCAGCCCAAAATGCAGCCAAAATGCAGCCTACATCCGGGACAATTTCAAGAGCAGGGAGTGGAGCAAGCCAGGCCTCAAACCACGAGAAACTCCAGCCCAAAAATCAGCCAAAATGCAGCCCACATCCGGGAGAATCTCAAGAGCAGGGGGTGGAGCAAGCCAGGCCTCAAACCACGAGAAGCTCCAGCCCAAAAGGCAGCCAAAATTCAGCCCACATCCAGGAGAATCTGAAGAGCAGAGGGTCGAGCAAGCCAGGCCTAAAACCACGAGAACCTCCAGCCCAAAAGGCAGCCAAAATGCAGGCCACATCCGGGAGAATCTCAAGAGCAGGGGGTGGAGCAAGCCAGGCCTCAAACCACGAGAAGCTCCAGCCCAAAAGGCAGCCAAAATGCAGCCCACATCCGGGAGAATCTCAAGAGCAGGGGGTGGAGCAAGCCAGGCCTCAAACCACGAGAAGCTCCAAACCCAAAATGGAGACAAAATGCAGCCCACATCCGGGAGAATCTCAAGAGCAGGGGGTGGAGCAAGCCAGGCCTCAAACCACGAGAAGCTCCAGCCCAAAAGGCAGACAAAATGCAGCCCACATCCGGGAGAATCTCAAGAGCAGGGGGTGGAGCAAGCCAGGCCTCAAACCTCGAGAAGCTCCAGCCCAAAATGCAGCCAAAATGCAGGCCACATCCGGGAGAATCTCAAGAGCAGGGGGTGGAGCAAGCCAGGCCTCAAACCATGAGAAGCTCCAGCCCAAAAGGGAGCCAAAATCCAGCCCACATCCGGGAGAATCTCAAGAGCAGGGGTTGGAGCAAGCCAGGCCTCAAACCACGAGAAGCTCCAGCCCAAGAATCAGCCAAAATGCAGCCCACCTCCGGGACAATCTCAAGAGCAGGGGGTGGAGCAAGCCAGGCCTCAAACCACGAGAAGCTCCAGCCCAAAAGGCAGCCAAAATGCAGCCCACATCCGGGAGAATCTCAAGAGCAGGGTGAGGAGCAAGCCAGGCCTCAAACCACGAGAAGCTCCAGCCCAAAAGGCAGCCAAAATGCAGCCTACATCCGGGACAATTTCAAGAGCAGGGAGTGGAGCAAGCCAGGCCTCAAACCACGAGAAACTCCAGCCCAAAAATCAGCCAAAATGCAGCCCACATCCGGGAGAATCTCAAGAGCAGGGGGTGGAGCAAGCCAGGCCTCAAACCACGAGAAGCTCCAGCCCAAAAGGCAGCCAAAATGCAGCCCACATCCGGGAGAATCTGAAGAGCAGAGGGTCGAGCAAGCCAGGCCTAAAACCACGAGAACCTCCAGCCCAAAAGGCAGCCAAAATGCAGGCCACATCCGGGAGAATCTCAAGAGCAGGGGGTGGAGCAAGCCAGGCCTCAAACCACGAGAAGCTCCAGCCCAAAAGGCAGCCAAAATGCAGCCCACATCCGGGACAATCTCAAGAGCAGGGGGTGGAGCAAGGCAGGCCTCAAACCACGAGAAGCTCCAGCCCTAAAGGCAGCCAAAATGCAGCCCACATCCGGGAGAATCTCAAGAGCAGGGGGTGGAGCAAGCCAGGCCTCAAACCACGAGAAGCTCCAGCCCAAAATGCAGCCAAAATGCAGCCCACATCCGGGAGAATCTCAAGAGAAGGGGGTGGAGCAAGGCAGGCCTGAAACCACGAGAAGCTCCAGCCCAAAAGGCAGACAAAATGCAGCCCACATCCGGGAGAATATCAAGAGCAGGGGGTGGAGCAAGCCAGGCCTCAAACCTCGAGAAGCTCCGGCCCAAAAGGCAGACAAAATGCAGCCCACCTCCCTGAGAATATCAAGAGCAGGGGGTGGAGCAAGCCAGGCCTCAAACCATGAGAAGCTCCAGCCCTAAAGGCAGCCAAAATGCAGCCCACATCTGGGAGAATCTCAAGAGCAGGGGCTGGAGCAAGCCAGGCCTCAAACCATGAGAGGCTCCAGCCCAAAAGGCAGCCAAAATCCAGCCCACATCCGGGAGAATCTCAAGAGCAGTGGGTGGAGCAAGCCAGGCCTCAAACCACGAGAAGCTCCAGCCCAAAAGGCAGCCAAAATCCAGCCCACATGCGGGAGAATCTCAAGAGCAGGGGGTGGAGCAAGCCAGGCCTCAAACCACGAGAAGCTCCAGCCCAAAAGGCAGCCAAAATCCAGCCCACATCCAGGAGAATCTCAAGAGCAGGGGGTGGAGCAAGCCAGGCCTCAAACCACGAGAAGCTCCAGCCCAAAATGCAGAAAAAATCCAGACCATATCCGGGAGAATATCAAGAGCAGGGGGTGGAGCAAGCCAGGCCTCAAACCAGGAGAAGCTCCAGCCCAAAAGGCAGCCAAAATGCAGCCCACATCCGGGAGAATCTCAAGAGCAGAGGGTGGAGCAAGCCAGGCCTCAAACCACGAGAAGCTCCAAACCCAAAATGGAGACAAAATGCAGCCCACATCCGGGAGAATCTCAAGAGCAGGGGGTGGAGCAAGCCAGGCCTCAAACCACGAGAAGCTCCAGCCCAAAAGGCAGACAAAATGCAGCCCACATCCGGGAGAATCTCAAGAGCAGGGGGTGGAGCAAGCCAGGCCTCAAACCTCGAGAAGCTCCAGCCCAAAAGTCAGCCAAAATGCAGCCCACATCCGGGAGAATATCAAGAGCAGGGGGTGGAGCAAGCCAGGCCTCAAACCTCGAGATTCTCCAGCCCAAAAGGCAGCCAAAATGCAGCCCACATCCGGGAGAATCTCAAGAGCAGGGGGTGGAGCAAGCCAGGCCTCAAACCACGAGAAGCTCCAGCCCAAAAGGCAGCCAAAATGCAGCCCACATCCGGGAGAATATCAAGAGCAGGGGGTGGAGCAAGGCAGGCCTCAAACCTCGAGATTCTCCAGCCCAAAAGGCAGCCAAAATGCAGCCCACATCCGGGAGAATCTCAAGAGCAGGGGGTGGAGGAAGCCAGGCCTCAAACCACGAGAAGCTCCAGCCCAAAAGGCAGCCAAAATCCAGCCCACATCCGGGAGAATCTCAAGAGCAGAGGGTGGAGCAAGCCAGGCCTCAAACCATGAGAACCTCCAGCCCAAAAGGCAGCCAAAATGCAGCCCACATGCGGGAGAATCTCAAGAGCAGGGGGTGGAGCAAGCCAGGCCTCAAGCCACGAGAAGCTCCAGCCAAAAACGCAGCCAAAATGCAGCCCACATCCGGGAGAATATCAAGAGCAGGGGGTGGAGCAAAGCAGGCCTCAAACCTCGGGATTCTCCAGCCCAAAAGGCAGCCAAAATGCAGCCCACATACGGGAGAATCTCAAGAGCAGGGGGTGGAGCAAGCCAGGCCTCAAACCACGAGAAGCTCCAGCACTAAAAGCAGCCAAAATGCAGCCCACATCTGGGAGAATATCAAGAGAAGCGGGTGGAGCAAGCCAGGCCTCAAACCACGAGAAGCTCCAGCCCAAAAGGCAGCCAAAATGCAGCCCACATACAGGAGAATATCAAGAGAGGAGGGTGGAGCAAGCCAGGCCTCAAACCACGAGAAGCTCCAGCCCAAAAGGCAGCCAAAATGCAGCCCACCTCCGGGACAATCTCAAGAGCAGGGGGTGGAGCAAGCCAGGCCTCAAACCACGAGAAGCTCCAGCCCAAAAGGCAGCCAAAATGCAGCCCACATCCGGGAGAATCTCAAGAGCAGGGTGAGGAGCAAGCCAGGCCTCAAACCACGAGAAGCTCCAGCCCAAAATGCAGCCAAAATGCAGCCTACATCCGGGACAATTTCAAGAGCAGGGAGTGGAGCAAGCCAGGCCTCAAACCACGAGAAACTCCAGCCCAAAAATCAGCCAAAATGCAGCCCACATCCGGGAGAATCTCAAGAGCAGGGGGTGGAGCAAGCCAGGCCTCAAACCACGAGAAGCTCCAGCCCAAAAGGCAGCCAAAATTCAGCCCACATCCGGGAGAATCTGAAGAGCAGAGGGTCGAGCAAGCCAGGCCTAAAACCACGAGAACCTCCAGCCCAAAAGGCAGCCAAAATGCAGGCCACATCCGGGAGAATCTCAAGAGCAGGGGGTGGAGCAAGCCAGGCCTCAAACCACGAGAAGCTCCAGCCCAAAAGGCAGCCAAAATGCAGCCCACATCCGGGAGAATCTCAAGAGCAGGGGGTGGAGCAAGCCAGGCCTCAAACCACGAGAAGCTCCAAACCCAAAATGGAGACAAAATGCAGCCCACATCCGGGAGAATCTCAAGAGCAGGGGGTGGAGCAAGCCAGGCCTCAAACCACGAGAAGCTCCAGCCCAAAAGGCAGACAAAATGCAGCCCACATCCGGGAGAATCTCAAGAGCAGGGGGTGGAGCAAGCCAGGCCTCAAACCTCGAGAAGCTCCAGCCCAAAATGCAGCCAAAATGCAGGCCACATCCGGGAGAATCTCAAGAGCAGGGGGTGGAGCAAGCCAGGCCTCAAACCATGAGAAGCTCCAGCCCAAAAGGGAGCCAAAATCCAGCCCACATCCGGGAGAATCTCAAGAGCAGGGGTTGGAGCAAGCCAGGCCTCAAACCACGAGAAGCTCCAGCCCAAGAATCAGCCAAAATGCAGCCCACCTCCGGGACAATCTCAAGAGCAGGGGGTGGAGCAAGCCAGGCCTCAAACCACGAGAAGCTCCAGCCCAAAAGGCAGCCAAAATGCAGCCCACATCCGGGAGAATCTGAAGAGCAGAGGGTCGAGCAAGCCAGGCCTAAAACCACGAGAACCTCCAGCCCAAAAGGCAGCCAAAATGCAGGCCACATCCGGGAGAATCTCAAGAGCAGGGGGTGGAGCAAGCCAGGCCTCAAACCACGAGAAGCTCCAGCCCAAAAGGCAGCCAAAATGCAGCCCACATCCGGGACAATCTCAAGAGCAGGGGGTGGAGCAAGGCAGGCCTCAAACCACGAGAAGCTCCAGCCCTAAAGGCAGCCAAAATGCAGCCCACATCCGGGAGAATCTCAAGAGCAGGGGGTGGAGCAAGCCAGGCCTCAAACCACGAGAAGCTCCAGCCCAAAATGCAGCCAAAATGCAGCCCACATCCGGGAGAATCTCAAGAGAAGGGGGTGGAGCAAGGCAGGCCTGAAACCACGAGAAGCTCCAGCCCAAAAGGCAGACAAAATGCAGCCCACATCCAGGAGAATATCAAGAGCAGGGGGTGGAGCAAGCCAGGCCTCAAACCTCGAGAAGCTCCGGCCCAAAAGGCAGCCAAAATGCAGCCCACCTCCCTGAGAATATCAAGAGCAGGGGGTGGAGCAAGCCAGGCCTCAAACAATGAGAAGCTCCAGCCCTAAAGGCAGCCAAAATGCAGCCCACATCTGGGAGAATATCAAGAGCAGTGGGTGGAGCAAGCCAGGCCTCAAACCACGAGAAGCTCCAGCCCAAAAGGCAGCCAAAATCCAGCCCACATGCGGGAGAATCTCAAGAGCAGGGGGTGGAGCAAGCCAGGCCTCAAACCACGAGAAGCTCCAGCCCAAAAGGCAGCCAAAATCCAGCCCACATCCAGGAGAATCTCAAGAGCAGGGGGTGGAGCAAGCCAGGCCTCAAACCACGAGAAGCTCCAGCCCAAAATGCAGAAAAAATCCAGACCATATCCGGGAGAATATCAAGAGCAGGGGGTGGAGCAAGCCAGGCCTCAAACCAGGAGAAGCTCCAGCCCAAAAGGCAGCCAAAATGCAGCCCACATCCGGGAGAATCTCAAGAGCAGAGGGTGGAGCAAGCCAGGCCTCAAACCACGAGAAGCTCCAAACCCAAAATGGAGACAAAATGCAGCCCACATCCGGGAGAATCTCAAGAGCAGGGGGTGGAGCAAGCCAGGCCTCAAACCACGAGAAGCTCCAGCCCAAAAGGCAGACAAAATGCAGCCCACATCCGGGAGAATCTCAAGAGCAGGGGGTGGAGCAAGCCAGGCCTCAAACCTCGAGAAGCTCCAGCCCAAGTATCAGCCAAAATGCAGCCCACATCCGGGAGAATATCAAGAGCAGGGGGTGGAGCAAGCCAGGCCTCAAACCTCGAGATTCTCCAGCCCAAAAGGCAGCCAAAATGCAGCCCACATCCGGGAGAATCTCAAGAGCAGGGGGTGGAGCAAGCCAGGCCTCAAACCACGAGAAGCTCCAGCCCAAAAGGCAGCCAAAATGCAGCCCACATCCGGGAGAATATCAAGAGCAGGGGGTGGAGCAAGCCAGGCCTCAAACCTCGAGATTCTCCAGCCCAAAAGGCAGCCAAAATGCAGCCCACATCCGGGAGAATCTCAAGAGCAGGGGGTGGAGCAAGCCAGGCCTCAAACCACGAGAAGCTCCAGCCCAAAAGGCAGCCAAAATCCAGCCCACATCCGGGAGAATCTCAAGAGCAGAGGGTGGAGCAAGCCAGGTCTCAAACCATGAGAACCTCCAGCCCAAAAGGCAGCCAAAATGCAGCCCACATGCGGGAGAATCTCAAGAGCAGGGGGTGGAGCAAGCCAGGCCTCAAGCCACGAGAAGCTCCAGCCAAAAACGCAGCCAAAATGCAGCCCACATCCGGGAGAATATCAAGAGCAGGGGGTGGAGCAAAGCAGGCCTCAAACCTCGGGATTCTCCAGCCCAAAAGGCAGCCAAAATGCAGCCCACATACGGGAGAATCTCAAGAGCAGGGGGTGGAGCAAGCCAGGCCTCAAACCACGAGAAGCTCCAGCACTAAAAGCAGCCAAAATGCAGCCCACATCTGGGAGAATATCAAGAGAAGCGGGTGGAGCAAGCCAGGCCTCAAACCACGAGAAGCTCCAGCCCAAAAGGCAGCCAAAATGCAGCCCACATACAGGAGAATATCAAGAGAGGAGGGTGGAGCAAGCCAGGCCTCAAACCACGAGAAGCTCCAGCCCAAAAGGCAGCCAAAATGCAGCCCACATCCGGGAGAATATCAAGAGCAGGGGGTGGAGCAAGGCAGGCCTCAAACCTCGAGATTCTCCAGCCCAAAAGGCAGCCAAAATGCAGCCCACATCCGGGAGAATCTCAAGAGCAGGGGGTGGAGCAAGCCAGGCCTCAAACCACGAGAAGCTCCAGCCCAAAAGGCAGCCAAAATGCAGCCCACATCCGGGAGAATATCAAGAGCAGGGGGTGGAGCAAGGCAGGCCTCAAACCTCGAGATTCTCCAGCCCAAAAGGCAGCCAAAATGCAGCCCACATCCGGGAGAATCTCAAGAGCAGGGGGTGGAGCAAGCCAGGCCTCAAACCACGAGAAGCTCCAGCCCAAAAGGCAGCCAAAATCCAGCCCACATCCGGGAGAATCTCAAGAGCAGAGGGTGGAGCAAGCCAGGTCTCAAACCATGAGAACCTCCAGCCCAAAAGGCAGCCAAAATGCAGCCCACATGCGGGAGAATCTCAAGAGCAGGGGGTGGAGCAAGCCAGGCCTCAAGCCACGAGAAGCTCCAGCCAAAAACGCAGCCAAAATGCAGCCCACATCCGGGAGAATATCAAGAGCAGGGGGTGGAGCAAAGCAGGCCTCAAACCTCGGGATTCTCCAGCCCAAAAGGCAGCCAAAATGCAGCCCACATACGGGAGAATCTCAAGAGCAGGGGGTGGAGCAAGCCAGGCCTCAAACCACGAGAAGCTCCAGCACTAAAAGCAGCCAAAATGCAGCCCACATCTGGGAGAATATCAAGAGAAGCGGGTGGAGCAAGCCAGGCCTCAAACCACGAGAAGCTCCAGCCCAAAAGGCAGCCAAAATGCAGCCCACATACAGGAGAATATCAAGAGAGGAGGGTGGAGCAAGCCAGGCCTCAAACCACGAGAAGCTCCAGCCCAAAAGGCAGCCAAAATGCAGCCCACATCCGGGAGAATATCAAGAGCAGGGGGTGGAGCAAGGCAGGCCTCAAACCTCGAGAATCTCCAGCCCAAAAGGCAGCCAAAATGCAGCCCACATCCGGGAGAATCTCAAGAGCAGGGGTTGGAGGAAGCCAGGCCTCAAACCACGAGAAGCTCCAGCCCAAAAGGCAGCCAAAATCCAGCCCACATCCGGGAGAATCTCAAGAGCAGAGGGTGGAGCAAGCCAGGCCTCAAACCATGAGAACCTCCAGCCCAAAAGGCAGCCAAAATGCAGCCCACATCCGGGAGAATCTCAAGAGCAGGGGGTGGAGCAAGCCAGGCCTCAAGCCACGAGAAGCTCCAGCCAAAAACGCAGCCAAAATGCAGCCCACATCCGGGAGAATATCAAGAGCAGGGGGTGGAGCAAAGCAGGCCTCAAACCTCGGGATTCTCCAGCCCAAAAGGCAGCCAAAATGCAGCCCACATACGGGAGAATCTCAAGAGCAGGGGGTGGAGCAAGCCAGGCCTCAAACCACGAGAAGCTCCAGCACTAAAAGCAGCCAAAATGCAGCCCACATCTGGGAGAATATCAAGAGAAGCGGGTGGAGCAAGCCAGGCCTCAAACCACGAGAAGCTCCAGCCCAAAAGGCAGCCAAAATGCAGCCCACATACAGGAGAATATCAAGAGAGGAGGGTGGAGCAAGCCAGGCCTCAAACCATGAGAAGCTCCAGCCCAAAATGCAGCCAAAATGCTGCCCACATCCGGGAGAATCTCAATGGCAGAGTTTGGAGCAAGCCAGGCCTCCAACCACAAGAAGCTCCAGCCCAAAAGGCAGCCAAAATGCAGCCCACATCCGGGAGAATCTCAAGAGCAGGGGGTGGAGCAAGGCAGGCCTCAAACCACGAGATTCTCCAGCCCAAAAGGCAGCCAAAATGCAGCCCACATCCGGGAGAATCTCAAGAGCAGGGGGTGGAGGAAGCCAGGCCTCAAACCACGAGAAGCTCCTGCCCAAAAGGCAGTCAAAATCCAGCCCACATCCGGGAGAATCTCAAGAGCAGAGGGTGGAGCAAGCCAGGCCTCAAACCATGAGAACCTCCAGCCCAAAAGGCAGCCAAAATGCAGCCCACATCCGGGAGAATCTCAAGAGCAGGGGGTGGAGCAAGCCAGGCCTCAAACCACGAGAAGCTCCAGCCAAAAACGCAGCCAAAATGCAGCCCACATCCGGGAGAATATCAAGAGCAGGGGGTGGAGCAAGCCAGGCCTCAAACCTCGGGATTCTCCAGCCCAAAAGGCAGCCAAAATGCAGCCCACATACGGGAGAATCTCAAGAGCAGGGGGTGGAGCAAGCCAGGCCTCAAACCACGAGAAGCTCCAGCACTAAAAGCAGCCAAAATGCAGCCCACATCTGGGAGAATATCAAGAGAAGCGGGTGGAGCAAGCCAGGCCTCAAACCACGAGAAGCTCCAGCCCAAAAGGCAGCCAAAATGCAGCCCACATACAGGAGAATATCAAGAGAGGAGGGTGGAGCAAGCCAGGCCTCAAACCATGAGAAGCTCCAGCCCAAAATGCAGCCAAAATGCTGCCCACATCCGGGAGAATCTCAATGGCAGAGTTTGGAGCAAGCCAGGCCTCAAACCTCGAAAACATCCAGCCCAAAAGGCAGCCAAAATGCAGCCCACATCCGGGAGAATATCAAGAGCAGGGGGTGGAGCAAGCCAGGCCTCAAACCATGAGAAGCTCCAGCCCAAAAGGCAGCCAAAATGCAGCCCACATCCGGGAGAATCTCAAGAGCAGGGGGTGGAGCAAGCCAGGCCTCAAACCATGAGAAGCTCCAGCCCAAAAGGCAGCCAAAATGCAGCCCACATCCGGGAGAACCTCAAGAGCAGGGGTTTGAGCAAGGCAGGCCTCAAACCACGAGAAGCTCCAGCCCAAAAGGCAGCCAAAATCCTACCCACATCCGGGAGAATCTCAAGAGCAGGGGTTGGAGCAAGCCAGGCCTCAAACCACGAGAAGCTCCAGCCCAAAAGGCAGCCAAAATGCAGCCCACATCCGGGACAATCTCAAGAGCAGGGGGTGGAGCAAGCCAGGCCTCAAACCACGAGAAACTCCAGCCCAAAAATGCAGCCAAAATGCAGCGCACATGCGGGAGAAACTCAACAGCAGGGGGTGGAGCAAGCCAGGCCCCAAACCACGAGAAGCTCCAGCCCAAAAGGCAGCCAAAATGCAGCCCACATCCGGGAGAATATCAAGAGCAGGGGGTGGAGCAAGCCAGGCCTCAAACCATGAGAAGCTCCAGCCCAAAAGGCAGCCAAAATGCAGCCCACATCCGGGAGAACCTCAAGAGCAGGGGGTGGAGCAAGCCAGGCCTCAAACCACGAGAAGCTCCAGCCAAAAAGGCACCCAAAATGCAGCCCACATCCGGGAGAATCTCAAGAGCAGGGGTTGGAGCAAGCCAGGCCTCAAACCACGAGAAGCTCCAGCCCAAAAGGCAGCCAAAATGCAGCCCACATCCGGGACAATCTCAAGAGCAGGGGGTGGAGCAAGCCAGGCCTCAAACCACGAGAAGCTCCAGCCCAAAAATGCAGCCAAAATGCAGCGCACATAAGGGAGAATCTCAAGAGCAGAGGGTGGAGCAAGCCAGGCCTCAAACCACGAGAAGCTCCAGCCCAAAAGGCAGACAAAATGCAGCCCACATCCGGGAGAATCTCAAGAGCAGGGGGTGGAGCAAGCCAGGCCTCAAACCTCGAGAAGCTCCAGCCCAAAAGGCAGCCAAAATGCAGCCCACATCCGGGAGAATATCAAGAGCAGGGGGTGGAGCAAGGCAGGCCTCAAACCTCGAGATTCTCCAGCCCAAAAGGCAGCCAAAATGCAGCCCACATCCGGGACAATTTCAAGAGCAGGGGGTGGAGCAAGCAAGGCCTCAAACCACGAGAAGCTCCAGCCCTAAAGGCAGCCAAAATGCAGCCCACATCCGGGAGAATCTCAAGAGCAGGGGGTGGAGGAAGCCAGGCCTCAAACCACGAGAAGCTCCAGCCCAAAAGGCAGCCAAAATGCAGCCCACATCCGGGAGAATCTCAAGAGCAGGGGGTGGAGCAAGGCAGGCCTCAAACCACGAGAAGCTCCAGCCCAAAAGGCAGCCAAAATGCAGCCCACATCCGGGACAATTTCAAGAGCAGGGGGTGGAGCAAGCAAGGCCTCAAACCACGAGAAGCTCCAGCCCTAAAGGCAGCCAAAATGCAGCCCACATCCGGGAGAATCTCAAGAGCAGGGGGTGGAGGAAGCCAGGCCTCAAACCACGAGAAGCTCCTGCCCAAAAGGCAGTCAAAATCCAGCCCACATCCGGGAGAATCTCAAGAGCAGAGGGTGGAGCAAGCCAGGCCTCAAACCATGAGAACCTCCAGCCCAAAAGGCAGCCAAAATGCAGCCCACATCCGGGAGAATCTCAAGAGCAGGGGGTGGAGCAAGCCAGGCCTCAAACCACGAGAAGCTCCAGCCAAAATCGCAGCCAAAATGCAGCCCACATCCGGGAGAATATCAAGAGCAGGGGGTGGAGCAAGGCAGGCCTCAAACCTCGAGATTCTCCAGCCCAAAAGGCAGCCAAAATGCAGCCCACATCCGGGAGAATCTCAAGAGCAGGGGGTGGAGGAAGCCAGGCCTCAAACCACGAGAAGCTCCTGCCCAAAAGGCAGTCAAAATCCAGCCCACATCCGGGAGAATCTCAAGAGCAGAGGGTGGAGCAAGCCAGGCCTCAAACCATGAGAACCTCCAGCCCAAAAGGCAGCCAAAATGCAGCCCACATCCGGGAGAATCTCAAGAGCAGGGGGTGGAGCAAGCCAGGCCTCAAACCACGAGAAGCTCCAGCCAAAAACGCAGCCAAAATGCAGCCCACATCCGGGAGAATATCAAGAGCAGGGGGTGGAGCAAGGCAGGCCTCAAACCTCGGGATTCTCCAGCCCAAAATGCAGCCAAAATGCAGCCCACATACGGGAGAATCTCAAGAGCAGGGGGTGGAGCAAGCCAGGCCTCAAACCACGAGAAGCTCCAGCACTAAAAGCAGCCAAAATGCAGCCCACATCTGGGAGAATATCAAGAGAAGCGGGTGGAGCAAGCCAGGCCTCAAACCACGAGAAGCTCCAGCCCAAAAGGCAGCCAAAATGCAGCCCACATACAGGAGAATATCAAGAGAAGAGGGTGGAGCAAGCCAGGCCTCAAACCATGAGAAGCTCCAGCCCAAAATGCAGCCAAAATGCTGCCCACATCCGGGAGAATCTCAATGGCAGAGTTTGGAGCAAGCCAGGCCTCCAACCACAAGAAGCTCCAGCCCAAAAGGCAGCCAAAATGCAGCCCACATCCGGGAGAATATCAAGAGCAGGGGGTGGAGCAAGCCAGGCCTCAAACCATGAGAAGCTCCAGCCCAAAAGGCAGCCAAAATGCAGCCCACATCCGGGAGAACCTCAAGAGCAGGGGTTTGAGCAAGGCAGGCCTCAAACCACGAGAAGCTCCAGCCCAAAAGGCAGCCAAAATGCAGCCCACATCCGGGAGAATCTCAAGAGCAGGGGTTGGAGCAAGCCAGGCCTCAAACCACGAGAAGCTCCAGCCCAAAATGCAGCCAAAATGCAGCCCACATCCGGGACAATCTCAAGAGCAGGGGGTGGAGCAAGCCAGGCCTCAAACCACGAGAAGCTCCAGCCCAAAAATGCAGCCAAAATGCAGCGCACATAAGGGAGAATCTCAACAGCAGGGGGTGGAGCAAGCCAGGCCTCAAACCACGAGAAGCTCCAGCCCAAAAGGCAGCCAAAATGCAGCCCACATCCGGGAGAATCTCAAGAGCAGGGGGTGGAACAAGCCAGGCCTTAAACCTCGAGAAGCTCCATCCCAAAAGGCAGCCAAAATGCAGCCCACATCCGGGAGAATCTCAAGAGCAGGGGTTGGAGCAAGCCAGGCCTCAAACCACGAGAAGCTCCAGCCTAAAAATGCAGCCAAAATGCAGCGCACATCCGGGAGAATCTCAACAGCAGGGGGTGGAGCAAGCCAGGCCTCAAACCACGAGAAGCTCCAGCCCAAAATGCAGCCAAAATGCAGCCCACATCCGGGAGAATCTCAAGAGCAGGGGGTGGAGCAAGCCAGGCCTCAAACCACGAGAAGCTCCAGCCCAAAAGGCAGCAACAATGCAGGCCACATCTGGGAGAATCTCAAGAGCAGGGGGTGGAGCAAGCCAGGCCTCAAACCACGAGAAGCTCCAGCCCAAAAGGCAGCCAAAATGCAGGCCACATCCGGGAGAATCTCAAGAGCAGGGGGTGGAGCAAGCCAGGCCTCAAACCTCGAGAAGCTCCAGCCCAAAATGCAGCCAAAATTCAGGCCATATCCGGGAGAATCTCAAGAGCAGGGGGTGGAGCAAGGCAGGCCTCAAACCACGAGAAGCTCCAGCCCAAAAGGCTGCCAAAATGCAGCCCACATCCGGGAGAATCTCAAGAGCAGGGGGTGGAGCAAGCCAGGCCTCAAACCACGAGAAGCTCCAGCCCAAAATGCAGACAAAATCCAGCCCATATCCGGGAGAATATCAAGAGCAGGGGGTGGAGCAAGCCAGGCCTCAAACCACGAGAAGCTCCAGCCCAAAAGGCAGCCAAAATGCAGCCCACATCCGGGAGAATCTCAAGAGCAGTTGGTGGAGCAAGCCAGGCCTCAAACCACGAGAAGCTCCAGCCCAAAAGTCAGCCAAAATGCAGCCCACATCCGGGAGAATCTCAAGAGCAGGGTGAGGAGCAAGCCAGGCCTCAAACCTCGAGAAGCTCCAGCACTAAAAGCAGCCAAAATGCAGCCCATATTCGGGAGAATCTCAAGAGCAGGGGTTGGAGCAAGCCAGGCCTCAAACCACGAGAAGCTCCAGCCCAAAAGGCAGCCAAAATGCAGCCCACATACAGGAGAATATCAAGAGAAGAGGGTGGAGCAAGCCAGGGCTCAAACCACGAGAAGCTCCAGCCCAAAAGGCAGCCAAAATGCAGCCCACATACAGGAGAATATCAAGAGAAGAGGGTGGAGCAAGCCAGGCCTCAAACCATGAGAAGCTCCAGCCCAAAATGCAGCCAAAATGCTGCCCATATCCGGGAGAATCTCAATGGCAGAGTTTGGAGCAAGCCAGGCCTCAAACCACGAGAAGCTCCAGCCCAAAAGGCAGCCAAAATGCAGCCCACATCCGGGACAATCTCAAGAGCAGGGGGTGGAGCAAGCCAGGCCTCAAACCACGAGAAGCTCCAGCCCAAAAATGCAGCCAAAATGCAGCGCACATAAGGGAGAATCTCAACAGCAGGGGGTGGAGCAAGCCAGGTCTCAAACCACGAGAAGCTCCAGCCCAAAAGGCAGCCAAAATGCAGCCCATATCCGGGAGAATATCAAGAGCAGGGGGTGGAGTAAGCCAGGCCTCAAACCACGAGAAGCTCCAGCCCAAAAATGCAGCCAAAATGCAGCGCACATCCGGGAGAATCTCAACAGCAGGGGGTGGAGCAAGCCAGGCCTCAAACCACGAGAAGCTCCAGCCCAAAAGGCAGACAAAATCCAGCCCATATCCGGGAGAATATCAAGAGCAGGGGGTGGAGTAAGCCAGGCCTCAAACCACGAGAAGCTCCAGCCCAAAAGGCAGCCAAAATGCAGCCCACATCCGGGAGAATCTCAAGAGCAGGGGGTGGAGCAAGCCAGGCCTCAAACCTCGAAAACATCCAGCCCAAAAGGCAGCCAAAATGCAGCCCACATCCGGGAGAATCTCAAGAGCAGAGTGAGGAGCAAGCCAGGCCTCAAACCACGAGAAGCTCCAGCCCAAAAGTCAGCCAAAATGCAGCCCACATCCGGGACAATTTCAAGAGCAGGGAGTGGAGCAAGCCAGGCCTCAAACCACGAGAAGCTCCAGCCCAAAATTCAGCCAAAATGCAGCCCACATCCAGGAGAATATCAAGAGCAGGGGGTGGAGCAAGCCAGGCCTCAAACCATGAGAAGCTCCAGCCCAAAAGTGAGCCAAAATGCAGGCCACATCCGAGAGAATCTCAAGAGCAGGGTGTGGAGCAAGCCAGGCCTCAAACCACGAGAAGCTCCAGCCCACAATGCAGCAACAATGCAGGCCACATCTGGGAGAATCTCAAGAGCAGGGGGTGGAGCAAGCCAGGCCTCAAACCACGAGAAGCTCCAGCCCAAAAGGCAGCCAAAATGCAGGCCACATCCGGGAGAATCTCAAGAGCAGGTGGTGGAGCAAGCCAGGCCTCAAACCTCGAGAAGCTCCAGCCCAAAATGCAGCCAAAATTCAGGCCACATCCGGGAGAATCTCAAGAGCAGGGGGTGGAGCAAGGCAGGCCTCAAACCACGAGAAGCTCCAGCCCAAAAGGCTGCCAAAATGCAGCCCACATCCGGGAGAATCTCAAGAGCAGGGGGTGGAGCAAGCCAGGCCTCAAACCACGAGAAGCTCCAGCCCAAAAGGCAGCCAAAATGCAGCCCACATCCGGGAGAATATCAAGAGAAGGGGGTGGAGCAAGGCAGGCCTGAAACCACGAGAAGCTCCAGCCCAAAAGGCAGCCAAAATCCAGCCCACATCCGGGAGAATCTGAAGAGCAGAGGGTCGAGCAAGCCAGGCCTAAAACCACGAGAACCTCCAGCCCAAAAGGCAGCCAAAATGCAGGCCACATCCGGGAGAATATCAAGAGCAGGGGGTGGAGTAAGCCAGGCCTCAAACCACGAGAAGCTCCAGCCCAAAAGGCAGCCAAAATGCAGCCCATATCCGGGAGAATATCAAGAGCAGGGGGTGGAGTAAGCCAGGCCTCAAACCACGAGAAGCTCCAGCCCAAATTGCAGCCAAAATGCAGCCCACATCCGGGAGAATCTCAAGAGCAGGGGGTGGAGCAAGCCAGGCCTCAAACCTCGAAAACATCCAGCCCAAAAGGCAGCCAAAATGCAGCCCACATCCGGGAGAATCTCAAGAGCAGGGTGAGGAGCAAGCCAGGCCTCAAACCACGAGAAGCTCCAGCCCAAAATGCAGCCAAAATGCAGCCAACATCCGGGACAATTTCAAGAGCAGGGAGTGGAGCAAGCCAGGCCTCAAACCACGAGAAACTCCAGCCCAAAATTCAGCCAAAATGCAGCCCACATCCGGGAGAATCTCAAGAGCAGGGGGTGGAGCAAGCCAGGCCTCAAACCTCGAGAAGCTCCAGCCCAAAAGGCAGCCAAAATGCAGCCCACATCCGGGAGAATATCAAGAGCAGGGGGTGGAGCAAGGCAGGCCTCAAACCTCGGGATTCTCCAGCCCAAAAGGCAGCCAAAATGCAGCCCACATCCAGGAGAATATCAAGAGCAGGGGGTGGAGCAAGCCAGGACTCAAACCATGAGAAGCTCCAGCCCAAAATTGAGCCAAAATGCAGCCCACCTCCGGGAGAATCTCAAGAGCAGGGGGTGGAGCAAGCCAGGCCTCAAACCACGAGAAGCTCCAGCCCAAAATGCAGCAACAATGCAGGCCACATCTGGGAGAATCTCAAGAGCAGGGGGTGGAGCAAGCCAGGCCTCAAACCACGAGAAGCTCCAGCCCAAAAGGCAGCCAAAATGCAGGCCACATCCGGGAGAATCTCAAGAGCAGGTGGTGGAGCAAGCCAGGCCTCAAACCTCGAGAAGCTCCAGCCCAAAATGCAGCCAAAATTCAGGCCACATCCGGGAGAATCTCAAGAGCAGGGGGTGGAGCAAGGCAGGCCTCAAACCACGAGAAGCTCCAGCCCAAAAGGCTGCCAAAATGCAGCCCACATCCGGGAGAATCTCAAGAGCAGGGGGTGGAGCAAGCCAGGCCTCAAACCACGAGAAGCTCCAGCCCAAAAGGCAGCCAAAATGCAGCCCACATCCGGGAGAATATCAAGAGAAGGGGGTGGAGCAAGGCAGGCCTCAAACCACGAGAAGCTCCAGCCCAAAAGGCAGCCAAAATCCAGCCCACATCCGGGAGAATCTGAAGAGCAGAGGGTCGAGCAAGCCAGGCCTAAAACCACGAGAACCTCCAGCCCAAAAGGCAGCCAAAATGCAGGCCACATCCGGGAGAATATCAAGAGCAGGGGGTGGAGCAAGCCAGGCCTCAAACCACGAGAAGCTCCAGCCCAAAAGGCAGCCAAAATGCAGCCCACATCCGGGACAATTTCAAGAGCAGGGGGTGGAGCAAGCCAGGCCTCAAACCACGAGAAGCTCCAGCCCAAAAGGCAGCCAAAATGCAGCCCACATCCGGGAGAATCTCAAGAGCAGGGGGTGGAGGAAGCCAGGCCTCAAACCACGAGAAGCTCCAGCCCAAAAGAAAGCCAAAATCCAACCCACATCCGGGAGAATCTCAAGAGCAGGGGGTGGAGCAAGCCAGGCCTCAAACCAGGAGAAGCTCCAGCCCAAAAGGCAGCCAAAATGCAGCCCACATGCAGGAGAATCTCAAGAGCAGGGGGTGGAGCAAGCCAGGCCTCAAACCACGAGAAGCTCCAGCCCAAAAGGGAGCCAAAATCCAGCACACCTCGGGGAGAATCTCAATGGCAGAGTTTGGAGTAAACCAGGCCTCAAACCACGAGAAGCTCCAGCCCAAAATGCAGCCAAAATGCAGCCCACATCCGGGACAATTTCAAGAGCAGGGGGTGGAGCAAGACAGGCCTCAAACCACGAGAAGCTCCAGCCCAAAAGGCAGCCAAAATGCAGGCCACATCCGGGAGAATCTCAAGAGCAGGGGATGGAGCAAGCCAGGCCTCAAACCACGAGAAGCTCCAGCCCAAAAGCCAGCCAAAATGCAGCCCACCTCCGGGAGAATATCAAGAGCAGGGGGTGGAGCAAGCCAGGCCTCAAACCACGAGAAGCTCCAGCCCAAAATGCAGCCAATATGCAGCCCACATCTGGTAGAATCTCAAGAGCAGGGGGTGGAGCAAGCCAGGTCTCAAACCACGAGAAGCTCCAGCCCAAAAGGCAGCCAAAATGCAGCCCACATCCGGGAGAATCTCAAGAGCAGGGGGTCGAGCAAGCCAGGCCTCAAACCACGAGAAGCTCCAGCCCAAAAGGCAGCCAAAATGCAGCCCACCTCCAGGAGAATCTCAAGAGCAGGGGGTGGAGCAAGCCAGGCCTCAAACCACGAGAAGCTCCAGCCCAAAATGCAGCCAAAATGCAGCCCACATTCAGGAGAATTTCAAGAGCAAGGGGTGGAGCAAGCCAGGCCTCAAACCACGAGAACCTCCAGCCCAAAAGGCAGCCAAAATGCAGCCCACATCCGAGAGAATCTCAAGAGCAGGGGGTGGAGCAAGCCAGGCCTCAAACCACGAGAAGCTCCAGCCCTAAAGGCTACCAAAATGCAGCCCACATTCGGGAGAATCTCAAGAGCAGGGGTTGGAGCAAGCCAGGCCTCAAACCATGAGAAGCTCCAGCCCAAAAGTGAGCCAAAATCCAGCCCACCTCCGGGAGAATCTCAAGAGCACGGGGTGGAGCAAGCCAGGCCTCAAACCACGAGAAGCTCCAGCCCAAAAGGCAGCAACAATGCAGGCCACATCTGGGAGAATCTCAAGAGCAGGGGGTGGAGCAAGCCAGGCCTCAAACCACGAGAAGCTCCAGCCCAAAAGGCAGCCAAAATGCAGCCCACATCCGGGAGAATCTCAAGAGCAGGGGGTGGAGCAAGCCAGGCCTCAAACCTCGAGAAGCTCCAGCCCAAAATGCAGCCAAAATGCACGCCACATGCGGGAGAATCTCAAGAGCAGGGGGTAGAGCAAGGCAGGCCTCAAACCACGAGAAGCTCCAGCCCAAAAGGCTGCCAAAATGCAGCCCACATCCGGGAGAATCTCAAGAGCAGGGGGTGGAGCAAGCCAGGCCTCAAACCACGAGAAGCTCCAGCCCAAAAGGCAGCCAAAATGCAGCCCACATCCGGGAGAATATCAAGAGAAGGGGGTGGAGCAAGGCAGGCCTCAAACCACGAGAAGCTCCAGCCCAAAAGGCAGCCAAAATCCAGCCCACATCCGGGAGAATCTCAAGAGCAGAGGGTCGAGAAAGCCAGGCCTAAAACCACGAGAACCTCCAGCCCAAAAGGCAGCCAAAATGCAGGCCACATCCGGGAGAATCTCAAGAGCAGGGGGTGGAGCAAGCCAGGCCTCAAACCACGAGAAGCTCCAGCCCAAAAGGCAGCCAAAATGCAGCCCACATCCGGGACAATCTCAAGAGCAGGGGGTGGAGCAAGCCAGGCCTCAAACCATGAGAAGCTCCAGCCCAAAACGCAGCCAAAATGCAGCCCACATCGAGGAGAATATCAAGAGCAGGGGGTGGAGCAAGGCAGGCCTCAAACCTCGAGAAGCTCCAGCCCAAAATACAGCCAAAATGCAGCCCACATCCGGGAGAATCTCAAGAGCAGGGGGTGGAGCAAGCCAGGCCTCAAACCACGAGAAGCTCCAGCCCAAAAGGCAGCCAAAATGCAGCCCACATCCGGGAGAATCTCAAGAGCAGGGTGAGGAGCAAGCCAGGCCTCAAACCACGAGAAGCTCCAGCCCAAAAGAAAGCCAAAATCCAGGCCACATCCGGGAGAATCTCAAGAGCAGGGGGTGGAGCAAGGCAGGCCTCAAACCAGGAGAAGCTCCAGCCCAAGAATCAGCCAAAATGCAGCCCACATCCGGGACAATTTCAAGAGCAGGGGATGGAGCAAGCCAGGCCTCAAACCACGAGAAGCTCCAGCCCAAGAATCAGCCAAAATGCAGCCCACCTCCGGGAGAATCTCAAGAGCAGGGGGTGGAGCAAGCCAGGCCTCAAACCACGAGAAGCTCCAGCCCAAAATGCAGCCAATATGCAGCCCACATCTGGTAGAATCTCAAGAGCAGGGGGTGGAGCAAGCCAGGTCTCAAACCACGAGAAGCTCCAGCCCAAAAGGCAGCCAAAATGCAGCCCACATCCGGGAGAATCTCAAGAGCAGGGGGTGGAGCAAGCCAGGCCTCAAACCACGAGAACCTCCAGCCCAAAAGGCAGCCAAAATGCAGGCCACATCCGGGAGAATCTCAAGAGCAGGGGGTCGAGCAAGCCAGGCCTCAAACCACGAGAAGCTCCAGCCCAAAAGGCAGCCAAAATGCAGCCCACCTCAGGGAGAATCTCAAGAGCAGGGGGTGGAGCAAGCCAGGCCTCAAACCACGAGAAGCTCCAGCCCAAAATGCAGCCAAAATCCAGCCCACATTCAGGAGAATTTCAAGAGCAAGGGGTGGAGCAAGCCAGGCCTCAAACCACGAGAACCTCCAGCCCAAAAGGCAGCCAAAATGCAGGCCACATCCGAGAGAATCTCAAGAGCAGGGGGTGGAGCAAGCCAGGCCTCAAACCACGAGAAGCTCCAGCCCGAAAGGCTACCAAAATGCAGCCCACATTCGGGAGAATCTCAAGAGCAGGGGGTGGAGCAAGCCAGGCCTCAAACCATGAGAAGCTCCAGCCCAAAAGTGAGCCAAAATCCAGCCCACCTCCGGGAGAATCTCAAGAGCACGGGGTGGAGCAAGCCAGGCCTCAAACCACGAGAAGCTCCAGCCCAAAAGGCAGCAACAATGCAGGCCACATCTGGGAGAATCTCAAGAGCAGGGGGTGGAGCAAGCCAGGCCTCAAACCACGAGAAGCTCCAGCCCAAAAGGCAGCCAAAATGCAGGCCACATCCGGGAGAATCTCAAGAGCAGGGGGTGGAGCAAGCCAGGCCTCAAACCTCGAGAAGCTCCAGCCCAAAATGCAGCCAAAATGCACGCCACATGCGGGAGAATCTCAAGAGCAGGGGGTAGAGCAAGGCAGGCCTCAAACCACGAGAAGCTCCAGCCCAAAAGGCTGCCAAAATGCAGCCCACATCCGGGAGAATCTCAAGAGCAGGGGGTGGAGCAAGCCAGGCCTCAAACCACGAGAAGCTCCAGCCCAAAAGGCAGCCAAAATGCAGCCCACATCCGGGAGAATATCAAGAGAAGGGGGTGGAGCAAGGCAGGCCTCAAACCACGAGAAGCTCCAGCCCAAAAGGCAGCCAAAATCCAGCCCACATCCGGGAGAATCTCAAGAGCAGAGGGTCGAGCAAGCCAGGCCTAAAACCACGAGAACCTCCAGCCCAAAAGGCAGCCAAAATGCAGGCCACATCCGGGAGAATCTCAAGAGCAGGGTGAGGAGCAAGCCAGGCCTCAAACCACGAGAAGCTCCAGCCAAAAAGGCAGCCAAAATGCAGGCCACATCCGGGAGAATCTCAAGAGCAGGGGATGGAGCAAGCCAGGCCTCAAACCACGAGAAGCTCCAGCCCAAAATGCAGCCAAAATGCAGCCCACATCCGGGACAATTTCAAGAGCAGGGGGTGGAGCAAGACAGGCCTCAAACCACGAGAAGCTCCAGCCAAAAAGGCAGCCAAAATGCAGGCCACATCCGGGAGAATCTCAAGAGCAGGGGATGGAGCAAGCCAGGCCTCAAACCACGAGAAGCTCCAGCCCAAGAATCAGCCAAAATGCAGCCCACCTCCGGGAGAATCTCAAGAGCAGGGGGTGGAGCAAGCCAGGCCTCAAACCACGAGAAGCTCCAGCCCAAAATGCAGCCAATATGCAGCCCACATCTGGTAGAATCTCAAGAGCAGGGGGTGGAGCAAGCCAGGTCTCAAACCACGAGAAGCTCCAGCCCAAAAGGCAGCCAAAATGCAGCCCACATCCGGGAGAATCTCAAGAGCAGGGGGTGGAGCAAGCCAGGCCTCAAACCACGAGAACCTCCAGCCCAAAAGGCAGCCAAAATGCAGCCCACATCCGGGAGAATCTCAAGAGCAGGGGGTGGAGCAAGCCAGGCCTCAAACCACGAGAAGCTCCAGCCCAAAAGGCAGCCAAAATGCAGCCCACCTCCGGGAGAATCTCAAGAGCAGGGGGTGGAGCAAGCCAGGCCTCAAACCACGAGAAGCTCCAGCCCAAAAGGCAGCCAAAATGCAGCCCACATCCGGGAGAATCTCAAGAGCAGGGGGTGGAGCAAGCCAGGCCTCAAACCTCGAGAAGCTCCAGCCCAAAATGCTACCAAAATGCAGCCCACATCCGGGACAATCTCAAGAGCAGGGGGTGGTGCAAGCCAGGCCTCAAACCACGAGAAGCTCCAGCCCAAAAGGCAGCCAAAATGCAGCCCACATCCGGGAGAATCTCAAGAGCAGGGGGTGGAGCAAGCCAGGCCTCAAACCACGAGAAGCTCCAGCCCAAAAGGCAGCCAAAATCCAGCCCACATTCAGGAGAATTTCAAGAGCAGGGGGTGGAGCAAGCCAGGCCTCAAACCACGAGAAGCTCCAGCCCAAAAGGGAGCCAAAATGCAGGCCACATCCGAGAGAATCTCAAGAGCAGGGGGTGGAGCAAGCCAGGCCTCAAACCACGAGAAGCTCCAGCCCAAAAGGCTACCAAAATGCAGCCCACATCCGGGAGAATCTCAAGAGCAGGGGTTGGAGGAAGCCAGGCCTCAAACTCGAGAAGCTCCAGCCCAAAATGCAGCCAAAATTCAGCCCACATCCGGGAGAATCTTAAGAGCAGGAAGTGGAGCAAGCCAGGCCTCAAACCACGAGAAGCTCCAGCCCAAAACGCAGCCAATATGCAGCCCACATCTGGGAGAATCTCAAGAGCAGGGGGTGGAGTAAGCCAGGTCTCAAACCACGAGAAGCTCCAGCCCAAAAGGCAGCCAAAATCCAGCCCACATCCGGGAGAATTTCAAGAGCAGGGGGTGGAGCAAGCCAGGCCTCAAACCACGAGAACCTCCAGCCCAAAAGGCAGCCAAAATGCAGGCCACATCCGAGAGAATCTCAAGAGCAGGGGGTGGATCAAGCCAGGCCTCAAACCACGAGAAGCTCCAGCCCAAAATGCAGCCAAAATGCAGCCCACATCCAGGAGAATCTCAAGAGCAGGGGGTGGAGCAAGCCAGGCCTCAAACCACGAGAAGCTCCAGCCCAAAATGCAGCCAAAATCCAGCCCATATCCGGGAGAATCTCAAGAGCAGGGGGTGGAGCAAGCCAGGCCTCAAACCACGAGAAGCTCCAGCCCAAAATGCAGCCAAAATCCAGCCCATATCCGGGAGAATCTCAAGAGCAGGGGGTGGAGCAAGCCAGGCCTCAAACCACGAGAAGCTCCGGCCCAAAAGACAGCCAAAATCCAGCCCACATCCGGGAGAATCTCAAGAGCAGGGGGTGGAGCAAGCCAGGCCTCAAACCACGAGAAGCTCCAGCACTAAAAGCAGCCAAAATGCAGCCCACATCTGGGAGAATATCAAGAGAAGCGGGTGGAGCAAGCCAGGCCTCAAACCACGAGAAGCTCCAGCCCAAAATGTAGCCAAAATGCAGCCCACATCCTGGAGAATGTCAAGAGCAGGGGGTGGAGCAAGCCAGGCCTCAAACCACGAGAAGCTCCAGCCCAAAAGACAGCCAAAATGCAGCCCACATCCGGGACAATCTCAAGAGCAGGGGGTGGTGCAAGCCAGGCCTCAAACCACGAGAAGCTCCAGCCCAAAAGGCAGCCAAAATGCAGCCCACATCCGGGAGAATCTCAAGAGCAGAGGGTGGAGCAAGCCAGGCCTCAAACCACGAGAAGCTCCAGCCCAAAAGGCAGCCAAAATCCAGCCCACATCCGGGAGAATATCAAGAGCAGGGGGTGGTGAAGCCAGGCCTCAAACCATGAGAAGCTCCAGCCCAAAAGTGAGCCAAAATCCAGCCCACATCCGGGAGAATCTCAAGAGCAGGGGGTGGAGCAAGCCAGGCCTCAAACCACGAGAAGCTCCAGCCCAAAAGGCAGCCAAAATGCAGCCCACATCCGGGAGAATCTCAAGAGCAGTGGGTGGAGCAAGCCAGGCCTCAAACCACGAGAAGCTCCAGCCCAAAAGGCAGCCAAAATGCAGGCCACATCCGGGAGAATCTCAAGAGCAGGGGGTGGAGCAAGGCAGGCCTCAAACCACGAGAAGCTCCAGCCCAAAAGGCAGCCAAAATTCAGGCCACATGCAGGAGAATCTCAAGAGCAGGGGGTCGAGCAAGGCAGGCCTCAAACCACGAGAAGCTCCAGCCCAACAATGGAGCCAAAATGCAGCCCACATTCGGGAGAATCTCAAGAGCATGGGGTGGAGCAAGCCAGGCCTCAAACCACGAGAAGCTCCAGCCCAAAATGCAGCCAAAATGCAGCCCACATCCGGGAGAATCTCAAGAGCAGGGGGTGGAGCAAGCCAGGCCTCAAACCACGAGAATCTCCAGCCCTAAAGGCAGCCAAAATGCAGCCCACATCCGGGAGAATCTCAAGAGCAGGGTGTGGAGCAAGCCAGGCCTCAAACCACGAGAAGCTCCAGCCCAAAAGGCAGCCAAAATGCACGCCACATCCGGGAGAATTTCAAGAGCAGGGGGTGGAGCAAGGCAGGCCTCAAACCACGAGAAGCTCCAGCCCAAAAGGCAGCCAAAATGCACGCCACATCCGGGAGAATTTCAAGAGCAGGGGGTGGAGCAAGCCAGGCCTCAAACCACGAGAAGCTCCAGCCCAAAAGGCAGCCAAAATGCAGCCCACATGCAGGAGAATCTCAAGAGCAGGGGGTGGAGCAAGCCACGCCTCAAACCACAAGAAGCTCCAGCCCAAAAGGCAGCCAAAATGCAGCCTACCTCCAGGAGAATCTCAAGAGCAGGGGGTGGAGCAAGCCAGGCCTCAAACCACGAGAAGCTCCAGCCCAAAAGGCAGCCAAAATGCAGCCCACATCCGGGAGAATCTCAAGAGCAGGGGGTGGAGCAAGCCAGGCCTCAAACCACGAGAAGCTCCAGCACAAAATGCAGCCAAAATCCAGCCCACATCCTGGAGAATGTCAAGAGCAGGGGGTGGAGCAAGCCAGGCTTCAAACCACGAGAAGCTCCGGCCCAAAAGGCAGCCAAAATGCAGCCCACATCCGGGAGAATCTCAAGAGCAGGGGGTGGAGCAAGCCAGGCCTCAAACCATGAGAAGCTCCAGCCCAAAAGGCAGCCAAAATCCAGCCCACATCCGGGAGAATCTCAAGAGCAGGGGGTGGAGCAAGCCAGGCCTCAAACCACGAGAAGCTCCAGCCAAAAATGCAGCCAAAATCCAGCCCACATCCGGGAGAATCTCAAGAGCAGGGGGTGGAGCAAGCCAGGCCTCAAACCACGAGAAGCTCCAGCCCAAGATTCAGCCAAAATGCAGCCCACATCCGGGAGAATCTCAAGAGCAGGGGGTGGAGCAAGCCAGGCCCCAAACCACGAGAAGCTCCAGCCCAAAATGCAGACAAAATCCAGCCCATATCCGGGTCAATATGAAGAGCAGGGAGTGGAGCAAGCCAGGCCTCAAACCACGAGAAGCTCCAGCCCAAAAGACAGCCAAAATGCAGCCCACATCCGGGACAATCTCAAGAGCAGGGGGTGGAGCAAGCCAGGCCTCAAACCACGAGAAGCTCCAGCCCAAAAGGCAGCCAAAATGCAGCCCACATCCGGGACAATCTCAAGAGCAGGGGGTGGTGCAAGCCAGGCCTCAAACCACGAGAAGCTCCAGCCCAAAAGGCAGCCAAAATGCAGCCCACATCCAGGAGAATCTCAAGAGCAGGGGGTGGAGCAAGCCAGGCCTCAAACCACAAGAATCTCCAGCCCAAAAGGCAGCCAAAATGCAGCCTACCTCCAGGAGAATCTCAAGAGCAGGGGTTGGAGCAAGCCAGGCCTCAAACCACGAGAAGCTCCAGCCCAAAAGGCAGCCAAAATGCAGCCCACATCCGGGAGAATCTCAAGAGCAGGGGGTGGAGCAAGCCAGGCCTCAAACCACGAGAAGCTCCAGCCCAAAATGCAGCCAAAATCCAGCCCACATCCTGGAGAATGTCAAGAGCAGGGGGTGGAGCAAGCCAGGCCTCAAACCACGAGAAGCTCCAGCCCAAAAGACAGCCAAAATGCAGCCCACATCCGGGACAATCTCAAGAGCAGAGGGTGGAGCAAGCCAGGCCTCAAACCATGAGAAGCTCCAGCCCAAAAGGCAGCCAAAATCCAGCCCACATCCGGGAGAATCTCAAGAGCAGGGGGTGGAGCAAGCCAGGCCTCAAACCACGAGAAGCTCCAGCCCAAAAGGCAGCCAAAATGCAGCCCACATCCGGGAGACTCTCAAGAGCAGGGGGTGGAGCAAGCCAGGCCTCAAACCACGAGAAGCTCCAGCCCAAAAGGCAGCCAATATGCAGCCCACATCTGGTAGAATCTCAAGAGCAGGGGGTGGAGCAAGCCAGGCCTCAAACCACGAGAAGCTCCAGCCCAAAAGGCAGCCAAAATCCAGCCCACGTCCGGGAGAATCTCAAGAGCAGGGGGTGGAGCAAGCCAGGCCTCAAACCACGAGAAGCTCCAGCCCAAAAGGCAGACAAAATCCAGCCCACATCCATGAGATTCTCAAGAGCAGGGGGTGGAGCAAGCCAGGCCTCAAACCTCGAGAAGCTCCAGCCCAAAAGGCAGCCAAAATGCAGCCCACATCCGGGAGAATATCAAGAGCAGGGGGTGGAGCAAGGCAGGCCTCAAACCTCGAGAAGCTCCAGCCCAAGTATCAGCCAAAATGCAGCCCACATCCAGGAGCATATGAAGAGCAGGGTGTGGAGGAAGCCAGGCCTCAAACCACGAGAAGCTCCAGCCCAAAAGGCAGCCAAAATCCACCCACCTCCGGGAGAATCTCAAGAGCAGGGGGTGGAGCAAGCCAGGCTTCAAACCACGAGAAGCTCCAGCCCAAAAGGCAGCCAAAAAGCAGCCCACCTCCGGGAGAATCTCAAGAGCAGGGTATGGAGCAAGCCAGGCCTCAAACCTCGAGAAGCTCCAGCCCAAAAGGCAGCCAAAATCCAGCCCACCTCCGGGAGAATCTCAAGAGCAGGGTATGGAGCAAGCCAGGCCTCAAACCTCGAGAAGCTCCAGCCCAAAAGGCAGCCAAAATGCAGCCCACATCCGGGAGAATATCAAGAGTAGGAGGTGGAGCAAGCCAGGCCTCAAACCTCGAGAAGCTCCAGCCCAAAAGGCAGCCAGAATCCAGCCCACATCCGGGAGATTCTCAAGAGCAAGGGGTGGAGCAAGCCAGGCCTCAAACCTCGAGAACCTCCAGCCCAAAAGGCAGCCAAAATGCAGCCCACATCCGGGAGAATCTCAAGAGCAGGGGGTGGAGCAAGCCAGGCCTCAAACCACGAGAAGATCCAGCCCAAAAAGCCACCAAAATGCAGCCCACATCCGGGACAATTTCAAGAGCAGGGGGTGGAGCAAGCCAGGCCCCAAACCACGAGAATCTCCAGCCCAAGTATCAGTCAAAATGCAGCCCACATCCGGGAGAATCTCAAGAGCAGGGGGTGGAGCAAGGCAGGCCTCAAACCACGAGAAGCTCCAGCCCAAAAGGCAGCCAAAATCCAGCCCACATCCAGGAGAATTTCAAGAGCAAGGGGTGGAGCAAGCCAGGCCTCAAATCACGAGAAGCTCCAGCCCAAGTATCAGCCAAAATGCAGCCCACATCCAGGAGCATATGAAGAGCAGGGTGTGGAGCAAGCCAGGCCTCAAACCACGAGAAGCTCCAGCCCAAAATGCAGCGAAAATCCAGCCCACATCCGGGAGATTCTCAACAGCAGGGGGTGGAGCAAGCCAGGCCTCAAACCTCGAGAAGCTCCAGTCCAAAATGCAGCCAAAATCCAGCCCACATCCGGGAGATTCTCAAGAGCAGGGGGTGGAGCAAGCCAGGCCTCAAACCTCGAGAAGCTCCAGCCCAAAAGGCAGCCAAAATGCAGCCCACATCCGGGAGAATCTCAAGAGCAGGGGGTGGAGCAAGCCGGGCCTCAAACCACGAGAATCTCCAGCCCAAAAGGCAGCCAAAATGCAGCCCACATCCGGGAGAATCTCAACAGCAGGGGGTGGAGCAAGCCGGGCCTCAAACCACGAGAAGCTCCAGAGCAAAATGTAGCCAAAATGCAGCCCACATCCGGGAGAATCTCAAGAGCAGGGGGTGGAGCAAGCCAGGCCTCAAACCATGAAAAGCTCCAGCCCAAAATGCAGCCAACATCCAGCCCACATCCGGGAGATTCTCAAGAGCAGGGGGTGGAGCAAGCCAGGCCTCAAACCTCTAGAAGCTCCAGCCCAAAATGCAGCTAAAATGCAGGCCACATCCGGGAGAATATCAAGAGTAGGAAGTGGAGCAAGCCAGGCCTCAAACCACGAGAAGCTCCAGCCCAAAAGGCAGCCAAAATGCAGCCCACATCCGGGAGAATCTCAAGAGCAGTGGGTGGAGAAAGCCAGGCCTCAAACCACGAGAAGCTCCAGCCCAAAAGGCAGCCAAAATGCAGGACACATCCGGGAGAATCTCAAGAGGAGGGGGTGGAGCACGCCAGGCCTCAAACCACGAGAAGCTCCAGCCCAAGATTCAGCCAGGATGCAGACCACATCCGGGAGAATCTCAAGAGCAGGGGCTGGAGCAAGCCAGGCCTCAAACCACGAGAAGCTCCAGCTCAAAATGTAGCCAAAATCCAGCCCACATCCGGGAGAATATCAAGAGCAGGGGGTGGAGCAAGCCAGGCCTCAAACCACGGGAAGCTCCAGCCCAAGTATCAGCCAAAATGCAGCCCACATCCGGGAGAATCTCAAGAGCAGGGGGTGGAGCAAGCCAGGCCTCAAACCACGAGAAGCTCCAGCCCAAAATGCAGCGAAAATCCAGTCCACATCCGGGAGAATCTCAAGAGCAGGGGGTGGAGCAAGGCAGGCCTCAAACCACGAGAAGCTCCAGCCCAAAAGGCAGCCAAAATGCAGCCCACATCCGGGAGAATATCAAGAGCAGGGGGTGGAGCAAGGCAGGCCTCAAACCTCGAGAAGCTCCAGCCCAAGTATCAGCCAAAATGCAGCCCACATCCAGGAGCATATGAAGAGCAGGGTGTGGAGCAAGCCAGGCCTCAAACCACGAGAAGCTCCAGCCCAAAAGGCAGCCAAAATCCACCCACATCCGGGAGAATCTCAAGAGCAGGGGGTGGAGCAAGCCAGGCTTCAAACCACGAGAAGCTCCAGCCCAAAAGGCAGCCAAAAAGCAGCCCACCTCCGGGAGAATCTCAAGAGCAGGGTATGGAGCAAGCCAGGCCTCAAACCTCGAGAAGCTCCAGCCCAAAAGGCAGCCAAAAAGCAGCCCACCTCCGGGAGAATCTCAAGAGCAGGGTATGGAGCAAGCCAGGCCTCAAACCTCGAGAAGCTCCAGCCCAAAAGGCAGCCAAAATGCAGCCCACATCCGGGAGAATATCAAGAGTAGGAGGTGGAGAAAGCCAGGCCTCAAACCTCGAGAAACTCCAGCCCAAGTATCAGCCAAAACGCAGCCCACATCCAGGAGCATATGAAGAGCAGGGTGTGGAGCAAGCCAGGCCTCAAACCACGAGAAGCTCCAGCCCAAAATGCAGCGAAAATCCAGCCCACATCCGGGAGATTCTCAACAGCAGGGGGTGGAGCAAGCCAGGCCTCAAACCTCGAGAAGCTCCAGTCCAAAATGCAGCCAAAATCCAGCCCACATCCGGGAGATTCTCAAGAGCAGGGGGTGGAGCAAGCCAGGCCTCAAACCTCGAGAAGCTCCAGCCCAAAAGGCAGCCAAAATGCAGCCCACATCCGGGAGAATCTCAAGAGCAGGGGGTGGAGCAAGCCAGGCCTCAAACCACGAGAAGCTCCAGCCCAAAAGGCAGCCAAAATGCAGCCCACATCCGGGAGAATCTCAACAGCAGGGGGTGGAGCAAGCCGGGCCTCAAACCACGAGAATCTCCAGCCCAAAAGGCAGCCAAAATGCAGCCCACATCCGGGAGAATCTCAACAGCAGGGGGTGGAGCAAGCCGGGCCTCAAACCACGAGAAGCTCCAGCCCAAAATGTAGCCAAAATGCAGCCCACATCCGGGAGAATCTCAACAGCAGGGGGTGGAGCAAGCCGGGCCTCAAACCACGAGAAGCTCCAGCCCAAAATGCAGCCAACATCCAGCCCACATCCGGGAGATTCTCAAGAGCAGGGGGTGGAGCAAGCCAGGCCTCAAAGCATGAGAAGCTCCAGCCCAAAAGGCAGCCAAAATGCAGCCCACATCCGGGAGAATCTCAAGAGCAGTGGGTGGAGAAAGCCAGGCCTCAAACCACGAGAAGCTCCAGCCCAAAAGGCAGCCAAAATGCAGGACACATCCGGGAGAATCTCAAGAGGAGGGGGTGGAGCACGCCAGGCCTCAAACCACGAGAAGCTCCAGCCCAAGATTCAGCCAGGATGCAGCCCACATCCGGGAGAATCTCAAGAGCAGGGGGTGGAGCAAGGCAGGCCTCAAACCACGAGAAGCTCCAGCTCAAAATGTAGCCAAAATCCAGCCCACATCCGGGAGAATATCAAGAGCAGGGGGTGGAGCAAGCCAGGCCTCAAACCACGGGAAGCTCCAGCCCAAGTATCAGCCAAAATGCAGCCCACATCCGGGAGAATATCAAGAGCAGGGGGTGGTGCAAGCCAGGCCTCAAACCACGAGAAGCTCCAGAGCAAAATGCAGACAAAATCCAGCCCACATCCGGGAGATTCTCAAGAGCAGGGGTTGGAGCAAGCCAGGCCTCAAACCTCGAGAAGCTCCAGCCCAAAATGCAGCCAAAATCCAGCCCACATCTGGGAGATTCTCAAGAGCAGGGGGTGGAGCAAGCCAGGCCTCAAACCACGAGAAGCTCCAGGCCAAAAGGCAGCCAAATGCAGCCCACATCCGGGAGAATCTCAAGAGCAGGGGGTGGAGCAAGCCAGGCTTCAAACCACGAGAAGCTCCAGCCCAAAAGGCAGCCAAAAAGCAGCCCACCTCCGGGAGAATCTCAAGAGCAGGGTATGGAGCAAGCCAGGCCTCAAACCTCGAGAAGCTCCAGCCCAAAAGGCAGCCAAAAAGCAGCCCACCTCCGGGAGAATCTCAAGAGCAGGGTATGGAGCAAGCCAGGCCTCAAACCTCGAGAAGCTCCAGCCCAAAAGGCAGCCAAAATGCAGCCCACATCCGGGAGAATATCAAGAGTAGGAGGTGGAGAAAGCCAGGCCTCAAACCTCGAGAAACTCCAGCCCAAGTATCAGCCAAAACGCAGCCCACATCCAGGAGCATATGAAGAGCAGGGTGTGGAGCAAGCCAGGCCTCAAACCACGAGAAGCTCCAGCCCAAAATGCAGCGAAAATCCAGCCCACATCCGGGAGATTCTCAACAGCAGGGGGTGGAGCAAGCCAGGCCTCAAACCTCGAGAAGCTCCAGTCCAAAATGCAGCCAAAATCCAGCCCACATCCGGGAGATTCTCAAGAGCAGGGGGTGGAGCAAGCCAGGCCTCAAACCTCGAGAAGCTCCAGCCCAAAAGGCAGCCAAAATGCAGCCCACATCCGGGAGAATCTCAAGAGCAGGGGGTGGAGCAAGCCAGGCCTCAAACCACGAGAAGCTCCAGCCCAAAAGGCAGCCAAAATGCAGCCCACATCCGGGAGAATCTCAACAGCAGGGGGTGGAGCAAGCCGGGCCTCAAACCACGAGAATCTCCAGCCCAAAAGGCAGCCAAAATGCAGCCCACATCCGGGAGAATCTCAACAGCAGGGGGTGGAGCAAGCCGGGCCTCAAACCACGAGAAGCTCCAGCCCAAAATGTAGCCAAAATGCAGCCCACATCCGGGAGAATCTCAACAGCAGGGGGTGGAGCAAGCCGGGCCTCAAACCACGAGAAGCTCCAGCCCAAAATGCAGCCAACATCCAGCCCACATCCGGGAGATTCTCAAGAGCAGGGGGTGGAGCAAGCCAGGCCTCAAAGCATGAGAAGCTCCAGCCCAAAAGGCAGCCAAAATGCAGCCCACATCCGGGAGAATCTCAAGAGCAGGGGGTGGAGCAAGCCAGGCCTCAAAGCATGAGAAGCTCCAGCCCAAAATGCAGCCAAAATGCAGGCCACATCCGGGAGAATCTCAAGAGCAGTGGGTGGAGAAAGCCAGGCCTCAAACCACGAGAAGCTCCAGCCCAAAAGGCAGCCAAAATGCAGGACACATCCGGGAGAATCTCAAGAGGAGGGGGTGGAGCACGCCAGGCCTCAAACCACGAGAAGCTCCAGCCCAAGATTCAGCCAGGATGCAGCCCACATCCGGGAGAATCTCAAGAGCAGGGGGTGGAGCAAGGCAGGCCTCAAACCACGAGAAGCTCCAGCTCAAAATGTAGCCAAAATCCAGCCCACATCCGGGAGAATATCAAGAGCAGGGGGTGGAGCAAGCCAGGCCTCAAACCACGGGAAGCTCCAGCCCAAGTATCAGCCAAAATGCAGCCCACATCCGGGAGAATATCAAGAGCAGGGGGTGGTGCAAGCCAGGCCTCAAACCACGAGAAGCTCCAGAGCAAAATGCAGACAAAATCCAGCCCACATCCGGGAGATTCTCAAGAGCAGGGGTTGGAGCAAGCCAGGCCTCAAACCTCGAGAAGCTCCAGCCCAAAATGCAGCCAAAATCCAGCCCACATCTGGGAGATTCTCAAGAGCAGGGGGTGGAGCAAGCCAGGCCTCAAACCACGAGAAGCTCCAGGCCAAAAGGCAGCCAAATGCAGCCCACATCCGGGAGAATCTCAAGAGCAGGGGGTGGAGCAAGCCAGGCCTCAAACCACGAGAAGCTCCAGCCCAAAAGACAGCCAAAATGCAGCCCACATCCGGGACAATCTCAAGAGCAGGGGGTGGAGCAAGCCAGGCCCCAAACCACGAGAATCTCCAGCCCAAGTATGAGCCAAAATACAGCCCACATTCGGGAGAATCTCAAGAGCAGGGGGTGGAGCAAGCCAGGCCTCAAACCATGAGAAGCTCCAGCCCAAAATGCAGCCAAAATGCAGCCCACATCCGGGAGAATATCAAGAGCAGGGGGTGGAGCAAGCCAGGCCCTAAACCACGAGAATCTCCAGCCCAAGTATCAGTCAAAATGCAGCCGACATCCGGGAGAATCTCAAGAGCAAGGGGTGGAGCAAGCCAGGCCTCAAACCTCGAGAAGCTCCAGCCCAAGTATCAGCCAAAATGCAGCCCACATCCAGGAGCATATGAAGATCAGGGTGTGGAGCAAGCCAGGCCTCAAACCACGAGAAGCTCCAGCCCAAAAGGCAGCCAAAATGCAGCCCACATCCGGGAGAATCTCAAGAGCAGGGGGTGGAGCAAGCCAGGCTTCAAACCATGAGAAGCTCCAGCCCAAAAGGCAGCCAAAAAGCAGCCCACCTCCGGGAGAATCTCAAGAGCAGGGTATGGAGCAAGCCAGGCCTCAAACCTCGAGAAGCTCCAGCCCAAAAGGCAGCCAAAAAGCAGCCCACCTCCGGGAGAATCTCAAGAGCAGGGTATGCAGCAAGCCAGGCCTCAAACCTCGAGAAGCTCCAGCCCAAAATGCAGCCAAAATGCAGCCCACATCCGGGAGAATATCAAGAGTAGGAGGTGGAGCAAGCCAGGCCTCAAACCTCGAGAAGCTCCAGCCCAAAAGGCAGCCAAAATCCAGCCCACATCCGGGAGATTCTCAAGAGCAAGGGCTGGAGCAAGCCAGGCCTCAAACCACGAGAAGCTCCAGCCCAAAAGGCAGCCAAAATGCAGCCCACATCCGGGAGAATCTCAAGAGCAGTGGGTGGAGCAAGCCAGGCCTCAAACCACGAGAAGATCCAGCCCAAAAAGCCACCAAAATGCAGCCCACATCCGGGACAATTTCAAGAGCAGGGGGTGGAGCAAGCCAGGCCCCAAACCACGAGAATCTCCAGCCCAAGTATCAGTCAAAATGCAGCCCACATCCGGGAGAATCTCAAGAGCAGGGGGTGGAGCAAGGCAGGCCTCAAACCACGAGAAGCTCCAGCCCTAAAGGCAGCCAAAATCCAGCCCACATCCAGGAGAATTTCAAGAGCAGGGGGTGGAGCAAGCCAGGCCTCAAATCACAAGAAGCTCCAGCCCAAGTATCAGCCAAAATGCAGCCCACATCCAGGAGCATATGAAGAGCAGGATGTGGAGCAAGCCAGGCCTCAAACCACGAGAAGCTCCAGCCCAAAATGCAGCGAAAATCCAGCCCACATCCGGGAGATTCTCAACAGCAGGGGGTGGAGCAAGCCAGGCCTCAAACCTCGAGAAGCTCCAGTCCAAAATGCAGCCAAAATCCAGCCCACATCCGGGAGAATATCAAGAGCAGGGGGTGGAGCAAGCCAGGCCTCAAACCTCGAGAAGCTCCAGCCCAAAAGGCAGCCAAAATGCAGCCCACATCCGGGAGAATCTCAAGAGCAGGGGGTGGAGCAAGCCAGGCCTCAAACCACGAGAAGCTCCAGCCCAAAAGGCAGCCAAAATGCAGCCCACATCCAAAAGAATATGAAGAGGAGGGGGTGGAGCACGCCAGGCCTCAAACCACGAGAAGCTCCAGCCCAAGATTCACCCAGAATGCAGCCCACATCCGGGAGATTCTCAAGAGCAGGGGGTGGAGCAAGCCAGGCCTCAAACCACGAGAAGCTCCAGCCCAAAAGGCAGCCAAAATGCAGCCCACATCCGGGAGAATCTCAACAGCAGGGGGTGGAGCAAGCCGGGCCTCAAACCTCGAGAATCTCCAGCCCAAAATGCAGCCAAAATCCAGGCCACATCCAAAAGAATATGAAGAGGAGGGGGTGGAGCACGCCAGGCCTCAAACCACGAGAAGCTCCAGCCCAAGATTCACCCAGAATGCAGCCCACATCCGGGAGAATCTCAAGAGCAGGGGGTGGAGCAAGCCAGGCCTCAAACCACGAGAAGCTCCAGCTCAAAATGTAGCCAAAATCCAGCCCACATTCGGGAGAATCTCAAGAGTAGGGGGTGGAGCAAGCCAGGCCTCAAACCACGAGAAGCTCCAGCCCAAGTATCAGCCAAAATGCAGCCCACATGCGGGAGAATATCAAGAGCAGGGGGTGGTGCAAGCCAGGCCTCAAACCACGAGAAGCTCCAGCCCAAAATGCAGACAAAATCCAGCCCACATCCGGTAGATTCTCAAGAGCAGGGGGTGGAGAAAGCCAGGCCTCAAACCTCGAGAAGCTCCAGCCCAAAATGCAGCCAAAATCCAGCCCACATCTGGGAGATTCTCAAGAGCAGGGGGTGGAGCAAGCCAGTCCTCAAACCACGAGAAGCTCCAGCCCAAAAGGCAGCCAAAATCCAGCCCACCTCCGGGAGAATCTCAAGAGCACGGGGTGGAGCAAGCCAGGCCCCAAACCACGAGAATCTCCAGCCCAAGTATCAGTCAAAATGCAGCCCACATCCGGGAGTATCTCAAGAGCAGGGGGTGGAGCAAGGCAGGCCTCAAACCACGAGAAGCTCCAGCCCTAAAGGCAGCCAAAATCCAGCCCACATCCAGGAGAATTTCAAGAGCAAGTGGTGGAGCAAGCCAGGCCTCAAATCACAAGAAGCTCCAGCCCAAGTATCAGCCAAAATGCAGCCCACATCCAGGAGCATATGAAGAGCAGGATGTGGAGCAAGCCAGGCCTCAAACCACGAGAAGCTCCAGCCCAAAATGCAGCGAAAATCCAGCCCACATCCGGGAGATTCTCAACAGCAGGGGGTGGAGCAAGCCAGGCCTCAAACCTCGAGAAGCTCCAGTCCAAAATGCAGCCAAAATCCAGCCCACATCCGGGAGAATATCAAGAGCAGGGGGTGGAGCAAGCCAGGCCTCAAACCTCGAGAAGCTCCAGCCCAAAAGGCAGCCAAAATGCAGCCCACATCCGGGAGAATCTCAAGAGCAGGGGGTGGAGCAAGCCAGGCCTCAAACCACGAGAAGCTCCAGCCCAAAAGGCAGCCAAAATGCAGCCCACATCCAAAAGAATATGAAGAGGAGGGGGTGGAGCACGCCAGGCCTCAAACCACGAGAAGCTCCAGCCCAAGATTCACCCAGAATGCAGCCCACATCCGGGAGATTCTCAAGAGCAGGGGGTGGAGCAAGCCAGGCCTCAAACCACGAGAAGCTCCAGCCCAAAAGGCAGCCAAAATGCAGCCCACATCCGGGAGAATCTCAACAGCAGGGGGTGGAGCAAGCCGGGCCTCAAACCTCGAGAATCTCCAGCCCAAAAGGCAGCCAAAATCCAGGCCACATCCAAAAGAATATGAAGAGGAGGGGGTGGAGCACGTCAGGCCTCAAACCACGAGAAGCTCCAGCCCAAGATTCACCCAGAATGCAGCCCACATCCGGGAGAATCTCAAGAGCAGGGGGTGGAGCAAGCCAGGCCTCAAACCACGAGAAGCTCCAGCTCAAAATGTAGCCAAAATCCAGCCCACATTCGGGAGAATCTCAAGAGTAGGGGGTGGAGCAAGCCAGGCCTCAAACCACGAGAAGCTCCAGCCCAAGTATCAGCCAAAATGCAGCCCACATCCGGGAGAATATCAAGAGCAGGGGGTGGTGCAAGCCAGGCCTCAAACCACGAGAAGCTCCAGCCCAAAATGCAGACAAAATCCAGCCCACATCCGGTAGATTCTCAAGAGCAGGGGGTGGAGAAAGCCAGGCCTCAAACCTCGAGAAGCTCCAGCCCAAAATGCAGCCAAAATCCAGCCCACATCTGGGAGATTCTCAAGAGCAGGGGGTGGAGCAAGCCAGGCCTCAAACCACGAGAAGCTCCAGCCCAAAAGGCAGCCAAAATCCAGCCCACCTCCGGGAGAATCTCAAGAGCAGGGGGTGGAGCAAGCCAGGCCTCAAACCATGAGAAGCTCCAGCCCAAAAGGCAGCCAAAATGCAGCCCACATCCGGGACAATTTCAAGAGCAGGGGGTGGAGCAAGCCAGGCCTCAAACCACGAGAATCTCCAGCCCAAGTATCAGCCAAAATGCAGCCCACATCCGGGAGAATATCAAGAGCAGGGGGTGGTGCAAGCCAGGCCTCAAACCTCGAGAAGCTCCAGCCCAAGATTCACCCAGAATGCAGCCCACATCCGGGAGAATCTCATGAGCAGGGGGTGGAGCAAGCCAGGCCCCAAACCACGAGAATCTCCAGCCCAAGTATGAGCCAAAATGCAGCCCACATCCGGGAGAATCTCAAGAGCAGGGGGTGGAGCAAGCCAGGCCTCAAACCACGAGAAGCTCCAGCACAAAAGGCAGCCAAAATCCAGCCCACCTCCGGGAGAATCTCAAGAGCAGGGGGTGGAGCAAGCCAGGCCTCAAACCACAAGAAGCTCCAGCCCAAGAATCACCCAGAATGCAGCCCACATCCGGGAGAATCTCAAGAGCAGGGGGTGCAGCAAGCCAGGCCTCAAACCTCGAGAAGCTCCACCCCAAAAGGCAGCCAAAATGCAGCCCACATCTGGGAGAATCTCAAGAGCAGGGGGTGGAGGAAGCCAGGCCTCAAACCACGAGTAGCTCCAGCCCAAAAAGCCACCAAAATGTAGCCCACATCCGGGACAATTTCAAGAGCAGGGGGTGGAGCAAGCCAGGCCTCAAACCACGAGAATCTCCAGCCCAAGTATCAGTCAAAATGCAGCCGACATCCGGGAGAATCTCAAGAGCAGGGGGTGGAGCAAGCCAGGCCTCAAACCACGAGAAGCTCCAGCCCTAAAGGCAGCCAAAATCCAGCCCACATCCGGGTGAATCTCAAGAGCAGGGGGTGCAGCAAGCCAGGCCTCAAACCACGAGAAGCTCCAGCCCAAAAGGCAGCCAAAATCCAGCCCACATCCGGGAGAATATCAAGAGTAGGGGGTGGAGTAAGCCAGGCCATAAACCATGAGAAGCTCCAGCCCAAAAGGCAGCCAAAATGCAGCCCACATCCAGGAGAATCTCAAGAGCAGGGGGTGGAGCAAGCCAGGCCTCAAACCACGAGAAGCTCCAGCCCAAGTATCAGTCAAAATGCAGCCGACATCCGGGAGAATCTCAAGAGCAGGGGGTGGAGCAAGCCAGGCCTCAAACCACGAGAAGCTCCAGCCCTAAAGGCAGCCAAAATCCAGCCCACATCCGGGAGAATCTCAAGAGCAGGGGGTGCAGCAAGCCAGGCCTCAAACCACAAGAAGCTCCAGCCCAAAAGGCAGCCAAAATGCAGCCCAAATCCGGGAGAATATCAAGAGCAGGGGGTGGAGCAAGCCAGGCCTCAAACCACGAGAAGCTCCAGCCCAAAAGGGAGCCAAAATGCAGCCCACATCCGGGAGAATCTCAAGAGCAGGGGGTGGAGCAAGCCAGGCTTCAAACCACGAGAAGCTCCAGCCCAAAAGGCAGCCAAAATGCAGCCCACCTGCGGAAGAATCTCAAGAGCAGGGTGTGGAGCAAGCCAGGCCTCAAACCTCGAGAAGCTCCAGCCCAAAATGCAGCCAAAATCCAGCACACATCCGGGAGAATATCAAGAGTAGGAGGTGGAGCAAGCCAGGCCTCAAACCTCGAGAAGCTCCAGCCCAAAATGCAGCCAAAATCCAGCCCACATCCGGGAGATTCTCAAGAGCAGGGGGTGGAGCAAGCCAGGCCTCAAACCTCGAGAAGCTCCAGCCCAAAAGGCAGCCAAAATGCAGCCCACATCCGGGAGAATCTCAAGAGCAGGGGGTGGAGCAAGCCAGGCCTCAAACCACGAGAAGCTCCAGCCCAAAAAGCCACCAAAATGCAGCCCACATCCGGGACAATTTCAAGAGCAGGGGGTGGAGCAAGCCAGGCCTCAAACCTCGAGAAGCTCCAGCCCAAGTATCAGCCAAAATGCAGCCCACATCCGCGAGCATATGAAGAGCAGGGTGTGGAGCAAGCCAGGCCTCAAACCACGAGAATCTCCAGCCCAAAATGCAGCCAAAATCCAGCCCACATCCGGGAGATTCTCAAGAGCAGAGGGTGGAGCAAGGCAGGCCTCAAACCACGAGAAGCTCCAACCCAAAATGCAGCCAAAATCCAGCCCACATCCGGGACAATCTCAAGTGCAGGGGGTGGAGCAAGCCAGGCCTCAAACCACGAGAATCTCCAGCCCAAGTATCAGCCAAAATGCAGCCCACATCCGGGAGAATATCAAGAGCAGGGGGTGGTGCAAGCCAGGCCTCAAACCACGAGAAGCTCCAGCCCAAAATGCAGACAAAATCCAGCCCACATCCGCGAGATTCTCAAGAGCAGGGGGTGGAGCAAGCCAGGCCTTCAACCTCGAGAAGCTCCAGCCCAAAATGCAGCCAAAATCCAGCCCACATCTGGGAGATTCTCAAGAGCAGGGGGTGGAGCAAGCCAGGCCTCAAACCACGAGAAGCTCCAGGCCAAAAGGCAGCCAAATGCAGCCCACATCCGGGAGAATCTCAAGAGCAGGGGGTGGAGCAAGCCAGGCCTCAAACCACGAGAAGCTCCAGCCCAAAATGCAGCGAAAATCCAGCCCACATCCGGGAGAATCTCAAGAGCCGGGGGTCGAGCAAGGCAGGCCTCAAACCACGAGAAGCTCCAGCCCAAAAGGCAGCCAAAATGCAGCCCACATCCGGGAGAATCTCAAGAGCAGGGGGTGCAGCAAGCCAGGCCTCAAACCTCGAGAAGCTCCACCCCAAAAGGCAGCCAAAATCCAGCCCACATTCGGGAGAATCTCAAGAGTAGGGGGTGGAGTAAGCCAGGCCTCAAACCACGAGAAGCTCCAGCCCAAGTATCAGCCAAAATGCAGCCCACATCCGGGAGAATATCAAGAGCAGGGGGTGGTGCAAGCCAGGCCTCAAACCACGAGAAGCTCCAGCCCAAAATGCAGACAAAATCCAGCCCACATCCGGTAGATTCTCAAGAGCAGGGGGTGGAGAAAGCCAGGCCTCAAACCTCGAGAAGCTCCAGCCCAAAATGCAGCCAAAATCCAGCCCACATCTGGGAGATTCTCAAGAGCAGGGGGTGGAGCAAGCCAGGCCTCAAACCACGAGAAGCTCCAGCCCAAAAGGCAGCCAAAATCCAGCCCACCTCCGGGAGAATCTCAAGAGCAGGGGGTGGAGCAAGCCAGGCCTCAAACCATGAGAAGCTCCAGCCCAAAAGGCAGCCAAAATGCAGCCCACATCCGGGACAATTTCAAGAGCAGGGGGTGGAGCAAGCCAGGCCTCAAACCACGAGAATCTCCAGCCCAAGTATCAGCCAAAATGCAGCCCACATCCGGGAGAATATCAAGAGCAGGGGGTGGAGCAAGCCAGGCCTTCAACCTCGAGAAGCTCCAGCCCAAAATGCAGCCAAAATCCAGCCCACATCTGGGAGATTCTCAAGAGCAGGGGGTGGAGCAAGCCAGGCCTCAAACCACGAGAAGCTCCAGGCCAAAAGGCAGCCAAATGCAGCCCACATCCGGGAGAATCTCAAGAGCAGGGGGTGGAGCAAGCCAGGCCTCAAACCACGAGAAGCTCCAGCCCAAAATGCAGCGAAAATCCAGCCCACATCCGGGAGAATCTCAAGAGCCGGGGGTCGAGCAAGGCAGGCCTCAAACCACGAGAAGCTCCAGCCCAAAAGGCAGCCAAAATGCAGCCCACATCCGGGAGAATCTCATGAGCAGGGGGTGGAGCAAGCCAGGCCCCAAACCACGAGAATCTCCAGCCCAAGTATGAGCCAAAATGCAGCCCACATCCGGGAGAATCTCAAGAGCAGGGGGTGGAGCAAG
The DNA here is from genome assembly GCA_027574665.1 of Rhynochetos jubatus. Classification (NCBI taxonomy): domain Eukaryota; kingdom Metazoa; phylum Chordata; class Aves; order Eurypygiformes; family Rhynochetidae; genus Rhynochetos; species Rhynochetos jubatus. The sequence continues at coordinate 757,344 of JAQBHY010000096.1, read as the reverse complement.
CCAGGCCTCAAACCACGAGAAGCTCCAGCACAAAAGGCAGCCAAAATCCAGCCCACCTCCGGGAGAATCTCAAGAGCAGGGAGTGGAGCAAGCCAGGCCTCAAACCACAAGAAGCTCCAGCCCAAGAATCACCCAGAATGCAGCCCACATCCGGGAGAATCTCAAGAGCAGGGGGTGCAGCAAGCCAGGCCTCAAACCTCGAGAAGCTCCAGCCCAAAAAGCCACCAAAATGCAGCCCACATCCGGGACAATTTCAAGAGCAGGGGGTGGAGCAAGCCAGGCCTCAAACCACGAGAATCTCCAGCCCAAGTATCAGTCAAAATGCAGCCGACATCCGGGAGAATCTCAAGAGCAGGGGGTGGAGCAAGCCAGGCCTCAAACCACGAGAAGCTCCAGCCCTAAAGGCAGCAAAAATCCAGCCCACATCCGGGTGAATCTCAAGAGCAGGGGGTGCAGCAAGCCAGGCCTCAAACCACGAGAAGCTCCAGCCCAAAAGGCAGCCAAAATCCAGCCCACATCCGGGAGAATATCAAGAGTAGGGGGTGGAGTAAGCCAGGCCATAAACCATGAGAAGCTCCAGCCCAAAAGGCAGCCAAAATGCAGCCCACATCCAGGAGAATCTCAAGAGCAGGGGGTGGAGCAAGCCAGGCCTCAAACCACGAGAAGCTCCAGCCCAAGTATCAGTCAAAATGCAGCCGACATCCGGGAGAATCTCAAGAGCAGGGGGTGGAGCAAGCCAGGCCTCAAACCACGAGAAGCTCCAGCCCTAAAGGCAGCCAAAATCCAGCCCACATCCGGGAGAATCTCAAGAGCAGGGGGTGCAGCAAGCCAGGCCTCAAACCACAAGAAGCTCCAGCCCAAAAGGCAGCCAAAATGCAGCCCAAATCCGGGAGAATATCAAGAGCAGGGGGTGGAGCAAGCCAGGCCTCAAACCACGAGAAGCTCCAGCCCAAAAGGGAGCCAAAATGCAGCCCACATCCGGGAGAATCTCAAGAGCAGGGGGTGGAGCAAGCCAGGCTTCAAACCACGAGAAGCTCCAGCCCAAAAGGCAGCCAAAATGCAGCCCACCTGCGGAAGAATCTCAAGAGCAGGGTGTGGAGCAAGCCAGGCCTCAAACCTCGAGAAGCTCCAGCCCAAAATGCAGCCAAAATCCAGCACACATCCGGGAGAATATCAAGAGTAGGAGGTGGAGCAAGCCAGGCCTCAAACCTCGAGAAGCTCCAGCCCAAAATGCAGCCAAAATCCAGCCCACATCCGGGAGATTCTCAAGAGCAGGGGGTGGAGCAAGCCAGGCCTCAAACCTCGAGAAGCTCCAGCCCAAAAGGCAGCCAAAATGCAGCCCACATCCGGGAGAATCTCAAGAGCAGGGGGTGGAGCAAGCCAGGCCTCAAACCTCGAGAAGCTCCAGCCGAAGTATCAGCCAAAATGCAGCCCACATCCGCGAGCATATGAAGAGCAGGGTGTGGAGCAAGCCAGGCCTCAAACCACGAGAATCTCCAGCCCAAAATGCAGCCAAAATCCAGCCCACATCCGGGAGATTCTCAAGAGCAGAGGGTGGAGCAAGGCAGGCCTCAAACCACGAGAAGCTCCAACCCAAAATGCAGCCAAAATCCAGCCCACATCCGGGACAATTTCAAGAGCAGGGGGTGGAGCAAGCCAGGCCTCAAACCATGAGAAGCTCCAGCCCAAAAGGCAGCCAAAATCCAGCCCACCTCCAGGAGCATATGAAGAGCAGGGGGTGGAGCAAGCCAGGCCTCAAACCTCGAGAAGCTCCAGCCCAAAAGGCAGCCAAAATGCAGCCCACATCCGGGAGAATCTCAAGAGCAGGGGTTCGAGCAAGCCAGGCCTCAAACCACGAGAAGCTCCAGCCCAAAAGGCAGCCAAAATGCAGCCCACCTCCGGGAGAATCTCAAGAGCAGGGGGTGGAGCACGCCAGGCCTCAAACCACGAGAAGCTCCAGCCCAAAATGCAGCCAAAATCTAGCCCACATCCGGGAGAATCTCAAGAGCAGGGAGTGGAGCAAGCCAGGCCTCAAACCACGAGAAGCTCCAGCCCAAAAGGCAGCCAAAATCCAGCCCAAATCCAGGAGAATTTCAAGAGCAGGGGGTGGAGCAAGCCAGGCCTCAAACCACGAGAAGCTCCAGCCCAAAAGGCAGCCAAAATGCAGCCCACATCCAGGAGAATCTCAAGAGCAGGGGGTGGAGCAAGCCAGGCCTCAAACCACGAGAAGCTCCAGCCCAAAAGACAGCCAAAATCCAGCCCACATCCGGGAGAATCTCAAGAGCAGGGGGTGGAGCAAGCCAGGCCTCAAACCACGAGAAGCTCCAGCCCAAAATTCAGCCAAAATCCAGCCCACATCCGGGAGATTCTCAAGAGCAGGGGGTGGAGCAAGCCAGGCCTCAAACCACGAGAAGCTCCAGCCCAAAATGCAGCCAAAATGCAGCCCACATGCGGTACAATTTAAAGAGCAGGGGGTGGATCAAGCCAGGCCCCATACCACGAGAATCTCCAGCCCAAGTATCAGCCAAAATGCTGCCCACATCCGGGAGAATATCAAGAGTAGGAGGTGGAGCAAGCCAGGCCTCAAACCACGAGAAGCTCCAGCCCAAAATGCAGCCAAAATCCAGCCCACCTCCGGGAGAATCTCAAGAGCAGGGGGTGGAGCAAGCCAGGCCTCAAACCACGAGAAGCTCCAGCCCAAAATGCAGCCAAAATGCAGGCCACCTCCGGGAGAATCTCAAGAGCAGGGAGTGGAGCAAGCCAGGCCTCAAACCACGAGAAGCTCCAGCCCAAAAGGCAGCCAAAATGCAGCCCACATTTAAAAGAATATGAAGAGCAGGGGGTGGAGCACGCCAGGCCTCAAACCACGAGAAGCTCCAGCCCAAAAGGCAGCCAAAATCTAGCCCACATCCCGGAGAATCTCAAGAGCAGGGGGTGGAGCAAGCCAGGCCTCAAACCTCGAGAAGCTCCAGCCCAAAATGCAGCCAAAATCCAGCCCACATCTGGGAGAATCTCAAGAGTAGGAGGTGGAGCAAGCCAGGCCTCAAACCACGAGAAGCTCCAGCCCAAAAGGCAGCCAAAATGCAGCCCACATCCGGGAGAATCTCAAGAGCAGGAGGTGGAGCATACCAGGCCTCAAACCACGAGAAGCTCCAGCCCAAAAGGCAGCCAAAATGCAGGCCACATCCGGGAGAATCTCAAGAGTAGGGGGTCGAGCAAGCCAGGCCTCAAACCACGAGAAGCTCCAGCCCAAAAGGCAGCCAAAATGCAGCCCACATCCGGGAGAATCTCAAGAGCAGGGGGTGGAGCAAGCCAGGCCTCAAACCACGAGAAGCTCCAGCCCAAAATGTAGCCAAAATGCAGCCCACATCCGGGAGAATCTCAAGAGCAGGGGGTGGAGCAAGGCAGGCCTCAAACCTCGAGAAGCTCCAGCCCAAAAGGCAGCCAAAATGCAGCCCACATCCGGGAGAATCTCAAGAGCGGTGGGTGGAGCAAGCCAGGCCTCAAACCACGAGAAGCTCCAGCCCAAAAGGCAGCCAAAATCCTACCCACATCCGGGAGAATCTCAAGAGTAGGGGGTGGAGCAATCCAGGCCTCAAACCACGAGAAGCTCCAGCCCAAAAAGCAGCCAAAATGCAGCCCACATCCAAAGGAATATGAAGAGGAGGGGGGGGAGCACGCCAGGCCTCAAACCACGAGAAGCTCCAGCCCAAAATTCAGCCAAAATCCAGCCCACATCCGGGAGATTCTCAAGAGCAGGGGGTGGAGCAAGCCAGGCCTCAAACCACGAGAAGCTCCAGCCCAAAATGCAGCCAAAATGCAGCCCACATCCGGGACAATTTAAAGAGCAGGGGGTGGATCAAGCCAGGCCCCAAACCACGAGAATCTCCAGCCCAAGTATCAGCCAAAATGCTGCCCACATCCGGGAGAATATCAAGAGCAGGGGGTGGAGCAAGCCAGGCCTCAAAATACGAGAAGCTCCAGCCCAAAAGGCAGCCAAAATCCAGCCCACATCCGGGAGAATATCAAGAGTAGGAGGTGGAGCAAGCCAGGCCTCAAACCACGAGAAGCTCCAGCCCAAAAGGCAGCCAAAATCCAGCCCACATCCGGGAGAATCTCAAGAGCAGGGGGTGGAGCAAGCCAGGCCTCAAACCACGAGAAGCTCCAGCCCAAAATGCAGCCAAAATGCAGGCCACCTCCGGGAGAATCTCAAGAGCAGGGGGTGGAGGAAGCCAGGCCTCAAACCACGAGAAGCTCCAGCCCAAAAGGCAGCCAAAATGCAGCCCACATTTAAAAGAATATGAAGAGCAGGGGGTGGAGCACGCCAGGCCTCAAACCACGAGAAGCTCCAGCCCAAAAGGCAGCCAAAATCTAGCCCACATTTAAAAGAATATGAAGAGCAGGGGGTGGAGCAAGCCAGGCCTCAAACCACGAGAAGCTCCAGCATAAAAAGTAGCCAAAATGCAGCCCACATCCGGGAGAATATCAAGAGCAGGGGGTGCAGCACGCCAGGCCTCAAACCACAAGAAGCTCCAGCCCAAAAGGCAGCCAAAATGCAGCAGACGTCCGGGAGAATCTCAAGAGCAGGGGGTGGAGCAAGCCAGGCCTCAAACCACGAGAAGCTCCAGCCCAAAAGGCAGCCAAAATCCAGCCCTACATCTGGGAGAATCTCAAGAGCAGGGGGTGGAGCAAGCCAGGCCTCAAGCCTCGAGAAGCTCCAGCCCAAAAGGCAGCCAAAATCCAGCCCACATCCAGGAGAATCTCAAGAGCAGGGGGTGGAGCAAGCCAGGCCTCAAACCACGAGAAGCTCCAGCCCAAAACGCAGCGAAAATGCAGGCCACATCCAGGAGAATATCAAGAGCAGGGGGTGCAGCACGCCAGGCCTCAAACCACAAGAAGCTCCAACCCAAAAGGCAGCCAAAATGCAGCCCACATCCGGGAGAATCTCAAGAGCAGGGGGTGGAGCAAGCCAGGCCTCAAACCACGAGAAGCTCCAGCCCAAAAGGCAGCCAAAATGCAGCCCACCTCCGGGAAAATCTCAAGAGCAGGGGGTGGAGCAAGCCAGGCCTCAAACCACGAGAAGCTCCAGCCCAAAAGGCAGCCAAAAAGCAGCCCACCTCCGGGAGAATCTCAAGAGCAGGGGGTGGAGCAAGCCAGGCCTCAAACCACGAGAAGCTCCAGCCCAAAAGGCAGCCAAAATGCAGCTCACATCGGGGAGAATCTCAAGAGCAGGGGGTGGAGCAAGCCAGGTCTCAAACCACGAGAAGCTCCAGCCCAAAAGGCAGCCAAAATCCAGCCCTACATCTGGGAGAATCTCAAGAGCAGGGGGTGGAGCAAGCCAGGCCTCAAACCACGAGAAGCTCCAGCCCAAAATGCAGCGAAAATCCAGCCCACATCCGGGAGAATCTCAAGAGCAGGGGGTCGAGCAAGGCAGGCCTCAAACCACGAGAAGCTCCAGCCCAAAAGGCAGCTAAAATGCAGCCCACATCCGGGAGAATATCAAGAGCAGGGGGTGGAGCAAGCCAGGCCTCAAACCACGAGAAGCTCCAGCCCAAGTATCAGCCAAAATGCAGCCCACATCCAGGAGCATATGAAAAGCAGGGGGTGGAGCAAGCCAGGCCTCAAACCACGAGAAGCTCCAGCCCAAAATGCAGCCAAAATCCAGCGCACATCCGGGAGAATATCAAGAGCGGTGGGTGGAGCAAGCCAGGCCTCAAACCACGAGAAGCTCCAGCCCAAAAGGCAGCCAAAATGCAGGCCACATCCGGGAGAATCTCAAGAGCAGGGGGTGGAGCAAGCCAGGCCTCAAACCACGAGAAGCTCCAGCCCAAAAGGCAGCCAAAATGCAGCCCACATCCGGGAGAATCTCAAGAGCAGGGGGTGGAGCAAGCCAGGCCTCAAACCACGAGAAGCTCCAGCCCAAGTATCAGCGAAAATGCAGCCCACATCCAGGAGCATATGAAAAGCAGGGGGTGGAGCAAGCCAGGCCTCAAACCACGAGAAGCTCCAGCCCAAAATGCAGCCAAAATCCAGCCCACATCCGGGAGATTCTCAAGAGCAGGGGGTGGAGCAAGCCAGGCCTCAAACCTCGAGAAACTCCAGCCCAAAATGCAGCCAAATTCCAGCCCACATCCGGGAGATTCTCAAGAGCAGGGGGTGGAGCAAGCCAGGCCTCAAACCTCGAGAAGCTCCAGGCCAAAATGCAGCCAAAATGCAGCCCACATCCGGGACAATTTCAAGAGCAGGGGGTGGAGCAAGCCAGGCCTCAAACCACGAGAAGCTCCAGCCCAAAATGTAGCCAAAATGCAGCCCACATCCGGGAGAATATCAAGAGCAGTGGGTGGAGCAAGCCAGGCCTCAAACCACGAGAAGCTCCAGCCCAAAAGGCAGCCAAAATGCAGCCCACATCCGGGAGAATCTCAAGAGCAGGGGGTGGAGCAAGCCAGGCCTCAAACCACGAGAAGCTCCAGCCCAAAATGTAGCCAAAATGCAGCCCACATCCGGGAGAATCTCAAGAGCAGGGGGTGGAGCAAGCCAGGCCTCAAACCACGAGAAGCTCCAGCCCAAAAGGCAGCCAAAATGCAGCCCACCTCCAGGAGAATCTCCGAGGCAGAGTTTGGAGAAAGCCAGGCCTCAAACCACGAGAAGCTTCAGCCCAAAAGGCAGCCAAAATCCAGCCCACATCCAGGAGAATATCAAGAGCAGGGGGTGCAGCAAGCCAGGCCTCAAACCACAAGAAGCTCCAGCCCAAAAGGCAGCCAAAATGCAGCCCACATCCGGGAGAATCTCAAGAGCAGGGGGTGGAGCAAGCCAGGCCTCAAACCACGAGAAGCTCCAGCCCAAAATGTAGCCAAAAGACAGCCCACATCCGGGAGAATCTCAAGAGCAGGGGGTGGAGCAAGCCAGGCCTCAAACCACGAGAAGCTCCAGCCCAAAAGGCAGCCAAAATGCAGCCCACCTCCGGGAGAATCTCCGAGGCAGAGTTTGGAGCAAGCCAGGCCTCAAACCACGAGAAGCTCCAGCCCAAAAGGCAGCCAAAATGCAGCCCAAATCCGGGAGAATATCAAGAGCAGTGGGTGGAGCAAGCCAGGCCTCAAACCACAAGAAGCTCCAGCCCAAAATGCAGCCAAAATGCAGCCCACATCCGGGAGAATATCAAGAGCAGTGGGTGGAGCAAGCCAGGCCTCAAACCACGAGAAGCTCCAGCCCAAAATGCAGCCAAAATGCAGCCCACATCCGGGAGAATCTCAAGAGCAGGGGGTGGAGCAAGCCAGGCCTCAAACCACGAGAAGCTCCAGCCCAAAAGGCAGCCAAAATGCAGCCCACCTCCGGGAGAATCTCCGAGGTAGAGTTTGGAGAAAGCCAGGCCTCAAACCACGAGAAGCTCCAGCCCAAAAGGCAGCCAAAATCCAGCCCACATCCAGGAGAATATCAAGAGCAGGGGGTGCAGCAAGCCAGGCCTCAAACCACAAGAAGCTCCAGCCCAAAAGGGAGCCAAAATCCAGCCCACATCCGGGAGAATCTCAAGAGCAGGGGGTGGAGCAAGCCAGGCCTCAAACCACGAGAAGCTCCAGCCCAAAATTCAGCCAAAATGCAGCCCACATCGGGGAGAATCTCAAGAGCAGGGGGTGGAGCAAGCCAGGTCTCAAACCACGAGAAGCTCCAGCCCAAAAGGCAGCCAAATGCAGCCCACATCCGGGAGAATCTCAAGAGCAGGGGGTGGAGCAAGCCAGGCCTCAAACCACGAGAAGCTCCAGCCCAAGTATAAGCCAAAATGCAGCCCATATCCGGGAGAATCTCAAGAGCAGGGGCTGGAGCAAGCAAGGCCTCAAACCACGAGAAGCTCAAGCCCAAAAGGCAGCCAAATTCCAGCCCACATCCGGGAGAATCTCAAGAGCAGGGGGTGGAGCAAGCCAGGCCTCAAACCACGAGAAGCTCCAGCCCAAAATGCAGCGAAAATGCAGCCCACATCCGGGAGAATCTCAAGAGCAGGGGGTGGAACAAGCCAGGCCTCAAACCTCGAGAAGCTCCAGCCCAAAAGGCAGCAAAAATGCAGCCCACATCCGGGAGAATCTCATGAGTAGGGTGTGGAGCAAGCCAGGCCTCAAACCTTGAGAAGCTCCAGCCCAAAAGGCAGCCAAAATGCAGCCCACATCCAGGAGAATATCAGGAGCAGGCGGTGGAGCAAGCCAGGCCTCAAACCACGAGAAGCTCCAGCCCAAAATGCAGCGAAAATCCAGCCCACATCCGGAAGAATCTCAAGAGCAGGGGGTGGAGCAAGCCAGGCCTCAAACCACGAGAAGCTCCAGCCCAAAAGGCAGCCAAAATGCAGCCCACATCCGGGAGAATCTCCGAGGCAGAGTTTGGAGAAAGCCAGGCCTCAAACCACGAGAAGCTCCAGCCCAAAAGGCAGCCAAAATCCAGCCCACATCCGGGAGAATATCAGGAGCAGGGGGTGGAGCAAGCCAGGCCTCAAACCACGAGAAGCTCCAGCCCAAAATGCAGCGAAAATCCAGCCCACATCCGGAAGAATCTCAAGAGCAGGGGGTGGAGCAAGCCAGGCCTCAAACCACGAGAAGCTCCAGCCCAAAAGGCAGCCAAAATGCAGCCCACATCCGGGAGAATCTCCGAGGCAGAGTTTGGAGAAAGCCAGGCCTCAAACCACGAGAAGCTCCAGCCCAAAAGGCAGCCAAAATGCAGCCCACATCCGGGAGAATATCAAGAGCAGGGGGTGGAGCAAGCCAGGCCTCAAACCATGAGAAGCTCCAGCCCAAAAGGCAGCCAAAATGCAGCCCACATCCAGGAGAATCTCAAGAGCAGGGGGTGGAGCAAGCCAGGCCTCAAACCTCGAGAAGCTCCAGCCCAAGTATCAGCCAAAATGCAGCCCACATCCAGGAGAATCTCAAGAGCAGGGGGTGGAGCAAGCCAGGCCTCAAACCACGAGAAGCTCCAGCCCAAAAGGCAGCCAAAATGCAGCCCACATGTGGGAGAATCTCAAGAGCAGGGGGTGGAGCAAGCCAGGCCTCAAACCACGAGAAGCTCCAGCCCAAAATGTAGCCAAAATGCAGCCCACATCCGGGAGAATCTCAAGAGCAGGGGGTGGAGCAAGCCAGGCCTCAAACCACGAGAAGCTCCAGCCCAAAAGGCAGCCAAAATGCAGCCCACCTCCAGGAGAATCTCCGAGGCAGAGTTTGGAGAAAGCCAGGCCTCAAACCACGAGAAGCTTCAGCCCAAAAGGCAGCCAAAATCCAGCCCACATCCGGGAGAATATCAAGAGCAGTGGGTGGAGCAAGCCAGGCCTCAAACCACAAGAAGCTCCAGCCCAAAAGGCAGCCAAAATGCAGCCCACATCCGGGAGAATATCAAGAGCAGGGGGTGGAGCAAGCCAGGCCTCAAACCACGAGAAGCTCCAGCCCAAAATGCAGCCAAAATGCAGCCCACATCCGGGAGAATCTCAAGAGCAGGGGGTGGAGCAAGCCAGGCCTCAAACCACGAGAAGCTCCAGCCCAAAATGTAGCCAAAATGCAGCCCACATCCGGGAGAATCTCAAGAGCAGGGGGTGGAGCAAGCCAGGCCTCAAACCACGAGAAGCTCCAGCCCAAAAGGCAGCCAAAATGCAGCCCACCTCCAGGAGAATCTCCGAGGTAGAGTTTGGAGAAAGCCAGGCCTCAAACCACGAGAAGCTCCAGCCCAAAAGGCAGCCAAAATCCAGCCCACATCCAGGAGAATATCAAGAGCAGGGGGTGCAGCAAGCCAGGCCTCAAACCACAAGAAGCTCCAGCCCAAAAGGCAGCCAAAATGCAGCCCACATCCGGGAGAATCTCAAGAGCAGGGGGTGGAGCAAGCCAGGCCTCAAACCACGAGAAGCTCCAGCCCAAAATGTAGCCAAAAGACAGCCCACATCCGGGAGAATCTCAAGAGCAGGGGGTGGAGCAAGCCAGGCCTCAAACCACGAGAAGCTCCAGCCCAAAAGGCAGCCAAAATGCAGCCCACCTCCGGGAGAATCTCCGAGGCAGAGTTTGGAGCAAGCCAGGCCTCAAACCACGAGAAGCTCCAGCCCAAAAGGCAGCCAAAATGCAGCCCAAATCCGGGAGAATATCAAGAGCAGTGGGTGGAGCAAGCCAGGCCTCAAACCACAAGAAGCTCCAGCCCAAAATGCAGCCAAAATGCAGCCCACATCCGGGAGAATATCAAGAGCAGTGGGTGGAGCAAGCCAGGCCTCAAACCACGAGAAGCTCCAGCCCAAAATGCAGCCAAAATGCAGCCCACATCCGGGAGAATCTCAAGAGCAGGGGGTGGAGCAAGCCAGGCCACAAACCACGAGAAGCTCCAGCCCAAAAGGCAGCCAAAATGCAGCCCACCTCCGGGAGAATCTCCGAGGTAGAGTTTGGAGAAAGCCAGGCCTCAAACCACGAGAAGCTCCAGCCCAAAAGGCAGCCAAAATCCAGCCCACATCCAGGAGAATATCAAGAGCAGGGGGTGCAGCAAGCCAGGCCTCAAACCACAAGAAGCTCCAGCCCAAAAGGGAGCCAAAATCCAGCCCACATCCGGGAGAATCTCAAGAGCAGGGGGTGGAGCAAGCCAGGCTTCAAACCACGAGAAGCTCCAGCCCAAAAGTCAGCCAAAATGCAGCCCACATCCGGGAGAATCTCAAGAGCAGGGGGTGGAGCAAGCCAGGCCTCAAACCACGAGAAGCTCCAGCCCAAAAGGCAGCCAAATGCAGCCCACATCCGGGAGAATCTCAAGAGCAGGGGGTGGAGCAAGCCAGGCCTCAAACCACGAGAAGCTCCAGCCCAAGTATAAGCCAAAATGCAGCCCATATCCGGGAGAATCTCAAGAGCAGGGGCTGGAGCAAGCAAGGCCTCAAACCACGAGAAGCTCAAGCCCAAAAGGCAGCCAAATTCCAGCCCACATCCGGGAGAATCTCAAGAGCAGGGGGTGGAGCAAGCCAGGCCTCAAACCACGAGAAGCTCCAGCCCAAAAGGCAGACAAAATGCAGCCCACATCCGGGAGAATCTCAAGAGCAGGGGGTGGAACAAGCCAGGCCTCAAACCTCGAGAAGCTCCAGCCCAAAAGGCAGCAAAAATGCAGCCCACATCCGGGAGAATCTCATGAGTAGGGTGTGGAGCAAGCCAGGCCTCAAACCTTGAGAAGCTCCAGCCCAAAAGGCAGCCAAAATGCAGCCCACATCCAGGAGAATATCAGGAGCAGGGGGTGGAGCAAGCCAGGCCTCAAACCACGAGAAGCTCCAGCCCAAAATGCAGCGAAAATCCAGCCCACATCCGGAAGAATCTCAAGAGCAGGGGGTGGAGCAAGCCAGGCCTCAAACCACGAGAAGCTCCAGCCCAAAAGGCAGCCAAAATGCAGCCCACATCCGGGAGAATCTCAAGAGCAGGGGGTGGAACAAGCCAGGCCTCAAACCTCGAGAAGCTCCAGCCCAAAAGGCAGCCAAAATGCAGCCCACATCCAGGAGAATCTCAAGAGCAGGGGGTGGAGCAAGCCAGGCCTCAAACCTCGAGAAGCTCCAGCCCAAGTATCAGCCAAAATGCAGCCCACATCCAGGAGAATCTCAAGAGCAGGGGGTGGAGCAAGCCAGGCCTCAAACCACGAGAAGCTCCAGCCCAAAAGGCAGCCAAAATGCAGCCCACATGTGGGAGAATCTCAAGAGCAGGGGGTGGAGCAAGCCAGGCCTCAAACCATGAGAAGCTCCAGCCCAAAAGGCAGTAATATGCAGCCCACATCCGGGAGAATCTCAAGAGCAGGGGGTGGAGCAAGCCAGGCCTCAAACCACGAGAAGCTCCAGCCCAAAAGGCAGCCAAAATAGAGCCCCCATCCGGGAGAATCTCAAGAGCAGGGTGTGGAGCAAGCCAGGCCTCAAACCACTAGAAGCTCCAGCCCAAAAGGCAGCAAAAATGCAGCCCACATCCGGGAGAATCTCAAGAGCAGGGGGTGGAGCAAGCCAGGCCTCAAACCTCGAGAAGCTCCAGCCCAAAAGGCAGCCAAAATGCAGCCCATATCCGGGAGAATCTCAAGAGCAGGGGGTGGAGCAAGCCAGGCCTCAAACCTCGAGAAGCTCCAGCCCAAAATGCAGCGAAAATCCAGCCCACATCCGTAAGAATCTCAAGAGCAGGGGGTCAAGCAAGGCAGGCCTCAAACCACGAGAAGCTCCAGCCCAAAATGCAGCCAAAATGCAGCCCACATCCGGGAGAATCTCAAGAGCAGGGGGTGGAACAAGCCAGGCCTCAAACCTCGAGAAGCTCCAGCCCAAAAAGCAGCCAAAATGCAGCCCACATCCAGGAGAATCTCAAGAGCAGGGGGTGGAGAAAGCCAGGCCTCAAACCACGAGAAGCTCCAGCCCAAAATGCAGCCAAAATGCAGCCCACATCCAGGAGAAACTCAAGAGCAGGGGGTGGAGCAAGCCAGGCCTCAAACATCGAGAAGCTCCAGCCCAAAAGGCAGCAAATATGCAGCCCACATCCGGGAGAATCTCAAGAGCAGGGGGTGGAACAAGCCAGGCCTCAAACCACGAGAAGCTCCAGCCCAAAAGGCACCCAAAATGCAGCCCACATTGGGGAGAATCTCAAGAGCAGGGGTTGGAGCAAGCCAGGCCTCAAACCATGAGAAGCTCCAGCCCAAAAGGCAGCCAAAATGCAGCCCACATCCGGAAGAATCTAAAGAGCAGGGGGTCGAGCAAGGCAGGCCTCAAACCACGAGAAGCTCCAGCCCAAAATGCAGCCAAAATGCAGCCCACATCCGGAAGAATCTAAAGAGCAGGGGTTCGAGCAAGGCAGGCCTCAAACCACGAGAAGCTCCAGCCCAAAATGCAGCCAAAATGCAGCCCACATCCGGGAAAATCTCAAGAGCAGGAGGTGGAGCATACCAGGCCTCAAACCTTGAGAAGCTCCAGCCCAAAAGGCAGCCAAAATGCATCCCACATCCGGGAGAATCTCAAGAGCAGGGGGTGGAGCAAGCCAGGCCTCAAACCACGAGAAGCTCCAGCCCAAAAGGCAGCAAATATGCAGCCCACATCCAGGAGAATCTCAAGAGCAGGGGGTGGAACAAGCCAGGCCTCAAACCTCGAGAAGCTCCAGCCCAAAAGGCAGCCAAAATGCAGCCCACATCCAGGAGAATATCAAGGGCAGGGGGTGGAGCAAGCCAGGCCTCAAACCTCGAGAAGCTCCAGGCCAAAAGGCAGCCAAAATGCAGCCCACATCCAGGAGAATCTGAAGAGCAGGGGGTGGAGCAAGCCAGGCCTCAAACCACGAGAAGCTCCAGCCCAAAGGGCAGCAAAAATGCAGCCCACATCCGGGAGAATCTCAAGAGCAGGGGGTGGAGCAAGCCAGGCCTCAAACCACGAGAAGCTCCAGCCCAAAATGCAGCGAAATTCCAGCCCACATCCGGAAGAATCTCAAGAGCAGGGGGTCGAGCAAGGCAGGCCTCAAACCACGAGAAGCTCCAGCCCAAAACGCAGCAAATATGCAGCCCACATCCGGGAGAATCTCATGAGCAGGGGGTGGAACAAGCCAGGCCTCAAACCTCGAGAAGCTCCAGCCCAAAAATGCAGCCAAAATGCAGCCCACATCCAGGAGAATATCAAGAGCAGGGGGTGGAGCAAGCCAGGCCTCAAACCACGAGAAGCTCCAGCCCAAAACGCAGCCAAAATGCAGCCCACATCCGGGAGAATCTCAAGAGCAGGGGGTGGAGGAAGCCAGGCCTCAAACCATGAGAATCTCCAGCCCAAAATGCAGCCAAAATCCAGCCCACATCCGGGAGAATCTCAAGAGCAGGAGGTGGAGCATACAAGGCCTCAAACCACGAGAAGCTCCAGCCCAAAAGGCAGCCAAAATGCAGCCCACATCCGGGAGAATCTCAAGAGCAGGGGGTGGAGCAAGCCAGTCCTCAGACCACGAGAAGCTCCAGCCCAAAAGGCAGCCAAAATGCAGCCCACATGTGGGAGAATATCAAGAGCAGGGGGTGGAGCAAGCCAGGCCTCAAACCATGAGAAGCTCCAGCCCAAGAATCAGCCAAAATGCAGCCCACATCCGGGAGAATATCAAGAGCAGGGGGTGGAGCAAGCCAGGCCTCAAACCACGAGAAGCTCCAGCCCAAGAATCAGCCAAAATGCAGCCCACATCCGGGAGATTCTCAAGAGCAGGGGGTGGAGCAAGCCAGGCCTCAAACCACGAGAAGCTCCAGCCCAAAAGGCAGCCAAAATGCAGCCCACATCCAGGAGAATATCAAGAGCAGGGGGTGGAGAAAGCCAGGCCTCAAATCACGAGAAGCTCCAGCCCAAAAGGCAGCCAAAATGCAGCCCACATCCGGGAGAATATTACGTGCAGGGGGTGGAGCAAGCCAGGCCTCAAAGCATGAGAAGCTCCAGCCCAAAAGGCAGCCAAAATGCAGCCCACATCCGGGAGAATCTCAAGAGCAGGGGGTGGAGCAAGCCAGTCCTCAGACCACGAGAAGCTCCAGCCCAAAAGGCAGCCAAAATGCAGCCCACATCCGGGAGAATATCAAGAGCAGGGGGTGGAGCAAGCCAGGCCACAAACCACGAGAAGCTCCAGCCCAAAAGGCAGCCAAAATCCAGCCCATATCCGGGAGTATATCAAGAGCAGGGGGTGGAGCAAGCCAGGCCTCAAACCACGAGAAGCTCCAGCCCAAAAATGCAGCCAAAATCCAGCCCACATCCGGGACAATTTCAAGAGCAGGGGGTGGAGCAAGCCAGGCCTCAAACCACGAGAAGCTCCAGCCCAAAGGCAGCCAAAATGCAGCCCACCTCCGGGAGAATCTCAAAGGCAGAGTTTGGAGAAATCCAGGCCTCAAACCACGAGAAGCTCCAGCCCAAAAGGCAGCCAAAATGCAGCCCACATCCAGGAGAATATCAAGAGCAGGGGGTGGAGCAAGCCAGGCCTCAAACCACGAGAAGCTCCAGCCCAAAAGGCAGCCAAAATGCAGCCCACATCCGGGAGAATATCAAGAGCAGGGGCTGGAGCAAGCCAGGCCTCAAATCACGAGAAGCTCCAGCCCAAAATGCAGCCAAAATGCAGCCCACATCCGGGACAATCTCAAGAGCAGGGGGTGGAGCAAGGCAGGCCTCAAACCACGAGAAGCTCCAGCCCAAAAGGCAGCCAAAATGCAGCCCACATCCAGGAGAATCTCAAGAGCAGGGGGTGGAGCAAGCCAGGCCTCAAACCACGAGAAGCTCCAGCCCAAAAGGCAGCCAAAATGCAGCCCACATCCAGGAGAATATCAAGAGCAGGGGGTGGAGAAAGCCAGGCCTCAAATCACGAGAAGCTCCAGCCCAAAAGGCAGCCAAAATGCAGCCCACATCCAGGAGAATATCAAGAGCAGGGGGTGGAGAAAGCCAGGCCTCAAATCACGAGAAGCTCCAGCCCAAAAGGCAGCCAAAATGCAGCCCACATCCGGGAGAATATTACGTGCAGGGGGTGGAGCAAGCCAGGCCTCAAAGCATGAGAAGCTCCAGCCCAAAAGGCAGCCAAAATGCAGCCCACATCCGGGAGAATCTCAAGAGCAGGGGGTGGAGCAAGCCAGTCCTCAGACCACGAGAAGCTCCAGCCCAAAAGGCAGCCAAAATGCAGCCCACATCCGGGAGAATATCAAGAGCAGGGGGTGGAGCAAGCCAGGCCACAAACCACGAGAAGCTCCAGCCCAAAAGGCAGCCAAAATCCAGCCCACATCCGGGAGTATATCAAGAGCAGGGGGTGGAGCAAGCCAGGCCTCAAACCACGAGAAGCTCCAGCCCAAAAATACAGCCAAAATCCAGCCCACATCCGGGACAATTTCAAGAGCAGGGGGTGGAGCAAGCCAGGCCTCAAACCACGAGAAGCTCCAGCCCAAAGGCAGCCAAAATGCAGCCCACCTCCGGGAGAATCTGAAAGGCAGAGTTTGGAGAAATCCAGGCCTCAAACCACGAGAAGCTCCAGCCCAAAAGGCAGCCAAAATGCAGCCCACATCCAGGAGAATATCAAGAGCAGGGGCTGGAGCAAGCCAGGCCTCAAACCACGAGAAGCTCCAGCCCAAAAGGCAGCCAAAATGCAGCCCACATATGGGAGAATCTCAAGAGCAGGGGGTGGAGCAATCCAGGCCTCAAACCACGAGAAGCTCCAGCCCAAAAGGCAGCCAAAATGCAGCCCACATCCGGGAGAATCTCAAGAGCAGGGGGTGGAGCAAGCCAGGCCTCAAACCTCGAGAAGCTCCAGCCCAAAATTCAGCCAAAATGCAGCCCACATCCGGGAGAATCTCAAGAGCAGGGGGTGGAGCAAGCCAGGCCTCAAACCACGAGAAGCTCCAGCCCAAAAGGCAGCCAAAATGCAGCCCACATCCAGGAGAATCTCAAGAGCAGGGGGTGGAGCAAGCCAGGTCTCAAACCACGAGAAGCTCCAGCCCAAGAATCAGCCAAAATGCAGCCCACATCCGGGAGAATCTCAAGAGCAGGGGGTGGAGCAAGCCAGGCCTCAAACCACGAGAAGCTCCAGCCCAAAAAGCAGCCAAAATGCAGCCCACATCCGGGAGAATCTCAAGAGCAGGGGGTGGAGCAAGCCAGGCCTCAAACCTCGAGAAGCTCCAGCCCAAGAATCAGTCAAAATGCAGCCCACATCCGGGAGAATCTCAAGAGCAGGGGGTGGAGCAAGCCAGGCCTCAAACCACGAGAAGCTCCAGCCCAAAAGGCAGCCAAAATGCAGCCCACATCCAGGAGAATCTCAAGAGCAGGGGGTGGAGCAAGCCAGGCCTCAAACCACGAGAAGCTCCAGCCCAAACGCAGCCAAAATGCAGCCCACCTCCGGGAGAATCTCAAAGGCAGAGTTTGGAGAAATCCAGGCCTCAAACCACGAGAAGCTCCAGCCCTAAAGGCAGCCAAAATGCAGCCCACATCCAGGAGAATATCAAGAGCAGGGGGTGGAGCAAGCCAGGCCTCAAACCACGAGAAGCTCCAGCCCAAAAGGCAGCCAAAATGCAGCCCACATCCGGGAGAATATCAAGAGCAGGGGGTGGAGCAAGCCAGGCCTCAAACCACGAGAAGCTCCAGCCCAAAAGGCAGCCAAAATGCAGCCCACATCCAGGAGAATCTCAAGAGCAGGGCGGTGGAGCAAGCCAGGACCCAAACCACGAGAAGCTCCAGCCATAAAGGCAGCCAAATTCCAGCCCACATCCGGGAGAATCTCAAGAGCAGGGGGTGGAGCAAGCCAGGCCTCAAACCATGAGAAGCTCCAGCCCAAGAATCAGACAATATGCAGCCCACAACCGGGAGAATATCAAGAGCAGGGGGTGGAGCAAGCCAGGCCTCAAACCACAAGAAGCTCCAGCCCAAATGGCAGCCAAAATGCAGCCCACATATGGGAGAATCTCAAGAGCAGGGGGTGGAGCAATCCAGGCCTCAAACCACGAGAAGCTCCAGCCCAAAAGGCAGCCAAAATGCAGCCCACCTCCGGGAGAATCTCAAGAGCAGGGGGTGGAGCAAGCCAGGCCTCAAACCATGAGAAGCTCCAGCCCAAAATTCAGCCAAAATGCAGCCCACATCCGGGAGAATCTCAAGAGCAGGGGGTGGAGCAAGCCAGGCCTCAAACCACGAGAAGCTCCAGCCCAAAAGGCAGCCAAAATGCAGCCCACATCCGGGAGAATCTCAAGAGCAGGGGGTGGAGCAAGCCAGGCCTCAAACCTCGAGAAGCTCCAGCCCAAGAATCAGTCAAAATGCAGCCCACATCCGGGAGAATCTCAAGAGCAGGGGGTGGAGCAAGCCAGGCCTCAAACCACGAGAAGCTCCAGCCCAAAAGGTAGCCAAAATGCAGCCCACATCCAGGAGAATCTCAAGAGCAGGGGGTGGAGCAAGCCAGGCCTCAAACCACGAGAAGCTCCAGCCCAAACGCAGCCAAAATGCAGCCCACCTCCGGGAGAATCTCAAAGGCAGAGTTTGGAGAAATCCAGGCCTCAAACCACGAGAAGCTCCAGCCCTAAAGGCAGCCAAAATGCAGCCCACATCCAGGAGAATATCAAGAGCAGGGGGTGGAGCAAGCCAGGCCTCAAACCACGAGAAGCTCCAGCCCAAAAGGCAGCCAAAATGCAGCCCACATCCGGGAGAATATCAAGAGCAGGGGCTGGAGCAAGGCAGGCCTCAAACCATGAGAAGCTCCAGCCCAAGAATCAGACAATATGCAGCCCACAACCGGGAGAATATCAAGAGCAGGGGGTGGAGCAAGCCAGGCCTCAAACCACAAGAAGCTCCAGCCCAAATGGCAGCCAAAATGCAGCCCACATATGGGAGAATCTCAAGAGCAGGGGGTGGAGCAATCCAGGCCTCAAACCACGAGAAGCTCCAGCCCAAAAGGCAGCCAAAATGCAGCCCACATCCGGGAGAATCTCAAGAGCAGGGGGTGGAGCAAGCCAGGTCTCAAACCACGAGAAGCTCCAGCCCAAGAATCAGCCAAAATGCAGCCCACATCCGGGAGAATCTCAAGAGCAGGGGGTGGAGCAAGCCAGGCCTCAAACCACGAGAAGCTCCAGCCCAAGAATCAGTCAAAATGCAGCCCACATCCGGGAGAATCTCAAGAGCAGGGGGTGGAGCAAGCCAGGCCTCAAACCACGAGAAGCTCCAGCCCAAAAGGCAGCCAAAATGCAGCCCACATCCGGGAGAATCTCAAGAGCAGGGGGTGGAGCAAGCCAGGCCTCAAACCACGAGAATCTCCAGCCCAAAATGCAGCCAAAATGCAGCCCACATCCGGGAGAATATCAAGAGCAGGGGGTGGAGCAAGCCAGGCCTCAAACCACGAGAAGCTCCAGCCCAAAAAGCAGCCAAAATGCAGCCCACATCCGGGAGAATCTCAAGAGCAGGGGGTGGAGCAAGCCAGGCCTCAAACCATGAGAAGCTCCAGCCCTAAAGGCAGCCAAAATCCAGCCCACATCCGGGAGAATCTCAACAGCAGGGGGTGGAGCAAGCCAGGCCTCAAACCACGAGAAGCTCCAGCCCAAAAGGCAGCCAAAATGCAGCCCACATCCGGGAGAATCGCAAGAGCAGGGGGTGGAGCAAGCCAGGCCTCAAACCATGAGAAGCTCCAGCCCAAAATTCAGCCAAAATCCAGCCCACATCCGGGACAATCTCAAGAGCAGGGGGTGGAGCAAGCCAGGCCTCAAACCACGAGAAGCTCCAGCCCAAAAGGCAGCCAAAATGCAGCCCACATCCGGGAGAATATCAAGAGCAGGGGGTGGAGCAAGCCAGGCCTCAAACCACGAGAAGCTCCGGCCCAAAAATCAGCCAAAATGCAGCCCACATCCGGGAGAATCTCAAGAGCAGGGGGTGGAGCAAGCCAGGTCTCAAACCACGAGAAGCTCCAGCCCAAGAATCAGCCAAAATGCAGCCCACATCCGGGAGAATCTCAAGAGCAGGGGGTGGAGCAAGCCAGGCCTCAAACCACGAGAAGCTCCAGCCCAAAAAGCAGCCAAAATGCAGCCCACATCCGGGAGAATCTCAAGAGCAGGGGGTGGAGCAAGCCAGGCCTCAAACCACGAGAAGCTCCAGCCCAAAAGGCAGCCAAAATGCAGCCCACATCCGGGAGAATATCAAGAGCAGGGGGTGGAGCAAGCCAGGCCTCAAACCACGAGAAGCTCCAGCCCAAAAAGCAGCCAAAATGCAGCCCACATCCGGGAGAATCTCAAGAGCAGGGGGTGGAGCAAGCCAGGCCTCAAACCATGAGAAGCTCCAGCCCAAAATTCAGCCAAAATGCAGCCCACATCGGGCAGAATCTCAAGAGCAGGGGGTGGAGCAAGCCAGGCCTCAAACCACGAGAAGCTCCAGCCCAAGAATCACTCAAAATGCAGCCCACATCCGGGAGAATCTCAAGAGCAGGGGGTGGAGCAAGCCAGGCCTCAAACCTTGAGAAGCTCCAGCCCAAAAGGCAGCCAAAATGCAGCCCACATCTGGGAGAATCTCAAGAGCAGGGGGTGGAGCAAGCCAGGCCTCAAACCTCGAGAAGCTCCAGCCCAAAAGGCAGCCAAAATGCAGCCCACCTCCGGGAGAATCTCAAGAGCAGGGGGTGGAGCAAGCCAGGCCTCAAACCACGAGAAGCTCCAGCCCAAAAGGCAGCCAAAATGCAGCCCACATCCGGGAGAATCTCAAGAGCAGGGAGTGGAGCAAGCCAGGCCTCAAACCACGAGAAGCTCCAGCCCAAATAGCAGCCAAAATGCAGCCCACATCCGGGAGAATCTCAAGAGCAGGGGGTGGAGCAAGCCAGGCCTCCAACCACGAGAAGCTCCAGCCCAAAATGCAGCCAAAATCCAGCCCACATCCGGGAGAATCTCAAGAGCAGGGGCTCGAGCAAGCCAGGCCTCAAACCACGAGAAGCTCCAGCCCAAAAGGAAGACAAAATGCAGCCCATATCCGGGAGAATCTCAAGAGCAGGGTGTGGAGCAAGCCAGGCCTCAAACCACGAGAAGCTCCAGCCCAAAAGGCAGCCAAAATGCAGCCCACATCCGGGAGAATCTCAAGAGCAGGGGGTGGAGCAAGCCAGGCCTCAAACCACGAGAAGCTCCAGCCCAAAAGGCAGCCAAAATGCAGCCCACATCCGGGAGAATATCAAGAGCAGGGCGTGGAGCAAGCCAGGCCTCAAACCACGAGAAGCTCCAGCCCAAAAGGCAGCCAAAATCCAGCCCACATCCGGGAGAATCTCAAGAGCAGGGGGTCGAGCAAGCCAGGCCTCAAACCACGAGAATCTCCAGCCCAAAATGCAGTCAAAATGCAGCCCACATCCGGGAGAATCTCAAGAGCAGGGGGTGGAGCAAGCCAGGCCTCAAACCTCGAGAAGCTCCAGCCCAAAAGTCAGCCAAAATGCAGCCCACCTCCGGGAGAATCTCAAGAGCAGGGGGTGGAGCAAGCCAGGCCTCAAACCACGAGAAGCTCCAGCCCAAAAGGCAGCCAAAATGCAGCCCACATCCGGGAGAATATCAAGAGCAGGGGCTCGAGTAAGACAGGCCTCAAACCACGAGAAGCTCCAGCCCAAAAGGCAGCCAAAATGCAGCCCACATCCGGGAGAATTTCAAGAGCAGGGAGTGGAGCAAGCCAGGCCTCAAACCACGAGAAGCTCCAGCCCAAAAGGAAGACAAAATGCAGCCCATATCCGGGAGAATCTCAAGAGCAGGGGCTGGAGCAAGCCAGGCCTCAAACCACGAGAAGCTCCAGCCCAAAAGGCAGCCAAAATCCAGCCCACATCCGGGAGAATCTCAAGAGCAGGGGCTCGAGCAAGGCAGGCCTCAAACCACGAGAAGCTCCAGCCCAAAAGGCAGCCAAAATGCAGCCCACATCCGGGAGAATATCAAGAGCAGGGCGTGGAGCAAGCCAGGCCTCAAACCACGAGAAGCTCCAGCCCAAAATGCAGCCAAAATCCAGCCCACATCCGGGAGAATCTCAAGAGCAGGGGCTCGAGCAAGGCAGGCCTCAAACCACGAGAAGCTCCAGCCCAAAAGGCAGCAAATATGCAGCCCACATCCGGGAGAATCTCAAGAGCAGGGAGTGGAGCAAGCCAGGCCTCAAACCACGAGAAGCTCCAGCCCAAAAGGAAGACAAAATGCAGCCCATATCCGGGAGAATCTCAAGAGCAGGGGGTGGAGCAAGGCAGGCCTCAAACCACGAGAAGCTCCAGCCCAAATGGCAGCCAAAATGCAGCCCACATCCGGGAGAATCTCAAGAGCAGGGGGTGGAGCAAGCCAGGCCTCAAACCACGAGAAGCTCCAGCCCAAAAGGAAGACAAAATGCAGCCCATATCCGGGAGAATCTCAAGAGCAGGGGGTGGAGCAAGGCAGGCCTCAAACCACGAGAAGCTCCAGCCCAAATGGCAGCCAAAATGCAGCCCACATCCGGGAGAATCTCAAGAGCAGGGGGTGGAGCAAGGCAGGCCTCAAACCACGAGAAGCTCCAGCCCAAATGGCAGCCAAAATGCAGCCCACATCCGGGAGAATCTCAAGAGCAGGGGGTGGAGCAAGCCAGGTCTCAAACCACGAGAAGCTCCAGCCCAAGAATCAGCCAAAATGCAGCCCACATCCGGGAGAATCTCAAGAGCAGGGGGTGGAGCAAGCCAGGCCTCAAACCACGAGAAGCTCCAGCCCAAAATGCAGCCAAAATAAAGCCCACATCCGGGAGAATCTCAAGAGCAGGGGGTGGAGCAAGCCAGGCCTCAAACCACGAGAAGCTCCAGCCCAAGAATCAGTCAAAATGCAGCCCACATCCGGGAGAATCTCAAGAGCAGGGGGTGGAGCAAGCCAGGCCTCAAACCACGAGAAGCTCCAGCCCAAAAGGCAGCCAAAATGCAGCCCACATCCGGGAGAATCTCAAGAGCAGGGGGTGGAGCAAGCCAGGCCTCAAACCACGAGAATCTCCAGCCCAAAATGCAGCCAAAATGCAGCCCACATCCGGGAGAATATCAAGAGCAGGGGGTGGAGCAAGCCAGGCCTCAAACCACGAGAAGCTCCAGCCCAAAAAGCAGCCAAAATGCAGCCCACATCCGGGAGAATCTCAAGAGCAGGGGGTGGAGCAAGCCAGGCCTCAAACCATGAGAAGCTCCAGCCCTAAAGGCAGCCAAAATCCAGCCCACATCCGGGAGAATCTCAACAGCAGGGGGTGGAGCAAGCCAGGCCTCAAACCACGAGAAGCTCCAGCCCAAAAGGCAGCCAAAATGCAGCCCACATCCGGGAGAATCGCAAGAGCAGGGGGTGGAGCAAGCCAGGCCTCAAACCATGAGAAGCTCCAGCCCAAAATTCAGCCAAAATCCAGCCCACATCCGGGACAATCTCAAGAGCAGGGGGTGGAGCAAGCCAGGCCTCAAACCACGAGAAGCTCCAGCCCAAAAGGCAGCCAAAATGCAGCCCACATCCGGGAGAATATCAAGAGCAGGGGGTGGAGCAAGCCAGGCCTCAAACCACGAGAAGCTCCGGCCCAAAAAGCAGCCAAAATGCAGCCCACATCCGGGAGAATCTCAAGAGCAGGGGGTGGAGCAAGCCAGGTCTCAAACCACGAGAAGCTCCAGCCCAAGAATCAGCCAAAATGCAGCCCACATCCGGGAGAATCTCAAGAGCAGGGGGTGGAGCAAGCCAGGCCTCAAACCACGAGAAGCTCCAGCCCAAAAGGCAGCCAAAATGCAGCCCACATCCGGGAGAATCTCAAGAGCAGGGGGTGGAGCAAGCCAGGCCTCAAACCACGAGAAGCTCCAGCCCAAAAGGCAGCCAAAATGCAGCCCACATCCGGGAGAATATCAAGAGCAGGGGGTGGAGCAAGCCAGGCCTCAAACCACGAGAAGCTCCAGCCCAAAAAGCAGCCAAAATGCAGCCCACATCCGGGAGAATCTCAAGAGCAGGGGGTGGAGCAAGCCAGGCCTCAAACCATGAGAAGCTCCAGCCCAAAATTCAGCCAAAATGCAGCCCACATCGGGCAGAATCTCAAGAGCAGGGGGTGGAGCAAGCCAGGCCTCAAACCACGAGAAGCTCCAGCCCAAGAATCACTCAAAATGCAGCCCACATCCGGGAGAATCTCAAGAGCAGGGGGTGGAGCAAGCCAGGCCTCAAACCTTGAGAAGCTCCAGCCCAAAAGGCAGCCAAAATGCAGCCCACATCTGGGAGAATCTCAAGAGCAGGGGGTGGAGCAAGCCAGGCCTCAAACCTCGAGAAGCTCCAGCCCAAAAGGCAGCCAAAATGCAGCCCACCTCCGGGAGAATCTCAAGAGCAGGGGGTGGAGCAAGCCAGGCCTCAAACCACGAGAAGCTCCAGCCCAAAAGGCAGCCAAAATGCAGCCCACATCCGGGAGAATCTCAATAGCAGGGTGTGGAGCAAGGCAGGCTTCAAACCTCGAGAAGCTCCAGCCCAAAAGGCAGCCAAAATGCAGCCCACCTCTGGGAGAATCTCAAGAGCAGGGGGTGGAGCAAGCCAGGCCTCAAACCACGAGAAGCTCCAGACCAAAAGGCAGCCAAAATGCAGCCCACATCCGGGAGAATATCAAGAGCAGGGGGTGGAGCAAGCCAGGCCTCAAACCACGAGAAGCTCCAGCCCAAAAGACAGCCAAAATGCAGCCCATATCCGGGAGAATCTCAAGAGCAGGGGGTGGAGCAAGCCAGGCCTCAAACCTCGAGAAGCTCCAGCCCAAAAGGCAGCCAAAATGCAGCCCACCTCCGGGAGAATCTCAAGAGCAGGGGGTGGAGCAAGCCAGGCCTCAAACCACGAGAAGCTCCAGCCCAAAAGGCAGCCAAAATGCAGCCCATATCCGGGAGAATCTCAAGAGCAGGGAGTGGAGCAAGCCAGGCCTCAAACCACGAGAAGCTCCAGCCCAAATAGCAGCCAAAATGCAGCCCACATCCGGGAGAATCTCAAGAGCAGGGGGTGGAGCAAGCCAGGCCTCCAACCACGAGAAGCTCCAGCCCAAAATGCAGCCAAAATCCAGCCCACATCCGGGAGAATCTCAAGAGCAGGGGCTCGAGCAAGCCAGGCCTCAAACCACGAGAAGCTCCAGCCCAAAAGGAAGACAAAATGCAGCCCATATCCGGGAGAATCTCAAGAGCAGGGTGTGGAGCAAGCCAGGCCTCAAACCACGAGAAGCTCCAGCCCAAAAGGCAGCCAAAATGCAGCCCACATCCGGGAGAATCTCAAGAGCAGGGGGTGGAGCAAGCCAGGCCTCAAACCACGAGAAGCTCCAGCCCAAAAGGCAGCCAAAATGCAGCCCACATCCGGGAGAATATCAAGAGCAGGGCGTGGAGCAAGCCAGGCCTCAAACCACGAGAAGCTCCAGCCCAAAAGGCAGCCAAAATCCAGCCCACATCCGGGAGAATCTCAAGAGCAGGGGGTCGAGCAAGCCAGGCCTCAAACCACGAGAATCTCCAGCCCAAAATGCAGTCAAAATGCAGCCCACATCCGGGAGAATCTCAAGAGCAGGGGGTGGAGCAAGCCAGGCCTCAAACCTCGAGAAGCTCCAGCCCAAAAGTCAGCCAAAATGCAGCCCACCTCCGGGAGAATCTCAAGAGCAGGGGGTGGAGCAAGCCAGGCCTCAAACCACGAGAAGCTCCAGCCCAAAAGGCAGCCAAAATGCAGCCCACATCCGGGAGAATATCAAGAGCAGGGGCTCGAGTAAGACAGGCCTCAAACCACGAGAAGCTCCAGCCCAAAAGGCAGCCAAAATGCAGCCCACATCCGGGAGAATTTCAAGAGCAGGGAGTGGAGCAAGCCAGGCCTCAAACCACGAGAAGCTCCAGCCCAAAAGGAAGACAAAATGCAGCCCATATCCGGGAGAATCTCAAGAGCAGGGGCTGGAGCAAGCCAGGCCTCAAACCACGAGAAGCTCCAGCCCAAAAGGCAGCCAAAATCCAGCCCACATCCGGGAGAATCTCAAGAGCAGGGGCTCGAGCAAGGCAGGCCTCAAACCACGAGAAGCTCCAGCCCAAAAGGCAGCCAAAATGCAGCCCACATCCGGGAGAATATCAAGAGCAGGGCGTGGAGCAAGCCAGGCCTCAAACCACGAGAAGCTCCAGCCCAAAAGGCAGCCAAAATCCAGCCCACATCCGGGAGAATCTCAAGAGCAGGGGCTCGAGCAAGGCAGGCCTCAAACCACGAGAAGCTCCAGCCCAAAAGGCAGCAAATATGCAGCCCACATCCGGGAGAATCTCAAGAGCAGGGAGTGGAGCAAGCCAGGCCTCAAACCACGAGAAGCTCCAGCCCAAAAGGAAGACAAAATGCAGCCCATATCCGGGAGAATCTCAAGAGCAGGGGGTGGAGCAAGGCAGGCCTCAAACCACGAGAAGCTCCAGCCCAAATGGCAGCCAAAATGCAGCCCACATCTGGGAGAATCTCAAGAGCAGGGGGTGGAGCAAGGCAGGCCTCAAACCACGAGAAGCTCCAGCCCAAAATGCAGTCAAAATGCAGCCCACATCCGGGAGAATCTCAAGAGCAGGGGTTGGAGCAAGCCTGGCCTCAAACCACGAGAAGCTCCAGACCAAAATGCAGCCAAAATCCGGCCCACATCCGGGAAAATTTCAAGAGCAGGGGGTGGAGCAAGCCAGGCCTCAAACCACGAGAAGCTCCAGCCCAAAAGGAAGACAAATTGCAGCCCACATCCGGGAGAATCTCAAGAGCAGGGGGTGGAGCAAGCCAGGCCTCAAACCACGAGAAGCTCCAGCCCAAAAATGCAGCCAAAATCCAGCCCACATCCAGGACAGTATCAAGAGCAGGGGGTGGAGCAAGCCAGGCCTCAAACCACGAGAAGCTCCAGCCCAAAAGGCAGCCAAAAATTTGCCCACATCCGGGAGAATCTCAAGAGCAGGGGGTGGAGCAAGCCAGGCCTCAAACCACGAGAAGCTCCAGCCCAAAAGGCAGCCAAAATGCAGCCCACCTCCGGGAGAATCTCAAGAGCAGGGGGTGGAGCAAGCCAGGTCTCAAACCACGAGAAGCTCCAGCCCAAGAATCGGCCAATATGCAGCCCACATCCGGGAGAATCTCAAGAGCAGGGGGTGGAGCAAGCCAGGTCTCAAACCACGAGAAGCTCCAGCCCAAGAATCTGCCAATATGCAGCCCACATCCGGGAGAATCTCAAGAGCAGGGGGTGGAGCAAGCCAGGCCTCAAACCACGAGAAGCTCCAGCCCAAGTATCACCCAAAATGCAGCCCACATCCGGGAGAATCTCAATAGTAGGGGGTGGAGCAAGCCAGGCCTCAAACCACGAGAAGCTCCAGCCAAAAAGGCAGACAAAATGCAGCCAACATCCGGGAGAATATCAAGAGCAGGTGGTGGAGCAAGCCAGGCCTCAAACCACGAGAAGCTCCAGCCCAAGTATCACCCAAAATGCAGCCCACATCTGGGAGAATCTCAAGAGTAGGGGGTGGAGCAAGCCAGGCCTCAAACCTAGAGAAGCTCCAGCCCAAAAGGCAGCCAAAATGCAGCCCACATCCGGGAGAATCTCAAGAGCAGGGGGTGGAGCAAGCCAGGCCTCAAACCACGAGAAGCTCCAGCCCAAAAGGCAGCCAAAATGCAGCCCACATCCGGGAGAAACTCAAGAGCAGGGGCTGGAGCAAGCCAGGCCTCAAACCACGAGAAGCTCCAGCCCAAAATGCAGCCAAAATCCAGCCCACCTCCGGGAGAATATCAAGAGCAGGGGGTGGAGCAAGCCAGGCCTCAAACCATGAGAAGCTCCAGCCCAAAAGGGAGCCAAAATGCAGCCCACATCCGGGAGAATCTCAAGAGCAGGGGGTGGAGCAAGATAGGCCTCAAACCACGAGAAGCTCCAGCCCAAAAGGCAGCCAAAATGCAGCCCACATCCGGGAGAATCTCAAGAGCAGGGGGTGGAGCAAGCCAGGCCACAAACCTCGAGAAGCTCCAGCCCAAAATACAGCCAAAATGCAGACCACATCAGGGAGAATCTCAGGAGCAGGGGATGGAGCAAGCCAGGCCTCAAACCACGAGAAGCTCCAGCCCAAGAATCGGCCAAAATGCAGCCCACATCCGGGAGAATCTCAAGAGCAGGGGGTGGAGCAAGCCAGGCCTCAAACCACGAGAAGCTCCAGCCCAAAAGGCAGCCAAAATGCAGCCCACATCCGGGAGAATATCAAGAGCAGGGGGTGGAGCAAGCCAGGCCTCAAACCACGAGAAGCTCCAGCCCAAGAATCGGCCAATATGCAGCCCACATCCGGGAGAATCTCAAGAGCAGGGGGTGGAGCAAGCCAGGCCTCAAACCTCGAGAAGCTCCAGCCCAAAAGGCAGCCAAAATGCAGCCCACCTCCGGGAGAATCTCAAGAGCAGGGGGTGGAGCAAGCCAGGCCTCAAACCACGAGAAGCTCCAGCCCAAAAGGCAGCCAAAATGCAGCCCATATCCGGGAGAATCTCAAGAGCAGGGAGTGGAGCAAGCCAGGCCTCAAACCACGAGAAGCTCCAGCCCAAATAGCAGCCAAAATGCAGCCCACATCCGGGAGAATCTCAAGAGCAGGGGGTGGAGCAAGCCAGGCCTCCAACCACGAGAAGCTCCAGCCCAAAATGCAGCCAAAATCCAGCCCACATCCGGGAGAATCTCAAGAGCAGGGGCTCGAGCAAGCCAGGCCTCAAACCACGAGAAGCTCCAGCCCAAAAGGCAGCCAAAATGCAGCCCACATCCGGGAGAATCTCAAGAGCAGGGGGTGGAGCAAGCCAGGCCTCAAACCACGAGAAGCTCCAGCCCAAAAGGCAGCCAAAATGCAGCCCACATCCGGGAGAATATCAAGAGCAGGGCGTGGAGCAAGCCAGGCCTCAAACCACGAGAAGCTCCAGCCCAAAAGGCAGCCAAAATCCAGCCCACATCCGGGAGAATCTCAAGAGCAGGGGGTCGAGCAAGCCAGGCCTCAAACCACGAGAATCTCCAGCCCAAAATGCAGTCAAAATGCAGCCCACATCCGGGAGAATCTCAAGAGCAGGGGGTGGAGCAAGCCAGGCCTCAAACCTCGAGAAGCTCCAGCCCAAAAGTCAGCCAAAATGCAGCCCACCTCCGGGAGAATCTCAAGAGCAGGGGGTGGAGCAAGCCAGGCCTCAAACCACGAGAAGCTCCAGCCCAAAAGGCAGCCAAAATGCAGCCCACATCCGGGAGAATATCAAGAGCAGGGGCTCGAGTAAGACAGGCCTCAAACCACGAGAAGCTCCAGCCCAAAAGGCAGCCAAAATGCAGCCCACATCCGGGAGAATTTCAAGAGCAGGGAGTGGAGCAAGCCAGGCCTCAAACCACGAGAAGCTCCAGCCCAAAAGGAAGACAAAATGCAGCCCATATCCGGGAGAATCTCAAGAGCAGGGGCTGGAGCAAGCCAGGCCTCAAACCACGAGAAGCTCCAGCCCAAAAGGCAGCCAAAATCCAGCCCACATCCGGGAGAATCTCAAGAGCAGGGGCTCGAGCAAGGCAGGCCTCAAACCACGAGAAGCTCCAGCCCAAAAGGCAGCCAAAATGCAGCCCACATCCGGGAGAATATCAAGAGCAGGGCGTGGAGCAAGCCAGGCCTCAAACCACGAGAAGCTCCAGCCCAAAAGGCAGCCAAAATCCAGCCCACATCCGGGAGAATCTCAAGAGCAGGGGCTCGAGCAAGGCAGGCCTCAAACCACGAGAAGCTCCAGCCCAAAAGGCAGCAAATATGCAGCCCACATCCGGGAGAATCTCAAGAGCAGGGAGTGGAGCAAGCCAGGCCTCAAACCACGAGAAGCTCCAGCCCAAAAGGAAGACAAAATGCAGCCCATATCCGGGAGAATCTCAAGAGCAGGGGGTGGAGCAAGGCAGGCCTCAAACCACGAGAAGCTCCAGCCCAAATGGCAGCCAAAATGCAGCCCACATCTGGGAGAATCTCAAGAGCAGGGGGTGGAGCAAGGCAGGCCTCAAACCACGAGAAGCTCCAGCCCAAAATGCAGTCAAAATGCAGCCCACATCCGGGAGAATCTCAAGAGCAGGGGTTGGAGCAAGCCTGGCCTCAAACCACGAGAAGCTCCAGACCAAAATGCAGCCAAAATCCGGCCCACATCCGGGAAAATTTCAAGAGCAGGGGGTGGAGCAAGCCAGGCCTCAAACCACGAGAAGCTCCAGCCCAAAAGGAAGACAAATTGCAGCCCACATCCGGGAGAATCTCAAGAGCAGGGGGTGGAGCAAGCCAGGCCTCAAACCACGAGAAGCTCCAGCCCAAAAATGCAGCCAAAATCCAGCCCACATCCAGGACAGTATCAAGAGCAGGGGGTGGAGCAAGCCAGGCCTCAAACCACGAGAAGCTCCAGCCCAAAAGGCAGCCAAAAATTTGCCCACATCCGGGAGAATCTCAAGAGCAGGGGGTGGAGCAAGCCAGGCCTCAAACCACGAGAAGCTCCAGCCCAAAAGGCAGCCAAAATGCAGCCCACCTCCGGGAGAATCTCAAGAGCAGGGGGTGGAGCAAGCCAGGTCTCAAACCACGAGAAGCTCCAGCCCAAGAATCGGCCAATATGCAGCCCACATCCGGGAGAATCTCAAGAGCAGGGGGTGGAGCAAGCCAGGTCTCAAACCACGAGAAGCTCCAGCCCAAGAATCGGCCAATATGCAGCCCACATCCGGGAGAATCTCAAGAGCAGGGGGTGGAGCAAGCCAGGTCTCAAACCACGAGAAGCTCCAGCCCAAGTATCACCCAAAATGCAGCCCACATCTGGGAGAATCTCAATAGTAGGGGGTGGAGCAAGCCAGGCCTCAAACCACGAGAAGCTCCAGCCAAAAAGGCAGACAAAATGCAGCCCACATCCGGGAGAATATCAAGAGCAGGTGGTGGAGCAAGCCAGGCCTCAAACCACGAGAAGCTCCAGCCCAAGTATCACCCAAAATGCAGCCCACATCTGGGAGAATCTCAAGAGTAGGGGGTGGAGCAAGCCAGGCCTCAAACCTAGAGAAGCTCCAGCCCAAAAGGCAGCCAAAATGCAGCCCACATCCGGGAGAATCTCAAGAGCAGGGGGTGGAGCAAGCCAGGCCTCAAACCACGAGAAGCTCCAGCCCAAAAGGCAGCCAAAATGCAGCCCACATCCGGGAGAAACTCAAGAGCAGGGGCTGGAGCAAGCCAGGCCTCAAACCACGAGAAGCTCCAGCCCAAAATGCAGCCAAAATCCAGCCCACCTCCGGGAGAATATCAAGAGCAGGGGGTGGAGCAAGCCAGGCCTCAAACCATGAGAAGCTCCAGCCCAAAAGGGAGCCAAAATGCAGCCCACATCCGGGAGAATCTCAAGAGCAGGGGGTGGAGCAAGATAGGCCTCAAACCACGAGAAGCTCCAGCCCAAAAGGCAGCCAAAATGCAGCCCACATCCGGGAGAATCTCAAGAGCAGGGGGTGGAGCAAGCCAGGCCACAAACCTCGAGAAGCTCCAGCCCAAAATACAGCCAAAATGCAGACCACATCAGGGAGAATCTCAGGAGCAGGGGATGGAGCAAGCCAGGCCTCAAACCACGAGAAGCTCCAGCCCAAGAATCGGCCAAAATGCAGCCCACATCCGGGAGAATCTCAAGAGCAGGGGGTGGAGCAAGCCAGGCCTCAAACCACGAGAAGCTCCAGCCCAAAAGGCAGCCAAAATGCAGCCCACATCCGGGAGAATATCAAGAGCAGGGGGTGGAGCAAGCCAGGCCTCAAACCACGAGAAGCTCCAGCCCAAGAATCGGCCAATATGCAGCCCACATCCGGGAGAATCTCAAGAGCAGGGGGTGGAGCAAGCCAGGCCTCAAACCGCGAGAAGCTCCAGCCCAAGTATCAGCCAAAATGCAGCCCACATCCGGGAGAATCTCAAGAGCAGGGGGTGGAGCAAGGCAGGCCTCAAACCATGAGAAGTTCCAGCCCAAAAGGCAGCCAAAATGCAGCCCACATCCGGGAGAATCTCAAGAGCAGGGGGTGGAGCAAGCCAGGCCTCAAACCACGAGAAGTTCCAGCCCAAAACCAGCGAAAATGCAGCCCACATCCGGGAGAATATCAAGAGCAGGGGGTGGAGCAAGCCAGGCCTCAAACCACGAGAAGCTCCAGCCCAAGAATCAGCCAAAATGCAGCCCACATCCGGGAGAATCTCAGGAGCAGGGGGTGGAGCAAGCCAGGCCTCAAACCTCGAGAAGCTCCAGCCCAAAAGGGAGCCAAAATGCAGCCCACATCCGGGAGAATCTCAAGAGCAGGGGGTGGAGCAAGCCAGGCCTCAAACCACGAGAAGCTCCAGCCCAAAAGGCAGCCAAAATGCAGCCCACATCCGGGAGAATCTCAAGAGCAGGGGGTGGAGCAAGCCAGGCCACAAACCTCGAGAAGCTCCAGCCCAAAATACAGCCAAAATGCAGACCACATCAGGGAGAATCTCAGGAGCAGGGGATGGAGCAAGCCAGGCCTCAAACCACGAGAAGCTCCAGCCCAAGAATCGGCCAAAATGCAGCCCACATCCGGGAGAATCTCAAGAGCAGGGGGTGGAGCAAGCCAGGCCTCAAACCACGAGAAGCTCCAGCCCAAAAGGCAGCCAAAATGCAGCCCACATCCAGGAGAATATCAAGAGCAGGGGGTGGAGCAAGCCAGGCCTCAAACCACGAGAAGCTCCAGCCCAAGAATCGGCCAATATGCAGCCCACATCCGGGAGAATCTCAAGAGCAGGGGGTGGAGCAAGCCAGGCCTCAAACCGCGAGAAGCTCCAGCCCAAGAATCAGCCAATATGCAGCCCACATCCGGGAGAATCTCAAGAGCAGGGGGTGGAGCAAGGCAGGCCTCAAACCATGAGAAGTTCCAGCCCAAAAGGCAGCCAAAATGCAGCCCACATCCGGGAGAATCTCAAGAGCAGGGGGTGGAGCAAGCCAGGCCTCAAACCACGAGAAGTTCCAGCCCAAAACCAGCGAAAATGCAGCCCACATCCGGGAGAATATCAAGAGCAGGGGGTGGAGCAAGCCAGGCCTCAAACCACGAGAAGCTCCAGCCCAAGAATCAGCCAAAATGCAGCCCACATCCGGGAGAATCTCAGGAGCAGGGGATGGAGCAAGCCAGGCCTCAAACCACGAGAAGCTCCAGCCCAAGAATCGGCCAATATGCAGCCCACATCCGGGAGAATCTCAAGAGCAGGGGGTGGAGCAAGCCAGGCCTCAAACCACGAGAAGCTCCAGCCCAAAAGGCAGCCAAAATGCAGCCCACATCCGGGAGAATCTCAAGAGCAGGGGCTGGAGAAAGCCAGGCCTCAAACCATGAGAAGCTCCAGCCCAAAATGTAGCCAAAATGCAGCCCACATCCAGGAGAATATCAAGAGCAGGGGGTGGAGCAAGCCAGGCCTCAAACCTCGAGAATCTCCAGCCCAAAAGGGAGCCAAAATCCAGCCCACCTCCGGTAGAATCTCAAGAGCAGGGGCTGGAGCAAGCCAGGCCTCAAACCACGAGAAGCTCCAGCCCAAAAGGCAGCCAAAATCCAGCCCACCTCCGGGAGAATCTCAAGAGCAGGGGGTGGAGCAAGCCAGGCCTCAAACCACGAGAAGCTCCAGCCCAAAAGGCAGCCAAAATGCAGCCCACCTCCGGGAGAATCTCAAGAGTAGGGGGTGGAGCAAGCCAGGCCTCAAACCACGAGAAGCTCCAGCCCAAAATGCAGCCAAAATGCAGCCCACATCCGGGAGAATCTCAAGAGCAGGGGGTTGAGCAAGCCAGGCCTCAAACCACGAGAAGCTCCAGCCCAAAATGCAGCCAAAATGCAGCCCACGTCCAGGAGAATCTCAAGAGCAGGGGGTGGAGCAAGCCAGGCCTCAAACCACGAGAAGCTCCAGCACAAAATGCAGCCAAAATCCAGCCCACATCCGGGAGAATCTCAAGAGCAGGGGGTGGAGCAAGCCAGGCCTCAAACCACGAGAAGCTCCAGCACAAAATGCAGCCAAAATGCAGCCCACATCCAGGAGAATATCAAGAGCAGGGGGTGGAGCAAGCCAGGCCTCAAACCATGAGAAGCTCCAGCAACAAAGGCAGCCAAAATGCAGCCCACATCCGGGAGAATCTCAAGAGCAGGGGGTGGAGCAAGCCAGGCCTCAAACCACGAGAAGCTCCAGCCCAAAAGGCAGCCAAAATGCAGCCCACCTCCGGGAGAATCTCAAGAGCAGGGGGTGGAGCAAGCCAGGCCTCAAACCACGAGAAGCTCCAGCCCAAAAGGCAGCCAAAATCCAGCCCACCTCCGGGAGAATCTCAAGAGCAGGGGGTGGAGCAAGCCAGGCCTCAAACCACGAGAAGCTCCAGCCCAAAATGCAGCCAAAATGCAGCCCACCTCCGGGAGAATCTCAAGGGCAGGGGGTGGAGCAAGCCAGGCCTCAAACCACGAGAAGCTCCAGCCCAAAATTCAGCCAAAATGCAGCCCACATCCAGGAGAATCTCAAGAGCAGGGGGTGGAGCAAGCCAGGCCTCAAACCACGAGAAGCTCCAGCCCAAAAGGGAGCCAAAAGACAGCCCACATCCGGGAGAATCTCAAGAGCAGGGGCTGGAGCAAGCCAGGCCTCAAACCACGAGAAGCTCCAGCCCAAATGGCAGCCAAAATGCAGCCCACATCCGGGAGAATATCAAGAGCAGGGGTTGGAGCGAGCCAGGCCTCAAACCACGAGAAGCTCCAGCCCAAAATGCAGCCAAAATGCAGCCCACCTCCGGGAAAATCTCAAGAGCAGGGGGTGGAGCAAGCCAGGCCTCAAACCACGGGAAGCTCCAGCCCAAGAATCAGCCAAAATGCAGCCCACATCCGGGAGAATCTCAAGAGCAGGGGGTGGAGCAAGCCAGGCCTCAAACCACGAGAAGCTCAAGCCCAAAAGGCAGCCAAAATCCATCCCACCTCCGGGAGAATCTCAAGAGCAGGGGGTGGAGCAAGCCAGGCCTCAAACCACGAGAAGCTCCAGCCGAAAATGCAGCCAAAATGCAGCCCACATCCGGGAGATTCTCAAGAGCAGGGGGTGGAGCAAGCCAGGCCTCAAACCACGAGAAGCTCCAGCCCAAAATGCAGCCAAAATGCAGCCCACATCCGGGAGAATCTCAAGAGCAGGGGGTTGAGCAAGCCAGGCCTCAAACCACGAGAAGCTCCAGCCCAAAATGCAGCCAAAATGCAGCCCACGTCCAGGAGAATCTCAAGAGCAGGGGGTGGAGCAAGCCAGGCCTCAAACCACGGGAAGCTCCAGCCCAAAAGGCAGCCAAAATGCAGCCCACATCCAGGAGAATCTCAAGAGCAGGGGGTGGAGCAAGCCAGGCCTCAAACCACGAGAAGCTCCAGCCCAAGAATCAGCCAAAATGCAGCCCACATCCGGGAGAATCTCAAGAGCAGGGGGTGGAGCAAGCCAGGCCTCAAACCACGAGAAGCTCCAGCACAAAAGGCAGCCAAAATCCAGCCCAACTCCGGGAGAATCTCAAGAGCAGGGGGTGGAGCAAGCCAGGCCTCAAACCACAAGAAGCTCCAGCCCAAAAGGCAGCCAAAATCTAGCCCACATCCGGGAGAATCTCAAGAGCAGGGGGTGGAGCAAGCCGGGCCTCAAACCACGAGAAGCTCCAGCCCAAAAGGCAGCCAAAATACAGCCCACATGTGGGAGAATCTCAAGAGCAGGGGGTGGAGCAAGCCAGGCCCCAAACCACGAGAAGCTCCAGCCCAAAAGACAGCCAAAATGCAGCCCACATCCGGGAGAATCTCAAGAGCAGGGGGTTGAGCAAGCCAGGCCTCAAACCACGAGAAACTGTAGCCCAAAGGGCAGCCAAAATGCAGCCCACATCTGGGAGAATCTCAAGAGCAGGGGGTGGAGCAAGGCAGGCCTCAAACCACGAGAAGCTCCAGCCCAAAATGCAGCCAAAATACAGCCCACATCCAGGAGAATCTCAAGAGCAGGGGGTGGAGCAAGGCAGGCCTCCAACCACGAGAATTTCCATCCCAAAAGGCAGCCAAAATGCAGCCCACCTCCGGGAGAATCTCAAGAGCAGGGGGTGGAGCAAGCCAGGCCTCAAACCACGAGAAGCTCCAGCCCAAAATGCAGCCAAAATGCAGCCCACATCCGGGAGAATCTCAAGGGCAGGGGGTGGAGCAAGCCAGGCCTCAAACCACGAGAAGCTCCAGCCCAAAATGCAGCCAAAATGCAGCCCACATCAGGGAGAATCTCAAGAGCAGGGGGTTGAGCAAGCCAGGCCTCAAACCACGAGAAGCTCCAGCCCAAAATGCATTCAAAATGCAGCCCACGTCCAGGAGAATCTCAAGAGCAGGGGGTGGAGCAAGCCAGGCCTCAAACCACGGGAAGCTCCAGCCCAAAAGGCAGCCAAAATGCAGCCCACATCCAGGAGAATCTCAAGAGCAGGGGGTGGAGCAAGCCAGGCCTCAAACCACGAGAAGCTCCAGCCCAAGAATCAGCCAAAATGCAGCCCACATCCGGGAGAATCTCAAGAGCAGGGGGTGGAGCAAGCCAGGCCTCAAACCACGAGAAGCTCAAGCACAAAAGGCAGCCAAAATCCAGCCCAACTCCGGGAGAATCTCAAGAGCAGGGGGTGGAGCAAGCCAGGCCTCAAACCACGAGAAGCTCCAGCACAAAAGGCAGCCAAAATGCAGCCCACCTCCGGGAGAATCTCAAGAGCAGGGGGTGGAGCAAGCCAGGCCTCAAACCACGAGAAGCTGTAGCCCAAAATGCAGCCAAAATGCAGCCCACCTCCGGGAGAATCTCAAGGGCAGGGGGTGGAGCAAGCCAGGCCTCAAACCACGAGAAGCTCCAGCCCAAAATTCAGCCAAAATGCAGCCCACATCCAGGAGAATCTCAAGAGCAGGGGGTGGAGCAAGCCAGGCCTCAAACCACGAGAAGCTCCAGCCCAAAAGGGAGCCAAAAGACAGCCCACATCCGGGAGAATCTCAAGAGCAGGGGCTGGAGCAAGCCAGGCCTCAAACCACGAGAAGCTCCAGCCCAAATGGCAGCCAAAATGCAGCCCACATCCGGGAGAATATCAAGAGCAGGGGTTGGAGCGAGCCAGGCCTCAAACCACGAGAAGCTCCAGCCCAAAATGCAGCCAAAATGCAGCCCACCTCCGGGAAAATCTCAAGAGCAGGGGGTGGAGCAAGCCAGGCCTCAAACCACGGGAAGCTCCAGCCCAAGAATCAGCCAAAATGCAGCCCACATCCGGGAGAATCTCAAGAGCAGGGGCTGGAGCAAGCCAGGCCTCAAACCACGAGAAGCTCCAGCCCAAAAGGCAGCCAAAATCCATCCCACCTCCGGGAGAATCTCAAGAGCAGGGGGTGGAGCAAGCCAGGCCTCAAACCACGAGAAGCTCCAGCCCAAAATGCAGCCAAAATGCAGCCCACCTCCGGGAGAATCTCAAGGGCAGGGGGTGGAGCAAGCCAGGCCTCAAACCACGAGAAGCTCCAGCCCAAAATGCAGCCAAAATGCAGCCCACATCCGGGAGAATCTCAAGAGCAGGGGGTTGAGCAAGCCAGGCCTCAAACCACGAGAAGCTCCAGCCCAAATGGCAGCCAAAATGCAGCCCACGTCCAGGAGAATCTCAAGAGCAGGGGGTGGAGCAAGCCAGGCCTCAAACCACGAGAAGCTCCAGCCCAAAAGGCAGCCAAAATGCAGCCCACATCCAGGAGAATCTCAAGAGCAGGGGGTGGAGCAAGCCAGGCCTCAAACCACGAGAAGCTCCAGCCCAAGAATCAGCCAAAATGCAGCCCACATCCGGGAGAATCTCAAGAGCAGGGGGTGGAGCAAGCCAGGCCTCAAACCACGAGAAGCTCCAGCACAAAAGGCAGCCAAAATCCAGCCCAACTCCGGGAGAATCTCAAGAGCAGGGGGTGGAGCAAGCCAGGCCTCAAACCACAAGAAGCTCCAGCCCAAAAGGCAGCCAAAATCTAGCCCACATCCGGGAGAATCTCAAGAGCAGGGGGTGGAGCAAGCCGGGCCTCAAACCACGAGAAGCTCCAGCCCAAAATGCAGCCAAAATGCAGCCCACATCCGGGAGAATCTCAAGAGCAGGGGGTTGAGCAAGCCAGGCCTCAAACCACGAGAAACTGTAGCCCAAAGGGCAGCCAAAATGCAGCCCACATCTGGGAGAATCTCAAGAGCAGGGGGTGGAGCAAGGCAGGCCTCAAACCACGAGAAGCTCCAGACCAAAATGCAGCCAAAATGCAGCCCACATCCAGGAGAATCTCAAGAGCAGGGGGTGGAGCAAGGCAGGCCTCCAACCACGAGAATTTCCATCCCAAAAGGCAGCCAAAATGCAGCCCACCTCCGGGAGAATCTCAAGAGCAGGGGGTGGAGCAAGCCAGGCCTCAAACCACGAGAAGCTCCAGCCCAAAATGCAGCCAAAATGCAGCCCACCTCCGGGAGAATCTCAAGGGCAGGGGGTGGAGCAAGCCAGGCCTCAAACCACGAGAAGCTCCAGCCCAAAATGCAGCCAAAATGCAGCCCACATCAGGGAGAATCTCAAGAGCAGGGGGTTGAGCAAGCCAGGCCTCAAACCACGAGAAGCTCCAGCCCAAAATGCATTCAAAATGCAGCCCACGTCCAGGAGAATCTCAAGAGCAGGGGGTGGAGCAAGCCAGGCCTCAAACCACGGGAAGCTCCAGCCCAAAAGGCAGCCAAAATGCAGCCCACATCCAGGAGAATCTCAAGAGCAGGGGGTGGAGCAAGCCAGGCCTCAAACCACGAGAAGCTCCAGCCCAAGAATCAGCCAAAATGCAGCCCACATCCGGGAGAATCTCAAGAGCAGGGGGTGGAGCAAGCCAGGCCTCAAACCACGAGAAGCTCCAGCCCAAAAGGCAGCCAAAATGCAGCCCACATCCGGGAGAATCTCAAGAGCAGGGGGTGGAGCAAGCCAGGCCTCAAACCACGAGAAGCTCCAGCCCAAAATGCAGCCAAAATGCAGCCCACATCCGGGAGAATCTCAAGAGCAGGGGGTGGAGCAAGCCAGGCCCCAAACCACGAGAAGCTCCAGCCCAAAAGGCAGCCAAAATGCAGCCCACATCCGGGAGAATCTCAAGAGCAGGGGGTTGAGCAAGCCAGGCCTCAAACCACGAGAAGCTGTAGCCCAAAGGGCAGCCAAAATGCAGCCCACATCCGGGAGAATATCAAGAGCAGGGGGTGGAGCAAGGCAGGCCTCAAACCACGAGAAGCTCCAGCCCAAAATGCAGCCAAAATGCAGCCCACATCCAGGAGAATCTCAAGAGCAGGGGGTGGAGCAAGGCAGGCCTCAAACCACGAGAATTTCCATCCCAAAAGGCAGCCAAAATGCAGCCCACCTCCGGGAGAATCTCAAGAGCAGGGGGTGGAGCAAGCCAGGCCTCAAACCACGAGAAGCTCCAGCCCAAAATGCAGCCAAAATGCAGCCCACCTCCGGGAGAATCTCAAGGGCAGGGGGTGGAGCAAGCCAGGCCTCAAACCACGAGAAGCTCCAGCCCAAAATGCAGCCAAAATGCAGCCCACGTCCAGGAGAATCTCAAGAGCAGGGGGTGGAGCAAGCCAGGCCTCAAACCACGGGAAGCTCCAGCCCAAAAGGCAGCCAAAATCCAGCCCACATCCAGGAGAATCTCAAGAGCAGGGGGTGGAGCAAGCCAGGCCTCAAACCACGAGAAGCTCCAGCCCAACAGGCAGCCAAAATGCAGCCCACATCCGGGAGAATCTCAAGAGCAGGGGGTGGAGCAAGGCAGGCCTCAAACCACGAGAAGCTCCAGCCCAAAAGGCAGCCAAAATGCAGCCCACATCCAGGAGAATCTCAAGAGCAGGGGGTTGAGCAAGCCAGGCCTCAAACCACGAGAAGCTGTAGCCCAAAGGGCAGCCAAAATGCAGCCCACATCCGGGAGAATATCAAGAGCAGGGGGTGGAGCAAGGCAGGCCTCAAACCACGAGAAGCTGTAGCCCAAAGGGCAGCCAAAATGCAGCCCACATCCGGGAGAATATCAAGAGCAGGGGGTGGAGCAAGGCAGGCCTCAAACCACGAGAAGCTCCAGCCCAAAATGCAGCCAAAATGCAGCCCACATCCAGGAGAATCTCAAGAGCAGGGGGTGGAGCAAGGCAGGCCTCAAACCACGAGAATTTCCATCCCAAAAGGCAGCCAAAATGCAGCCCACCTCCGGGAGAATCTCAAGAGCAGGGGGTGGAGCAAGCCAGGCCTCAAACCACGAGAAGCTCCAGCCCAAAATGCAGCCAAAATGCAGCCCACCTCCGGGAGAATCTCAAGGGCAGGGGGTGGAGCAAGCCAGGCCTCAAACCACGAGAAGCTCCAGCCCAAAATGCAGCCAAAATGCAGCCCACGTCCAGGAGAATCTCAAGAGCAGGGGGTGGAGCAAGCCAGGCCTCAAACCACGGGAAGCTCCAGCCCAAAAGGCAGCCAAAATGCAGCCCACATCCAGGAGAATCTCAAGAGCAGGGGGTGGAGCAAGCCAGGCCTCAAACCACGAGAAGCTCCAGCCCAACAGGCAGCCAAAATGCAGCCCACATCCGGGAGAATCTCAAGAGCAGGGGGTGGAGCAAGGCAGGCCTCAAACCACGAGAAGCTCCAGCACAAAAGGCAGCCAAAATCCTAACCACATCCGGGAGAATCTCAAGAGCAGGGGGTGGAGCAAGCCAGGCCTCAAACCACGAGAAGCTCCAGCCCAAAAGGCAGCCAAAATGCAGCCCACATCCAGGAGAATCTCAAGAGCAGGGGGTGGAGCAAGCCAGGCCTCAAACCACGAGAAGCTCCAGCCCAAGAATCAGCCAAAATGCAGCCCACATCCGGGAGAATCTCAAGAGCAGGGGGTGGAGCAAGGCAGGCCTCAAACCACGAGAAGCTCCAGCCCAAAAGGCAGCCAAAATGCAGCCCACATCCGGGAGAATATCAAGAGCAGGGTGTGGAGCAAGCCAGGCCCCAAACCACGAGAAGCTCCAGCCCAAAAGGGAGCCAAAAGACAGCCCACATCCGGGAGAAACTCAAGAGCAGGGGCTGGAGCAAGCCAGGCCTCAAACCACGAGAAGCTCCAGCCCAAATGGCAGCCAAAATGCAGCCCACATCCGGGAGAATATCAAGAGCAGGGGGTGGAGCAAGACAGGCCTCAAACCACGAGAATCTAGAGCCCAAAGGGCAGCGAAAATCCAGCCAACATCCGGGAGAATCTCAAGAGTAGGGGGTGGAGCAAGCCAGGCCTCAAACCACGAGAAGCTCCAGCCCAAAACGCAGCCAAAATACAGCCCACCTCCGGAAGAATATCAAGAGCAGGGGGTGGAGCAAGCCAGGCCTCAAACCACCAGAAGCTCCAGCCCAAAAGGCAGCCAAAATACAGCCCACATCTGGGAGAATATCAAGAACAGGGGGTGGAGCAAGCCAGGCCCCAAACCACGAGAAGCTCCAGCCCAAAAGGCAGCCAAAATGCAGCCCACATCCGGGAGAATCTCAAGAGCAGGGGGTGGAGCAAGCCAGGCCTCAAACCACGAGAAGCTCCAGCCCAAAAGGCAGCCAAAATGCAGCCCACATCCGGGAGAATCTCAAGAGCAGGGGGTGGAGCAAGCCAGGCCTCAAACCACGAGAAGCTCCAGTCCAAAAAGCAGCCAAAATGCAGCCCATATCCGGGAAAATATCAAGAGCGGGGGGTGGAGCAAGCCAGGCCTCAAACCACGAGAAGCTCCAGCCCAAAATGCAGCCAAAATGCAGCCCACATCTGGGAGAATATCAAGAGAAGGGGGTGGAGCAAGCCAGGCCTCAAACCACGAGAATCTAGAGCCCAAAGGGCAGCGAAAATCCAGCCAACATCCGGGAGAATCTCAAGAGCAGGGGGTGCAGCAAGCCAGGCCTCAAACCACGAGAAGCTCCAGCCCAAAACGCAGCCAAAATACAGCCCACATCCGGGAGAATCTCAAGAGCAGGGGGTGGAGCAAGCCAGGCCTCAAACCACGAGAAGCTCCAGCCCAAAAGGCAGCCAAAATGCAGCCCACATCCGGGAGAATCTCAAGAGCAGGGGGTGGAGCAAGCCAGGCCTCAAACCACGAGAAGCTCCAGTCCAAAAAGCAGCCAAAATGCAGCCCACATCCGGGAAAATATCAAGAGCGGGGGGTGGAGCAAGCCAGGCCTCAAACCACGAGAAGCTCCAGCCCAAAAGGGAGCCAAAAGACAGCCCACATCCGGGAGAAACTCAAGAGCAGGGGCTGGAGCAAGCCAGGCCTCAAACCACGAGAAGCTCCAGCCCAAATGGCAGCCAAAATGCAGCCCACATCCGGGAGAATAACAAGAGCAGGGGGTGGAGCAAGACAGGCCTCAAACCACGAGAATCTAGAGCCCAAAGGGCAGCGAAAATCCAGCCAACATCCGGGAGAATCTCAAGAGTAGGGGGTGGAGCAAGCCAGGCCTCAAACCACGAGAAGCTCCAGCCCAAAACGCAGCCAAAATACAGCCCACCTCCGGAAGAATATCAAGAGCAGGGGGTGGAGCAAGCCAGGCCTCAAACCACCAGAAGCTCCAGCCCAAAAGGCAGCCAAAATACAGCCCACATCTGGGAGAATATCAAGAACAGGGGGTGGAGCAAGCCAGGCCTCAAACCACGAGAAGCTCCAGCCCAAAAGGCAGCCAAAATGCAGCCCACATCCGGGAGAATCTCAAGAGCAGGGGGTGGAGCAAGCCAGGCCTCAAACCACGAGAAGCTCCAGCCCAAAAGGCAGCCAAAATGCAGCCGACATCCGGGAGAATCTCAAGAGCAGGGGGTGGAGCAAGCCAGGCCTCAAACCACGAGAAGCTCCAGTCCAAAAAGCAGCCAAAATGCAGCCCACATCCGGGAAAATATCAAGAGCGGGGGGTGGAGCAAGCCAGGCCTCAAACCACGAGAAGCTCCAGCCCAAAATGCAGCCAAAATGCAGCCCACATCTGGGAGAATATCAAGAGAAGGGGGTGGAGCAAGCCAGGCCTCAAACCACGAGAATCTAGAGCCCAAAGGGCAGCGAAAATCCAGCCAACATCCGGGAGAATCTCAAGAGCAGGGGGTGCAGCAAGCCAGGCCTCAAACCACGAGAAGCTCCAGCCCAAAACGCAGCCAAAATACAGCCCACATCCGGGAGAATCTCAAGAGCAGGGGGTGGAGCAAGCCAGGCCTCAAACCACGAGAAGCTCCAGCCCAAAAGGCAGCCAAAATGCAGCCCACATCCGGGAGAATCTCAAGAGCAGGGGGTGGAGCAAGCCAGGCCTCAAACCACGAGAAGCTCCAGTCCAAAAAGCAGCCAAAATGCAGCCCACATCCGGGAAAATATCAAGAGCGGGGGGTGGAGCAAGCCAGGCCTCAAACCACGAGAAGCTCCAGCCCAAAATGCAGCCAAAATGCAGCCCACATCTGGGAGAATATCAAGAGAAGGGGGTGGAGCAAGCCAGGCCTCAAACCACGAGAAGCTCCAGCCCTAAAGGCAGCCAAAATGCAGCCCACATCCGGGAGAATCTCAAGAGCAGGGGGTGGAGCAAGCCAGGCCTCAAACCACGAGAAGCTCCAGCCCAAAAGGCAGCCAAAATGCAGCCCACATCCGGGAGAATCTCAAGAGCAGGGGGTGGAGCAAGCCAGGCCTCAAACCACGAGAAGCTCCAGCCCAAAAGGGAACCAAAATGCAGCCCACATCCGGGAGAATCTCAAGAGCAGGGGGTGGAGCAAGCCAGGCCTCAAACCACGAGAAGCTCCAGTCCAAAAAGCAGCCAAAATGCAGCCCACATCCGGGAGAATATCAAGAGCGGGGGGTGGAGCAAGCCAGGCCTCAAACCACGAGAAGCTCCAGCCCAAAATGCAGCCAAAATGCAGCCCACATATGGGAGAATATCAAGAGCAGGGGGTGGAGCAAGCCAGGCCTCAAACCACGAGAAGCTCCATCCCAAAAGGCAGCCAAAATGCAGCCCACCTCTGGGAGAATCTCAAGAGCAGGGGGTGGAGCAAGCCAGGCCTCAAACCACGAGAAGCTCCAGCCCAAAAGGCAGCCAAAATGCAGCCCACATCCGGGAGAATCTCAAGAGCACGGGATGGAGCAAGCCAGGCCTCAAACCATGAGAAGCTCCAGCCCAAAAGGCAGCCAAAATGCAGCCCACATCCGGGAGAATCTCAAGAGCAGGGGGTGGAGCAAGCCAGGCCTCAAACCACGAGAAGCTCCAGCCCAAAAAGGCAGCCAAAATGCAGCCCACATCCGGGAGAATATCATGGGCTGGGGGTGGAGCAAGCCAGGCCTCAAACCACGAGAATTTCCAGCCCAACTGTCAGGCAAAATGCAGCCCACATGTGGGAGAATCTCAAGAGCAGGGGGTGGAGCAAGCCAGGCCCCAAACCACGAGAAGCTCCAGCCCAAAAGGCAGCCAAAATGCAGCCCACATGCAGGAGAATCTCAAGAGCAGGGGGTTGAGCAAGCCAGGCCTCAAACCACGAGAAGCTGTAGCCCAAAGGGCAGCCAAAATGCAGCCCACATCTGGGAGAATATCAAGAGCAGGGGGTGGAGCAAGCCAGGCCTCAAACCACGAGAAGCTCCAGCCCAAAAGGCAGCCAAAATGCAGCCCACATCCAGGAGAATCTCAAGAGCAGGGGGTGGAGCAAGGCAGGCCTCAAACCACGAGAAGCTCCAGCCCAAAAGGCAGCCAAAATGCAGCCCACATCCGGGAGAGTATCAAGAGCAGCGGGTGGAGCAAGCCAGGCCTCAAACCACGAGAAGCTCCAGCCCAAAATGGAGCCAAAAGACAGCCCACATCCGGGAGAATCTCAAGAGCAGGGGCTGGAGCAAGCCAGGCCTCAAACCACGAGAAGCTCCAGCCCAAATGGCAGCCAAAATGCGGCCCACATCCGGGAGAATATCAAGAGCAGGGGGTGGAGCAAGACAGGCCTCAAACCACGATAATCTAGAGCCCAAAGGGCAGCGAAAATCCAGCCAACATCCGGGAGAATCTCAAGAGCAGGGGGTGGAGCAAGCCAGGCCTCAAACCATGAGAAGCTCCAGCCCAAAAAGAAGTCAA
Source organism: Rhynochetos jubatus (assembly GCA_027574665.1). Lineage (NCBI taxonomy): Eukaryota > Metazoa > Chordata > Aves > Eurypygiformes > Rhynochetidae > Rhynochetos > Rhynochetos jubatus. The sequence goes on along the minus strand of JAQBHY010000096.1, from coordinate 712,956 downwards.
AATGCAGCCCACATCCGGGAGAATATCAAGAGCAGGGGGTGGAGCAAGCCAGGCCTCAAACCACGAGAAGCTCCAGCCCAAAACACAGCCAAAATACAGCCCACCTCCGGAAGAATATCAAGAGCAGGGGGTGGTGCAAGCCAGGCCTCAAACCACGAGAAGCTCCAGCCCAAAAGGCAGCCAAAATGCAGCCCACATCCGGGAGAATCTCAAGAGCAGGGGGTGGAGCAAGCCAGGCTTCAAACCACGAGAAGCTCCAGCCCAAAAGGCAGACAAAATCCAGCCCACATCCGGGAGAATCTCAAGAGCAGGGGGTGGAGCAAGCCAGGCCTCAAACCACGAGAAGCTCCAGCCCAAAAGGCAGCCAAAATGCAGCCCACATCCGGGAGAATCTCAAGAGCAGGGGGTGGAGCAAGCCAGGCCTCAAACCACGAGAAGCTCCAGTCCAAAAAGCAGCCAAAATGCAGCCCACATCCGGGAAAATATCAAGAGCGGGGGGTGGAGCAAGCCAGGCCTCAAACCACGAGAAGCTCCAGCCCAAAATGCAGCCAAAATGCAGCCCACATCTGGGAGAATATCAAGAGCGGGGGGTGGAGCAAGCCAGGCCTCAAACCACGAGAAGCTCCAGCCCTAAAGGCAGCCAAAATGCAGCCCACATCCGGGAGAATATCAAGAGCAGGGGGTGGAGCAAGCCAGGCCTCAAACCACGAGAAGCTCCATCCCAAAAGGCAGCCAAAATGCAGCCCACCTCTGGGAGAATCTCAAGAGCAGGGGGTGGAGCAAGCCAGGCCTCAAACCACGAGAAGCTCCAGCCCAAAAGGCAGCCAAAATGCAGCCCACATCCGGGAGAATCTCAAGAGCACGGGATGGAGCAAGCCAGGCCTCAAACCATGAGAAGCTCCAGCCCAAAAGGCAGCCAAAATGCAGCCCACATCCGGGAGAATCTCAAGAGCAGGGGGTGGAGCAAGCCAGGCCTCAAACCACGAGAAGCTCCAGCCCAAAAAGGCAGCCAAAATGCAGCCCACATCCGGGAGAATATCATGGGCTGGGGGTGGAGCAAGCCAGGCCTCAAACCACGAGAATTTCCAGCCCAACTGTCAGGCAAAATGCAGCCCACATGTGGGAGAATCTCAAGAGCAGGGGGTGGAGCAAGCCAGGCCCCAAACCACGAGAAGCTCCAGCCCAAAAGGCAGCCAAAATGCAGCCCACATGCAGGAGAATCTCAAGAGCAGGGGGTTGAGCAAGCCAGGCCTCAAACCACGAGAAGCTGTAGCCCAAAGGGCAGCCAAAATGCAGCCCACATCTGGGAGAATATCAAGAGCAGGGGGTGGAGCAAGCCAGGCCTCAAACCACGAGAAGCTCCAGCCCAAAAGGCAGCCAAAATGCAGCCCACATCCAGGAGAATCTCAAGAGCAGGGGGTGGAGCAAGGCAGGCCTCAAACCACGAGAAGCTCCAGCCCAAAAGGCAGCCAAAATGCAGCCCACATCCGGGAGAATATCAAGAGCAGCGGGTGGAGCAAGCCAGGCCTCAAACCACGAGAAGCTCCAGCCCAAAATGGAGCCAAAAGACAGCCCACATCCGGGAGAATCTCAAGAGCAGGGGCTGGAGCAAGCCAGGCCTCAAACCACGAGAAGCTCCAGCCCAAATGGCAGCCAAAATGCGGCCCACATCCGGGAGAATATCAAGAGCAGGGGGTGGAGCAAGACAGGCCTCAAACCACGATAATCTAGAGCCCAAAGGGCAGCGAAAATCCAGCCAACATCCGGGAGAATCTCAAGAGCAGGGGGTGGAGCAAGCCAGGCCTCAAACCATGAGAAGCTCCAGCCCAAAAAGAAGTCAAAATGCAGCCCACATCCGGGAGAATATCAAGAGCAGGGGGTGGAGCAAGCCAGGCCTCAAACCACGAGAAGCTCCAGCCCAAAACACAGCCAAAATACAGCCCACCTCCGGAAGAATATCAAGAGCAGGGGGTGGTGCAAGCCAGGCCTCAAACCACGAGAAGCTCCAGCCCAAAAGGCAGCCAAAATGCAGCCCACATCCGGGAGAATCTCAAGAGCAGGGGGTGGAGCAAGCCAGGCTTCAAACCACGAGAAGCTCCAGCCCAAAAGGCAGACAAAATCCAGCCCACATCCGGGAGAATCTCAAGAGCAGGGGGTGGAGCAAGCCAGGCCTCAAACCACGAGAAGCTCCAGCCCAAAATGTAGCCAAAATGCAGCCCACATCCGGGAGAATCTCAAGAGCAGGGGGTGGAGCAAGCCAGGCCTCAAACCACGAGAAGCTCCAGTCCAAAAAGCAGCCAAAATGCAGCCCACATCCGGGAAAATATCATGAGCGGGGGGTGGAGCAAGCCAGGCCTCAAACCACGAGAAGCTCCAGCCCAAAATGCAGCCAAAATGCAGCCCACATATGGGAGAATATCAAGAGCAGGGGGTGGAGCAATCCAGGCCTCAAAGCATGAGAACCTCAAGCCCAAAAGGCAGCCAAAATGCAGCCCACATCCGGGAGAATCTCAAGAGCAGGGGGTGGAGCAAGCCAGGCCTCAAACCACGAGAATTTCCACCCCAAATGTCAGCCAAAATCCAGCCCACATCCAGGAGAATAGCAAGAGCTGGGGTTGGAGGAAGGCAGGCCTCAAAACACGAGAAGCTCCAGCCCAAAAGGCAGCCAAACTCCAGCCCAAATCCGGGAGAATTTCAAAACCAGGGGATGAAGCAAGCCAGGCCTCAAACCACGAGAAGCTCCATCCCAAAAGGCAGCCAAAATGCAGCCCACCTCTGGAAGAATATCAAGAGCAGGGGGTGGAGCAAGGCAGGCCTCAAACCACGAGAAGCTCCAGCCCAAAAGGCAGCCAAAATGCAGCCCACATCCGGGAGAATCTCAAGAGCAGGGGGTGGAGCAAGCCAGGCCTCAAACCACGAGAAGCTCCAGCCCAAAAAGGCAGCCAAAATGCAGCCCACATCCGGGAGAATATCATGGGCTGGGGGTGGAGCAAGGCAGGCCTCAAACCACGAGAATTTCCAGCCCAAATGTCAGCCAAAATGCAGCCCACATCCGGGAGAATCTCAAGAGCAGGGGGTGGAGCAAGCCAGGCCCCAAACCACGAGAAGCTCCAGCCCAAAAGGCAGCCAAAATGCAGCCCACATCCGGGAGAATCTCAAGAGCAGGGGGTGGAGCAAGCCAGGCCTCAAACCATGAGAAGCTCCAGCCCAAAAGGCAGCCAAAATGCAGCCCACATCCGGGAGAATCTCAAGAGCAGGGGGTCGAGCAAGCCAGGCCTCAAACCACGAGAAGCTCCAGCCCAAAATGCGGTAAAAATGCAGCCCACATCAGGGAGAATCTCAGGAGCAGGGGGTGGAGCAAGCCAGGCCTCAAACCACGAGAAGCTCCAGCCCAAAAGGCATCCAAACTCCAGACCAAATCCGGGAGAATTTCAAAACCAGGGGGTGGAGCAAGCCAGGCCTCAAACCACGAGAAGCTCCAGCCCAAAAGGCAGCCAAAATGCAGCCCACATCCGGGAGAATCTCAAGAGCAGGGGGTGGAGCAAGCCAGGCCTCAAACCACGAGAATTTCCAGCCCAAAAATGCAGCCAAAATGCAGCCCACATCCGGGAGAATATCATGGGCAGGGGGTGGAGGAAGCCAGGCCTCAAACCACGAGAATCTCCAGCCCAAAATGCAGCCAAAATGCAGCCCACATCCGGGAGAATCTCAAGAGTAGGGGGTGGAGCAAGCCAGGCCTCAAAGCACGAGAAGCCCCAGCCCAAAATGGCAACCAAAATGCAGCCCACATCCGGGAGAATCTCAAGAGCAGGGGGTGGAGGAAGCCAGGCCTCAAACCACGAGAAGCTCCAGCCCAAAATGCAGCCAAAATCCAGCCCACATCCGGGAGAATATCAAGAGCAGGGGATGGAGCAAGGCACGCCTCAAACCACGAGAAGCTCCAGCCCAAAAGGCAGCCAAAATGCAGCCCACATCCGGGAGAATCTCAAGAGCAGGGGGTGGAGCAAGGCACGCCTCAAACCACGAGAAGCTCCAGACCAAAATGCAGCCAAAATGCAGCCCACATCCGGGAGAATATCATGGGCAGGGAGTGGAGCAAGCCAGGCCCCAAACCACGAGAAGCTCCAGCCCAAAAGGCAGCCAAAATGCAGCCCACATCCGGGAGAATCTCAAGAGCAGGGGGTGGAGCAAGCCAGGCCCCAAACCATGAGAAGCTCCAGCCCAAAAGGCAGCCAAAATGCAGCCCACATCCGGGAGAATCTCAAGAGCAGGGGGTGGAGCAAGCCAGGCCTCAAACCACGAGAAGCTCCAGCCCAAAATGCAGCCAAAATGCAGCCCACATCCGGGAGAATCTCAAGAGCAGGGGGTGGAGCAAGCCAGGCCTCAAACCACGAGAAGCTCCAGCCCAACAGGCATCCAAACTCCAGACCAAATCCGGGAGAATTTCAAAACCAGGGGGTGGAGCAAGCCAGGACTCAAACCACGAGAATCTCCAGCCCAAAATGCAGCCAAAATCCAGCCCACATCCGGGAGAATAGCAAGAGCAGGGTGTGGAGCAAGCCAGGGCTCAAACCATGAGAAGCTCCAGCCCAAAAGGCAGCCAAATCCAGCCCACATCCCAGAGAATCTCAATAGCAAGGGGTGGAGCAAGGCAGGCCTCAAACCACGAGAAGCTCCAGCCCAAATGGCAGCCAAAATGCCGCCCACATCCGGGAGAATATCAAGAGCAGGGGGTGGAGCAAGACAGGCCTCAAACCACGAGAATCTAGAGCCCAAAGGGCAGCGAAAATCCAGCCAACATCCGGGAGAATCTCAAGAGCAGGGGGTGGAGCAAGCCAGGGCTCAAACCATGAGAAGCTCCAGCCCAAAAAGAAGTCAAAATGCAGCCCACATCTGGGAGAATATCAAGAGCAGGGGGTGGAGCAAGCCAGGCCTCAAACCACGAGAAGCTCCAGCCCAAAGGGCAGCCAAAATGCAGCCCACATCTGGGAGAATATCAAGAGAAGGGGGTGGAGCAAGGCAGGCCTCAAACCACGAGAAGCTCCAGCCCAAAAGGCAGCCAAAATGCAGCCCACATCCGGGAGAATCTCAAGAGCAGGGGGTGGAGCAAGCCAGGCCTCAAACCACGAGAAGCTCCAGTCCAAAAAGCAGCCAAAATGCAGCCCACATCCGGGAGAATATCATGGGCTGGGGGTGGAGCAAGCCAGGCCTCAAACCACGAGAATTTCCAGCCCAACTGTCAGGCAAAATGCAGCCCACATGTGGGAGAATCTCAAGAGCAGGGGGTGGAGCAAGCCAGGCCCCAAACCACGAGAAGCTCCAGCCCAAAAGGCAGCCAAAATGCAGCCCACATGCAGGAGAATCTCAAGAGCAGGGGGTTGAGCAAGCCAGGCCTCAAACCACGAGAAGCTGTAGCCCAAAGGGCAGCCAAAATGCAGCCCACATCTGGGAGAATATCAAGAGCAGGGGGTGGAGCAAGCCAGGCCTCAAACCACGAGAAGCTCCAGCCCAAAAGGCAGCCAAAATGCAGCCCACATCCAGGAGAATCTCAAGAGCAGGGGGTGGAGCAAGGCAGGCCTCAAACCACGAGAAGCTCCAGCCCAAAAGGCAGCCAAAATGCAGCCCACATCCGGGAGAATATCAAGAGCAGCGGGTGGAGCAAGCCAGGCCTCAAACCACGAGAAGCTCCAGCCCAAAATGGAGCCAAAAGACAGCCCACATCCGGGAGAATCTCAAGAGCAGGGGCTGGAGCAAGCCAGGCCTCAAACCACGAGAAGCTCCAGCCCAAATGGCAGCCAAAATGCGGCCCACATCCGGGAGAATATCAAGAGCAGGGGGTGGAGCAAGACAGGCCTCAAACCACGATAATCTAGAGCCCAAAGGGCAGCGAAAATCCAGCCAACATCCGGGAGAATCTCAAGAGCAGGGGGTGGAGCAAGCCAGGCCTCAAACCATGAGAAGCTCCAGCCCAAAATGAAGTCAAAATGCAGCCCACATCCGGGAGAATATCAAGAGCAGGGGGTGGAGCAAGCCAGGCCTCAAACCACGAGAAGCTCCAGCCCAAAACACAGCCAAAATACAGCCCACCTCCGGAAGAATATCAAGAGCAGGGGGTGGTGCAAGCCAGGCCTCAAACCACGAGAAGCTCCAGCCCAAAAGGCAGCCAAAATGCAGCCCACATCCGGGAGAATCTCAAGAGCAGGGGGTGGAGCAAGCCAGGCTTCAAACCACGAGAAGCTCCAGCCCAAAAGGCAGACAAAATCCAGCCCACATCCGGGAGAATCTCAAGAGCAGGGGGTGGAGCAAGCCAGGCCTCAAACCACGAGAAGCTCCAGCCCAAAATGTAGCCAAAATGCAGCCCACATCCGGGAGAATCTCAAGAGCAGGGGGTGGAGCAAGCCAGGCCTCAAACCACGAGAAGCTCCAGTCAAAAAAGCAGCCAAAATGCAGCCCACATCCGGGAAAATATCATGAGCGGGGGGTGGAGCAAGCCAGGCCTCAAACCACGAGAAGCTCCAGCCCAAAATGCAGCCAAAATGCAGCCCACATATGGGAGAATATCAAGAGCAGGGGGTGGAGCAATCCAGGCCTCAAAGCATGAGAACCTCAAGCCCAAAAGGCAGCCAAAATGCAGCCCACATCCGGGAGAATCTCAAGAGCAGGGGGTGGAGCAAGCCAGGCCTCAAACCACGAGAATTTCCACCCCAAATGTCAGCCAAAATCCAGCCCACATCCAGGAGAATAGCAAGAGCTGGGGTTGGAGGAAGGCAGGCCTCAAAACACGAGAAGCTCCAGCCCAAAAGGCAGCCAAACTCCAGCCCAAATCCGGGAGAATTTCAAAACCAGGGGATGAAGCAAGCCAGGCCTCAAACCACGAGAAGCTCCATCCCAAAAGGCAGCCAAAATGCAGCCCACCTCTGGAAGAATATCAAGAGCAGGGGGTGGAGCAAGGCAGGCCTCAAACCACGAGAAGCTCCAGCCCAAAAGGCAGCCAAAATGCAGCCCACATCCGGGAGAATCTCAAGAGCAGGGGGTGGAGCAAGCCAGGCCTCAAACCACGAGAAGCTCCAGCCCAAGTATCAGCCAAAATGCAGCCCACATCCAGGAGCATATGAAGAGCAGGGTGTGGAGCAAGGCAGGCCTCAAACCACGAGAAGCTCCAGCCCAAAAAGGCAGCCAAAATGCAGCCCACATCCGGGAGAATATCATGGGCTGGGGGTGGAGCAAGGCAGGCCTCAAACCACGAGAATTTCCAGCCCAAATGTCAGCCAAAATGCAGCCCACATCCGGGAGAATCTCAAGAGCAGGGGGTGGAGCAAGCCAGGCCCCAAACCACGAGAAGCTCCAGCCCAAAAGGCAGCCAAAATGCAGCCCACATCCGGGAGAATCTCAAGAGCAGGGGGTGGAGCAAGCCAGGCCTCAAACCATGAGAAGCTCCAGCCCAAAAGGCAGCCAAAATGCAGCCCACATCCGGGAGAATCTCAAGAGCAGGGGGTGGAGCAAGCCAGGCCTCAAACCACGAGAAGCTCCAGCCCAAAATGCGGTAAAAATGCAGCCCACATCAGGGAGAATCTCAGGAGCAGGGGGTGGAGCAAGCCAGGCCTCAAACCACGAGAAGCTCCAGCCCAAAAGGCATCCAAACTCCAGACCAAATCCGGGAGAATTTCAAAACCAGGGGGTGGAGCAAGCCAGGCCTCAAACCACGAGAAGCTCCAGCCCAAAAGGCAGCCAAAATGCAGCCCACATCCGGGAGAATCTCAAGAGCAGGGGGTGGAGCAAGCCAGGCCTCAAACCACGAGAATTTCCAGCCCAAAAATGCAGCCAAAATGCAGCCCACATCCGGGAGAATATCATGGGCAGGGGGTGGAGGAAGCCAGGCCTCAAACCACGAGAATCTCCAGCCCAAAATGCAGCCAAAATGCAGCCCACATCCGGGAGAATCTCAAGAGTAGGGGGTGGAGCAAGCCAGGCCTCAAAGCACGAGAAGCTCCAGCCCAAAATGGCAACCAAAATGCAGCCCACATCCGGGAGAATCTCAAGAGCAGGGGGTGGAGGAAGCCAGGCCTCAAACCACGAGAAGCTCCAGCCCAAAATGCAGCCAAAATCCAGCCCACATCCGGGAGAATATCAAGAGCAGGGGATGGAGCAAGGCACGCCTCAAACCACGAGAAGCTCCAGCCCAAAAGGCAGCCAAAATGCAGCCCACATCCGGGAGAATCTCAAGAGCAGGGGGTGGAGCAAGGCACGCCTCAAACCACGAGAAGCTCCAGACCAAAATGCAGCCAAAATGCAGCCCACATCCGGGAGAATATCATGGGCAGGGAGTGGAGCAAGCCAGGCCCCAAACCACGAGAAGCTCCAGCCCAAAAGGCAGCCAAAATGCAGCCCACATCCGGGAGAATCTCAAGAGCAGGGGGTGGAGCAAGCCAGGCCCCAAACCATGAGAAGCTCCAGCCCAAAAGGCAGCCAAAATGCAGCCCACATCCGGGAGAATCTCAAGAGCAGGGGGTGGAGCAAGCCAGGCCTCAAACCACGAGAAGCTCCAGCCCAAAATGCAGCCAAAATGCAGCCCACATCCGGGAGAATCTCAAGAGCAGGGGGTGGAGCAAGCCAGGCCTCAAACCACGAGAAGCTCCAGCCCAACAGGCATCCAAACTCCAGACCAAATCCGGGAGAATTTCAAAACCAGGGGGTGGAGCAAGCCAGGCCTCAAACCACGAGAAGCTCCAGCCCAAAAGGCAGCCAAAATGCAGCCCACATCCAGGAGAATCTCAAGAGCAGGGGGTGGAGCAAGCGAGGCCTCAAACCACGAGAATTTCCAGCCCAAAAATGCAGCCAAAATGCAGCCCACATCCGGGAGAATCTCAAGAGCAGGGGGTGGAGGAAGCCAGGCCTCAAACCAAGAGAAGCTCCAGCCCAAAAGGCAGCCAAAATGCAGCCCACCTCCTGGAGAATCTACAGAGCAGGGGGTGGAGGAAGCCAGGACTCAAACCACGAGAAGCTCCAGCCCAAAATGCAGCCAAAATGCAGCCCACATCCGGGAGAATATCAAGAGCAGGGGATGGAGCAAGGCACGCCTCAAACCACGAGAAGCTCCAGCCCAAAAGGCAGCCAAAATGCAGCCCACATCCGGGAGAATCTCAAGAGCAGGGGGTGGAGCAAGGCAGGCCTCAAACCACGAGAAGCTCCAGCCCAAAAGGCAGCCAAAATGCAGCCCACATCCGGGAGAATATCATGGGCAGGGAGTGGAGCAAGCCAGGACTCAAACCACGAGAATCTCCAGCCCAAAATGCAGCCAAAATCCAGCCCACATCCGGGAGAATAGCAAGAGCAGGGTGTGGAGCAAGCCAGGGCTCAAACCATGAGAAGCTCCAGCCCAAAAGGCAGCCAAATCCAGCCCACATCCCAGAGAATCTCAATAGCAAGGGGTGGAGCAAGGCAGGCCTCAAACCACGAGAAGCTCCAGCCCAAATGGCAGCCAAAATGCCGCCCACATCCGGGAGAATATCAAGAGCAGGGGGTGGAGCAAGACAGGCCTCAAACCACGAGAATCTAGAGCCCAAAGGGCAGCGAAAATCCAGCCAACATCCGGGAGAATCTCAAGAGCAGGGGGTGGAGCAAGCCAGGGCTCAAACCATGAGAAGCTCCAGCCCAAAAAGAAGTCAAAATGCAGCCCACATCTGGGAGAATATCAAGAGCAGGGGGTGGAGCAAGCCAGGCCTCAAACCACGAGAAGCTCCAGCCCAAAGGGCAGCCAAAATGCAGCCCACATCTGGGAGAATATCAAGAGAAGGGGGTGGAGCAAGGCAGGCCTCAAACCACGAGAAGCTCCAGCCCAAAAGGCAGCCAAAATGCAGCCCACATCCGGGAGAATCTCAAGAGCAGGGGGTGGAGCAAGCCAGGCCTCAAACCACGAGAAGCTCCAGTCCAAAAAGCAGCCAAAATGCAGCCCACATCCGGGAGAATATCAAGAGCGGGGGGTGGAGCAAGCCAGGCCTCAAACCACGAGAAGCTCCAGCCCAAAGGGCAGCCAAAATGCAGCCCACATCTGGGAGAATATCAAGAGAAGGGGGTGGAGCAAGGCAGGCCTCAAACCACGAGAAGCTCCAGACCAAAATGCAGCCAAAATGCAGCCCACATCCGGGAGAATATCATGGGCAGGGGGTGGAGCAAGCCAGGACTCAAACCACGAGAATCTCCAGCCCAAAAGGCAGCCAAAATCCAGCCCACATCCGGGAGAATAGCAAGAGCAGGTTGTGGAGCAAGCCAGGCCTCAAACCACGAAAAGCTCCAGCCCAAAAGGCAGCCAAATTCCAGCCCACATCCGGGAGAATCTCAAGAGCAGGGGGTGGAGCAAGGCAGGCCTCAAACCACGAGAATTTCCAGCCCAAAAGGCAGCCAAAATGCAGCCCACATCCGGGAGAATCTCAAGAGCAGGGGGTGGAGCAAGCCAGGGCTCAAACCATGAGAAGCTCCAGCCCAAAAGGCAGCCAAAATGCAGCCCACATCCGGGAGAATCTCAAGAGCAGGTGGTGGAGCAAGGCAGGCCTCAAACCACGAGAAGCTCCAGCCCAAAAAGCAGCCAAAATCCAGCCCACATCCCAGAGAATCTCAATAGCAAGGGGTGGAGCAAGGCAGGCCTCAAACCACGAGAAGCTCCAGTCCAAAGGGCAGCCAAAATGCCGCCCACATCCGGGAGAATATCAAGAGCAGGGGGTGGAGCAAGACAGGCCTCAAACCACGAGAATCTAGAGCCCAAAGGGCAGCCAAAATGCAGCCCACATCCGGGAGAATCTCAAGAGCAGGGGGTGGAGCAAGCCAGGCCTCAAACCATGAGAAGCTCCAGCCCAAAAGGAAGTCAAAATGCAGCCCACATCTGGGAGAATATCAAGAGCAGGGGGTGGAGCAAGCCAGGGCTCAAACCATGAGAAGCTCCAGCCCAAAAAGAAGTCAAAATGCAGCCCACATCTGGGAGAATATCAAGAGCAGGGGGTGGAGCAAGCCAGGCCTCAAACCACGAGAAGCTCCAGCCCAAAGGGCAGCCAAAATGCAGCCCACATCTGGGAGAATATCAAGAGAAGGGGGTGGAGCAAGGCAGGCCTCAAACCACGAGAAGCTCCAGCCCAAAAGGCAGCCAAAATGCAGCCCACATCCGGGAGAATCTCAAGAGCAGGGGGTGGAGCAAGCCAGGCCTCAAACCACGAGAAGCTCCAGTCCAAAAAGCAGCCAAAATGCAGCCCACATCCGGGAGAATATCAAGAGCGGGGGGTGGAGCAAGCCAGGCCTCAAACCACGAGAAGCTCCAGCCCAAAGGGCAGCCAAAATGCAGCCCACATCTGGGAGAATATCAAGAGAAGGGGGTGGAGCAAGGCAGGCCTCAAACCACGAGAAGCTCCAGACCAAAATGCAGCCAAAATGCAGCCCACATCCGGGAGAATATCATGGGCAGGGGGTGGAGCAAGCCAGGACTCAAACCACGAGAATCTCCAGCCCAAAAGGCAGCCAAAATCCAGCCCACATCCGGGAGAATAGCAAGAGCAGGTTGTGGAGCAAGCCAGGCCTCAAACCACGAAAAGCTCCAGCCCAAAAGGCAGCCAAATTCCAGCCCACATCCGGGAGAATCTCAAGAGCAGGGGGTGGAGCAAGGCAGGCCTCAAACCACGAGAATTTCCAGCCCAAAAGGCAGCCAAAATGCAGCCCACATCCGGGAGAATCTCAAGAGCAGGGGGTGGAGCAAGCCAGGGCTCAAACCATGAGAAGCTCCAGCCCAAAAGGCAGCCAAAATGCAGCCCACATCCGGGAGAATCTCAAGAGCAGGTGGTGGAGCAAGGCAGGCCTCAAACCACGAGAAGCTCCAGCCCAAAAAGCAGCCAAAATCCAGCCCACATCCCAGAGAATCTCAATAGCAAGGGGTGGAGCAAGGCAGGCCTCAAACCACGAGAAGCTCCAGTCCAAAGGGCAGCCAAAATGCCGCCCACATCCGGGAGAATATCAAGAGCAGGGGGTGGAGCAAGACAGGCCTCAAACCACGAGAATCTAGAGCCCAAAGGGCAGCCAAAATGCAGCCCACATCCGGGAGAATCTCAAGAGCAGGGGGTGGAGCAAGCCAGGCCTCAAACCATGAGAAGCTCCAGCCCAAAAGGAAGTCAAAATGCAGCCCACATCTGGGAGAATATCAAGAGCAGGGGGTGGAGCAAGCCAGGCCTCAAACCACGAGAAGCTCCAGCCCAAAACGCAGCCAAAATACAGCCCACCTCCGGAAGAATATCAAGAGCAGGGGGTGGAGCAAGCCAGGCCTCAAACCACGAGAAGCTCCAGCCCAAAAGGCAGCCAAAATGCAGCCCACATCCGGGAGAATCTCAAGAGCAGGGGGTGGAGCAAGCGAGGCCTCAAACCACGAGAAGCTCCAGTCCAAAAAGCAGCCAAAATGCAGCCCACATCCGGGAAAATATCAAGAGCGGGGGGTGGAGCAAGCCAGGCCTCAAACCACGAGAAGCTCCAGCCAAAATGCAGCCAAAATGCAGCCCACATATGGGAGAATATCAAGAGCAGGGGGTGGAGCAATCCAGGCCTCAAAGCATGAGGACCTCAAGCCCAAAATGCAGCCAAAATGCAGCCCACATCCAGGAGAATCTCAAGAGCAGGGGGTGGAGCAAGCCAGGCCTCAAACCACGAGAATTTCCACCCCAAATGTCAGCCAAAATCCAGCCCACATCCGGGAGAATAGCAAGAGCTGGGGTTGGAGGAAGGCAGGCCTCAAACCACGAGAAGCTCCAGCCCAAAAGGCAGCCAAACTCCAGCCCAAATCCGGGAGAATTTCAAAACCAGGGGATGAAGCAAGCCAGGCCTCAAACCTCGAGAAGCTCCAGCCCAAAAGGCAGCCAAAATGCAGCCCACATCCGGGAGAATCTCAAGAGCAGGGGGTGGAGCAAGCCAGGCCTCAAACCACGAGAAGCTCCAGCCCAAAAGGCAGCCAAAATACAGCCCACATCAGGGAGAATCTCAGGAGCAGGGGGTGGAGCAAGCCAGGCCTCAAACCACGAGAAGCTCCAGCCCAAAAGGCATCCAAACTCCAGACCAAATCCGGGAGAATTTCAAAACCAGGGGTTGGAGCAAGCCAGGCCTCAAACCACGAGAAGCTCCAGCCCAAAAGGCAGCCAAAATGCAGCCCACATCCGGGAGAATCTCAAGAGCAGGGGGTGGAGCAAGCCAGGCCTCAAACCACGAGAAGCTCCAGCCCAAAAGGCAGCCAAAATGCAGCCCACATCCGGGAGAATCTCAAGAGCAGGGGGTGGAGCAAGCGAGGCCTCAAACCACGAGAATTTCCAGCCCAAAAATGCAGCCAAAATGCAGCCCACATCCGGGAGAATATCATGGGCAGGGGGTGGAGGAAGCCAGGCCTCAAACCACGAGAAGCTCCAGCCCAAAATGCAGCCAAAATGCAGCCCACATCCGGGAGAATCTCAAGAGTAGGGGGTGGAGCAAGCCAGGCCTCAAACCACGAAAAGCTCCAGCCCAAAAGGCAGCCAAAATGCAGCCCACATCCGGGAGAATATCAAGAGCAGGGGGTGGAGCAAGCCAGGCCTCAAACCACGAGAAGCTCCAGCCCAAAATGGCAACCAAAATGCAGCCCACATCAGGGAGAATCTCAAGAGCAGGGGGTGGAGCAAGCCAGGCCTCAAACCACGAGAAGCTCCATGCCCAAAATGCAGCTAAACTCCAGCCCACATCCGGGAGAATTTCAAGAGCAGGGGGTGGAGCAAGGCAGGCCTCAAACCACGAGAAGCTCCAGCCCAAAAAGCAGCCAAAATCCATCCCACATCCCAGAGAATCTCAATAGCAAGGGGTGGAGCAAGGCAGGCCTCAAACCACGAGAAGCTCCAGCCCAAAGGGCAGCCAAAATGCAGCCCACCTCCTGGAGAATCTCAAGAGCAGGGGGTGGAGGAAGCCAGGACTCAAACCACGAGAAGCTCCAGCCCAAAATGCAGCCAAAATGCAGCCCACATCCGGGAGAATATCAAGAGCAGGGGGTGGAGCAAGGCAGGCCTCAAACCACGAGAAGCTCCAGACCAAAATGCAGCCAAAATGCAGCCCACATCCGGGAGAATATCATGGGCAGGGAGTGGAGCAAGCCAGGACTCAAACCACGAGAATCTCCAGCCCAAAAGGCAGCCAAAATCCAGCCCACATCCGGGAGAATAGCAAGAGCAGGGTGTGGAGCAAGCCAGGGCTCAAACCATGAGAAGCTCCAGCCCAAAAGGCAGCCAAATCCAGCCCACATCTGGGAGAATATCAAGAGCAGGTGGTGGAGCAAGGCAGGCCTCAAACCACGAGAAGCTCCAGCCCAAAAAGCAGCCAAAATCCATCCCACATCCCAGAGAATCTCAATAGCAAGGGGTGGAGCAAGGCAGGCCTCAAACCACGAGAAGCTCCAGCCCAAATGGCAGCCAAAATGCCGCCCACATCCGGGAGAATATCAAGAGCAGGGGGTGGAGCAAGACAGGCCTCAAACCACGAGAATCTAGAGCCCAAAGGGCAGCGAAAATCCAGCCAACATCCGGGAGAATCTCAAGAGCAGGGGGTGGAGCAAGCCAGGCCTCAAACCACGAGAAGCTCCAGCCCAAAACGCAGCCAAAATACAGCCCACCTCCGGAAGAATATCAAGAGCAGGGGGTGGAGCAAGCCAGGCCTCAAACCACGAGAAGCTCCAGCCCAAAGGGCAGCCAAAATGCAGCCCACATCTGGGAGAATATCAAGAGAAGGGGGTGGAGCAAGGCAGGCCTCAAACCACGAGAAGCTCCAGCCCAAAAGGCAGCCAAAATGCAGCCCACATCCGGGAGAATCTCAAGAGCAGGGGGTGGAGCAAGCCAGGCCTCAAACCACGAGAAGCTCCAGCCCAAAATGCAGCCAAAATGCAGCCCACATCCGGGAGAATCTCAAGAGCAGGGGGTGGAGCAAGGCAAGCCTCAAACCACGAGAAGCTCCAGTCCAAAAAGCAGCCAAAATGCAGCCCACATCCGGGAAAATATCAAGAGCGGGGGGTGGAGCAAGCCAGGCCTCAAACCACGAGAAGCTCCAGCCCAAAGGGCAGCCAAAATGCAGCCCACATCCGGGACAATCTCAAGAGCAGGGGGTGGAGCAAGCCAGGCCTCAAACCACGAGAAGCTCCAGCCCAAAAGGCAGCCAAAATACAGCCCACATCAGGGAGAATCTCAGGAGCAGGGGGTGGAGCAAGCCAGGCCTCAAACCACGAGAAGCTCCAGCCCAAAAGGCATCCAAACTCCAGACCAAATCCGGGAGAATTTCAAAACCAGGGGTTGGAGCAAGCCAGGCCTCAAACCACGAGAAGCTCCAGCCCAAAAGGCAGCCAAAATGCAGCCCACATCCGGGAGAATCTCAAGAGCAGGGGGTGGAGCAAGCCAGGCCTCAAACCACGAGAAGCTCCAGCCCAAAAGGCAGCCAAAATGCAGCCCACATCCGGGAGAATCTCAAGAGCAGGGGGTGGAGCAAGCGAGGCCTCAAACCACGAGAATTTCCAGCCCAAAAATGCAGCCAAAATGCAGCCCACATCCGGGAGAATATCATGGGCAGGGGGTGGAGGAAGCCAGGCCTCAAACCACGAGAAGCTCCAGCCCAAAATGCAGCCAAAATGCAGCCCACATCCGGGAGAATCTCAAGAGTAGGGGGTGGAGCAAGCCAGGCCTCAAACCACGAAAAGCTCCAGCCCAAAAGGCAGCCAAAATGCAGCCCACATCCGGGAGAATATCAAGAGCAGGGGGTGGAGCAAGCCAGGCCTCAAACCACGAGAAGCTCCAGCCCAAAATGGCAACCAAAATGCAGCCCACATCAGGGAGAATCTCAAGAGCAGGGGGTGGAGCAAGCCAGGCCTCAAACCACGAGAAGCTCCATGCCCAAAATGCAGCTAAACTCCAGCCCACATCCGGGAGAATTTCAAGAGCAGGGGGTGGAGCAAGGCAGGCCTCAAACCACGAGAAGCTCCAGCCCAAAAAGCAGCCAAAATCCATCCCACATCCCAGAGAATCTCAATAGCAAGGGGTGGAGCAAGGCAGGCCTCAAACCACGAGAAGCTCCAGCCCAAAGGGCAGCCAAAATGCAGCCCACCTCCTGGAGAATCTCAAGAGCAGGGGGTGGAGGAAGCCAGGACTCAAACCACGAGAAGCTCCAGCCCAAAATGCAGCCAAAATGCAGCCCACATCCGGGAGAATATCAAGAGCAGGGGGTGGAGCAAGGCAGGCCTCAAACCACGAGAAGCTCCAGACCAAAATGCAGCCAAAATGCAGCCCACATCCGGGAGAATATCATGGGCAGGGAGTGGAGCAAGCCAGGACTCAAACCACGAGAATCTCCAGCCCAAAAGGCAGCCAAAATCCAGCCCACATCCGGGAGAATAGCAAGAGCAGGGTGTGGAGCAAGCCAGGGCTCAAACCATGAGAAGCTCCAGCCCAAAAGGCAGCCAAATCCAGCCCACATCTGGGAGAATATCAAGAGCAGGTGGTGGAGCAAGGCAGGCCTCAAACCACGAGAAGCTCCAGCCCAAAAAGCAGCCAAAATCCATCCCACATCCCAGAGAATCTCAATAGCAAGGGGTGGAGCAAGGCAGGCCTCAAACCACGAGAAGCTCCAGCCCAAATGGCAGCCAAAATGCCGCCCACATCCGGGAGAATATCAAGAGCAGGGGGTGGAGCAAGACAGGCCTCAAACCACGAGAATCTAGAGCCCAAAGGGCAGCGAAAATCCAGCCAACATCCGGGAGAATCTCAAGAGCAGGGGGTGGAGCAAGCCAGGCCTCAAACCACGAGAAGCTCCAGCCCAAAACGCAGCCAAAATACAGCCCACCTCCGGAAGAATATCAAGAGCAGGGGGTGGAGCAAGCCAGGCCTCAAACCACGAGAAGCTCCAGCCCAAAGGGCAGCCAAAATGCAGCCCACATCTGGGAGAATATCAAGAGAAGGGGGTGGAGCAAGGCAGGCCTCAAACCACGAGAAGCTCCAGCCCAAAAGGCAGCCAAAATGCAGCCCACATCCGGGAGAATCTCAAGAGCAGGGGGTGGAGCAAGCCAGGCCTCAAACCACGAGAAGCTCCAGCCCAAAATGCAGCCAAAATGCAGCCCACATCCGGGAGAATCTCAAGAGCAGGGGGTGGAGCAAGGCAAGCCTCAAACCACGAGAAGCTCCAGTCCAAAAAGCAGCCAAAATGCAGCCCACATCCGGGAAAATATCAAGAGCGGGGGGTGGAGCAAGCCAGGCCTCAAACCACGAGAAGCTCCAGCCCAAAGGGCAGCCAAAATGCAGCCCACATCTGGGAGAATATCAAGAGAAGGGGGTGGAGCAAGGCAGGCCTCAAACCACGAGAAGCTCCAGACCAAAATGCAGCCAAAATGCAGCCCACATCCGGGAGAATATCATGGGCAGGGGGTGGAGCAAGCCAGGACTCAAACCACGAGAATCTCCAGCCCAAAAGGCAGCCAAAATCCAGCCCACATCCGGGAGAATAGCAAGAGCAGGTTGTGGAGCAAGCCAGGCCTCAAACCACGAGAAGCTCCAGCCCAAAAGGCAGCCAAATTCCAGCCCACATCCGGGAGAATCTCAAGAGCAGGGGGTGGAGCAAGCCAGGGCTCAAACCATGAGAAGCTCCAGCCCAAAAGGCAGCCAAAATGCAGCCCACATCCGGGAGAATATCAAGAGCAGGTGGTGGAGCAAGGCAGGCCTCAAACCACGAGAAGCTCCAGCCCAAAAAGCAGCCAAAATCCAGCCCACATCCCAGAGAATCTCAATAGCAAGGGGTGGAGCAAGGCAGGCCTCAAACCACGAGAAGCTCCAGCCCAAAGGGCAGCCAAAATGCCGCCCACATCCGGGAGAATATCAAGAGCAGGGGGTGGAGCAAGACAGGCCTCAAACCACGAGAATCTAGAGCCCAAAGGGCAGCCAAAATGCAGCCCACATCCAGGAGAATCTCAAGAGCAGGGGGTGGAGCAAGCCAGGCCTCAAACCACGAGAAGCTCCAGCCCAAAAGGAAGTCAAAATGCAGCCCACATCTGGGAGAATATCAAGAGCAGGGGGTGGAGCAAGCCAGGCCTCAAACCACGAGAAGCTCCAGCCCAAAACGCAGCCAAAATACAGCCCACCTCCGGAAGAATATCAAGAGCAGGGGGTGGAGCAAGCCAGGCCTCAAACCACGAGAAGCTCCAGCCCAAAAGGCAGCCAAAATGCAGCCCACATCCGGGAGAATCTCAAGAGCAGGGGGTGGAGCAAGCCAGGCCTCAAACCACGAGAATTTCCACCCCAAATGTCAGCCAAAATCCAGCCCACATCCGGGAGAATAGCAAGAGCTGGGGTTGGAGGAAGGCAGGCCTCAAACCACGAGAAGCTCCAGCCCAAAAGGCAGCCAAACTCCAGCCCAAATCCGGGAGAATTTCAAAACCAGGGGATGAAGCAAGCCAGGCCTCAAACCTCGAGAAGCTCCAGCCCAAAAGGCAGCCAAAATGCAGCCCACATCCGGGAGAATCTCAAGAGCAGGGGGTGGAGCAAGCCAGGCCTCATACCACGAGAAGCTCCAGCCCAAAAAGGCAGCCAAAATGCAGCCCACATCCGGGAGAATATCATGGGCTGGGGGTGGAGCAAGGCAGGCCTCAAACCACGAGAATTTCCAGCCCAAATGTCAGCCAAAATGCAGCCCACATCCGGGAGAATCTCAAGAGCAGGGGGTGGAGCAAGCCAGGCCCCAAACCACGAGAAGCTCCAGCCCAAAAGGCAGCCAAAATGCAGCCCACATCCGGGACAATCTCAAGAGCAGGGGGTGGAGCAAGCCAGGCCTCAAACCACGAGAAGCTCCGGGCCAAAAGGCAGCCAAAATACAGCCCACATCAGGGAGAATCTCAGGAGCAGGGGGTGGAGCAAGCCAGGCCTCAAACCACGAGAAGCTCCAGCCCAAAAGGCATCCAAACTCCAGACCAAATCCGGGAGAATTTCAAAACCAGGGGTTGGAGCAAGCCAGGCCTCAAACCACGAGAAGCTCCAGCCCAAAAGGCAGCCAAAATGCAGCCCACATCCGGGAGAATCTCAAGAGCAGGGGGTGGAGCAAGCCAGGCCTCAAACCACGAGAAGCTCCAGCCCAAAAGGCAGCCAAAATGCAGCCCACATCCGGGAGAATCTCAAGAGCAGGGGGTGGAGCAAGCGAGGCCTCAAACCACGAGAATTTCCAGCCCAAAAATGCAGCCAAAATGCAGCCCACATCCGGGAGAATATCATGGGCAGGGGGTGGAGGAAGCCAGGCCTCAAACCACGAGAAGCTCCAGCCCAAAATGCAGCCAAAATGCAGCCCACATCCGGGAGAATCTCAAGAGTAGGGGGTGGAGCAAGCCAGGCCTCAAACCACGAAAAGCTCCAGCCCAAAAGGCAGCCAAAATGCAGCCCACATCCGGGAGAATATCAAGAGCAGGGGGTGGAGCAAGCCAGGCCTCAAACCACGAGAAGCTCCAGCCCAAAATGGCAACCAAAATGCAGCCCACATCAGGGAGAATCTCAAGAGCAGGGGGTGGAGCAAGCCAGGCCTCAAACCACGAGAAGCTCCATGCCCAAAATGCAGCTAAACTCCAGCCCACATCCGGGAGAATTTCAAGAGCAGGGGGTGGAGCAAGGCAGGCCTCAAACCACGAGAAGCTCCAGCCCAAAAAGCAGCCAAAATCCATCCCACATCCCAGAGAATCTCAATAGCAAGGGGTGGAGCAAGGCAGGCCTCAAACCACGAGAAGCTCCAGCCCAAAGGGCAGCCAAAATGCAGCCCACCTCCTGGAGAATCTCAAGAGCAGGGGGTGGAGGAAGCCAGGACTCAAACCACGAGAAGCTCCAGCCCAAAATGCAGCCAAAATGCAGCCCACATCCGGGAGAATATCAAGAGCAGGGGGTGGAGCAAGGCAGGCCTCAAACCACGAGAAGCTCCAGACCAAAATGCAGCCAAAATGCAGCCCACATCCGGGAGAATATCATGGGCAGGGAGTGGAGCAAGCCAGGACTCAAACCACGAGAATCTCCAGCCCAAAAGGCAGCCAAAATCCAGCCCACATCCGGGAGAATAGCAAGAGCAGGGTGTGGAGCAAGCCAGGGCTCAAACCATGAGAAGCTCCAGCCCAAAAGGCAGCCAAATCCAGCCCACATCTGGGAGAATATCAAGAGCAGGTGGTGGAGCAAGGCAGGCCTCAAACCACGAGAAGCTCCAGCCCAAAAAGCAGCCAAAATCCATCCCACATCCCAGAGAATCTCAATAGCAAGGGGTGGAGCAAGGCAGGCCTCAAACCACGAGAAGCTCCAGCCCAAATGGCAGCCAAAATGCCGCCCACATCCGGGAGAATATCAAGAGCAGGGGGTGGAGCAAGACAGGCCTCAAACCACGAGAATCTAGAGCCCAAAGGGCAGCGAAAATCCAGCCAACATCCGGGAGAATCTCAAGAGCAGGGGGTGGAGCAAGCCAGGCCTCAAACCACGAGAAGCTCCAGCCCAAAACGCAGCCAAAATACAGCCCACCTCCGGAAGAATATCAAGAGCAGGGGGTGGAGCAAGCCAGGCCTCAAACCACGAGAAGCTCCAGCCCAAAGGGCAGCCAAAATGCAGCCCACATCTGGGAGAATATCAAGAGAAGGGGGTGGAGCAAGGCAGGCCTCAAACCACGAGAAGCTCCAGCCCAAAAGGCAGCCAAAATGCAGCCCACATCCGGGAGAATCTCAAGAGCAGGGGGTGGAGCAAGCCAGGCCTCAAACCACGAGAAGCTCCAGCCCAAAATGCAGCCAAAATGCAGCCCACATCCGGGAGAATCTCAAGAGCAGGGGGTGGAGCAAGGCAAGCCTCAAACCACGAGAAGCTCCAGTCCAAAAAGCAGCCAAAATGCAGCCCACATCCGGGAAAATATCAAGAGCGGGGGGTGGAGCAAGCCAGGCCTCAAACCACGAGAAGCTCCAGCCCAAAGGGCAGCCAAAATGCAGCCCACATCTGGGAGAATATCAAGAGAAGGGGGTGGAGCAAGGCAGGCCTCAAACCACGAGAAGCTCCAGACCAAAATGCAGCCAAAATGCAGCCCACATCCGGGAGAATATCATGGGCAGGGGGTGGAGCAAGCCAGGACTCAAACCACGAGAATCTCCAGCCCAAAAGGCAGCCAAAATCCAGCCCACATCCGGGAGAATAGCAAGAGCAGGTTGTGGAGCAAGCCAGGCCTCAAACCACGAGAAGCTCCAGCCCAAAAGGCAGCCAAATTCCAGCCCACATCCGGGAGAATCTCAAGAGCAGGGGGTGGAGCAAGCCAGGGCTCAAACCATGAGAAGCTCCAGCCCAAAAGGCAGCCAAAATGCAGCCCACATCCGGGAGAATATCAAGAGCAGGTGGTGGAGCAAGGCAGGCCTCAAACCACGAGAAGCTCCAGCCCAAAAAGCAGCCAAAATCCAGCCCACATCCCAGAGAATCTCAATAGCAAGGGGTGGAGCAAGGCAGGCCTCAAACCACGAGAAGCTCCAGCCCAAAGGGCAGCCAAAATGCCGCCCACATCCGGGAGAATATCAAGAGCAGGGGGTGGAGCAAGACAGGCCTCAAACCACGAGAATCTAGAGCCCAAAGGGCAGCCAAAATGCAGCCCACATCCAGGAGAATCTCAAGAGCAGGGGGTGGAGCAAGCCAGGCCTCAAACCACGAGAAGCTCCAGCCCAAAAGGAAGTCAAAATGCAGCCCACATCTGGGAGAATATCAAGAGCAGGGGGTGGAGCAAGCCAGGCCTCAAACCACGAGAAGCTCCAGCCCAAAACGCAGCCAAAATACAGCCCACCTCCGGAAGAATATCAAGAGCAGGGGGTGGAGCAAGCCAGGCCTCAAACCACGAGAAGCTCCAGCCCAAAAGGCAGCCAAAATGCAGCCCACATCCGGGAGAATCTCAAGAGCAGGGGGTGGAGCAAGCCAGGCCTCAAACCACGAGAAGCTCCAGTCCAAAAAGCAGCCAAAATGCAGCCCACATCCGGGAAAATATCAAGAGCGGGGGGTGGAGCAAGCCAGGCCTCAAACCACGAGAAGCTCCAGCCGAAAATGCAGCCAAAATGCAGCCCACATATGGGAGAATATCAAGAGCAGGGGGTGGAGCAATCCAGGCCTCAAAGCATGAGGACCTCAAGCCCAAAATGCAGCCAAAATGCAGCCCACATCCAGGAGAATCTCAAGAGCAGGGGGTGGAGCAAGCCAGGCCTCAAACCACGAGAATTTCCACCCCAAATGTCAGCCAAAATCCAGCCCACATCCGGGAGAATAGCAAGAGCTGGGGTTGGAGGAAGGCAGGCCTCAAACCACGAGAAGCTCCAGCCCAAAAGGCAGCCAAACTCCAGCCCAAATCCGGGAGAATTTCAAAACCAGGGGATGAAGCAAGCCAGGCCTCAAACCTCGAGAAGCTCCAGCCCAAAAGGCAGCCAAAATGCAGCCCACATCCGGGAGAATCTCAAGAGCAGGGGGTGGAGCAAGCCAGGCCTCATACCACGAGAAGCTCCAGCCCAAAAAGGCAGCCAAAATGCAGCCCACATCCGGGAGAATATCATGGGCTGGGGGTGGAGCAAGGCAGGCCTCAAACCACGAGAATTTCCAGCCCAAATGTCAGCCAAAATGCAGCCCACATCCGGGAGAATCTCAAGAGCAGGGGGTGGAGCAAGCCAGGCCCCAAACCACGAGAAGCTCCAGCCCAAAAGGCAGCCAAAATGCAGCCCACATCCGGGACAATCTCAAGAGCAGGGGGTGGAGCAAGCCAGGCCTCAAACCACGAGAAGCTCCAGCCCAAAAGGCAGCCAAAATGCAGCCCACATCCGGGAGAATCTCAGGAGCAGGGGGTGGAGCAAGCCAGGCCTCAAACCACGAGAAGCTCCAGCCCAAAAGGCATCCAAACTCCAGACCAAATCCGGGAGAATTTCAAAACCAGGGGTTGGAGCAAGCCAGGCCTCAAACCACGAGAAGCTCCAGCCCAAAAGGCAGCCAAAATGCAGCCCACATCCGGGAGAATCTCAAGAGCAGGGGGTGGAGCAAGCCAGGCCTCAAACCACGAGAAGCTCCAGCCCAAAAGGCAGCCAAAATGCAGCCCACATCCGGGAGAATCTCAAGAGCAGGGGGTGGAGCAAGCGAGGCCTCAAACCACGAGAATTTCCAGCCCAAAAATGCAGCCAAAATGCAGCCCACATCCGGGAGAATATCATGGGCAGGGGGTGGAGGAAGCCAGGCCTCAAACCACGAGAAGCTCCAGCCCAAAATGCAGCCAAAATGCAGCCCACATCCGGGAGAATCTCAAGAGTAGGGGGTGGAGCAAGCCAGGCCTCAAACCACGAAAAGCTCCAGCCCAAAAGGCAGCCAAAATGCAGCCCACATCCGGGAGAATCTCAAGAGCAGGGGGTGGAGCAAGCCAGGCCTCAAACCACGAGAAGCTCCAGCCCAAAATGGCAACCAAAATGCAGCCCACATCAGGGAGAATCTCAAGAGCAGGGGGTGGAGCAAGCCAGGCCTCAAACCACGAGAAGCTCCAGCCCAAAGGGCAGCCAAAATGCAGCCCACATCTGGGAGAATATCAAGAGAAGGGGGTGGAGCAAGGCAGGCCTCAAACCACGAGAAGCTCCAGCCCAAAAGGCAGCCAAAATGCAGCCCACATCCGGGAGAATCTCAAGAGCAGGGGGTGGAGCAAGCCAGGCTTCAAACCACGAGAAGCTCCAGCCCAAAAGGCAGCCAAAATCCAGCCCATATCCGGGAGAATAGCAAGAGCAGGGGGTGGAGCAAGCCAGGCCTCAAACCACGAGAAGCTCCATGCCCAAAATGCAGCTAAACTCCAGCCCACATCCGGGAGAATTTCAAGAGCAGGGGATGGAGCAAGGCAGGCCTCAAACCACGAGAAGCTCCAGCCCAAAAAGCAGCCAAAATGCAGCCCACATCCGGGAGAATCTCAAGAGCAGGGGGTGGAGCAAGCCAGGGCTCAAACCATGAGAAGCTCCAGCCCAAAAGGCAGCCAAATCCAGCCCACATCCGGGAGAATATCAAGAGCAGGTGGTGGAGCAAGGCAGGCCTCAAACCACGAGAAGCTCCAGCCCAGAAAGCAGCCAAAATCCAGCCCACATCCCAGAGAATCTCAATAGCAAGGGGTGGAGCAAGGCAGGCCTCAAACCACGAGAAGCTCCAGCCCAAAGGGCAGCCAAAATGCAGCCCACATCTGGGAGAATATCAAGAGAAGGGGGTGGAGCAAGGCAGGCCTCAAACCACGAGAAGCTCCAGCCCAAAAGGCAGCCAAAATGCAGCCCACATCCGGGAGAATCTCAAGAGCAGAGGGTGGAGCAAGCCAGGCCTCAAACCACGAGAAGCTCCAGCCCAAAAGGGAGCCAAAATGCAGCCCACATCCGGGAGAATCTCAAGAGCAGGGGGTGGAGCAAGCCAGGCCTCAAACCACGAGAAGCTCCACTCCAAAAAGCAGCCAAAATGCAGCCCACATCCGGGAAAATATCAAGAGCGGGGGGTGGAGCAAGCCAGGCCTCAAACCACGAGAAGCTCCAGTCCAAAATGCAGCCAAAATGCAGCCCACATATGGGAGAATATCAAGAGCAGGGGGTGGAGCAATCCAGGCCTCAAAGCATGAGAACCTCAAGCCCAAAAGGCAGCCAAAATGCAGCCCACATCCAGGAGAATCTCAAGAGCAGGGGGTGGAGCAAGCCAGGCCTCAAACCACGAGAATTTCCACCCCAAATGTCAGCCAAAATCCAGCCCACATCCGGGAGAATAGCAAGAGCTGGGGTTGGAGGAAGGCAGGCCTCAAACCACGAGAAGCTCCAGCCCAAAAGGCAGCCAAACTCCAGCCCAAATCCGGGAGAATTTCAAAACCAGGGGATGAAGCAAGCCAGGCCTCAAACCTCGAGAAGCTCCAGCCCAAAAGGCAGCCAAAATGCAGCCCACATCCGGGAGAATCTCAAGAGCAGGGGGTGGAGCAAGCCAGGCCTCAAACCACGAGAAGCTCCAGCCCAAAAAGGCAGCCAAAATGCAGACCACATCCGGGAGAATATCATGGGCTGGGGGTGGAGCAAGGCAGGCCTCAAACCACGAGAATTTCCAGCCCAAATGTCAGCCAAAATGCAGCCCACATCCGGGAGAATCTCAAGAGCAGGGGGTGGAGCAAGCCAGGCCCCAAACCACGAGAAGCTCCAGCCCAAAAGGCAGCCAAAATGCAGCCCACATCCGGGACAATCTCAAGAGCAGGGGGTGGAGCAAGCCAGGCCCCAAACCACGAGAAGCTCCAGCCCAAAAGGCAGCCAAAATGCAGCCCACATCCGGGAGAATCTCAAGAGCAGGGGGTCGAGCAAGCCAGGCCTCAAACCACGAGAAGCTCCAGCCCAAAATGCAGTAAAAATGCAGCCCACATCAGGGAGAATCTCAGGAGCAGGGGGTGGAGCAAGCCAGGCCTCAAACCACGAGAAGCTCCAGCCCAAAAGGCATCCAAACTCCAGACCAAATCCGGGAGAATTTCAAAACCAGGGGGTGGAGCAAGCCAGGCCTCAAACCACGAGAAGCTCCAGCCCAAAAGGCAGCCAAAATGCAGCCCACATCCGGGAGAATCTCAAGAGCAGGGGGTGGAGCAAGCCAGGCCTCAAACCACGAGAAGCTCCAGCCCAAAAGGCAGCCAAAATGCAGCCCACATCCGGGAGAATCTCAAGAGCAGGGGGTGGAGCAAGCCAGGCCTCAAACCACGAGAATTTCCAGCCCAAAAATGCAGCCAAAATGCAGCCCACATCCGGGAGAATATCATGGGCAGGGGGTGGAGGAAGCCAGGCCTCAAACCACGAGAAGCTCCAGCCCAAAATGCAGCCAAAATGCAGCCCACATCCGGGAGAATCTCAAGAGTAGGGGGTGGAGCAAGCCAGGCCTCAAACCACGAGAAGCTCCAGCCCAAAAGGCAGCCAAAATCCAGCCCACATCCGGGAGAATAGCAAGAGCAGGGTGTGGAGCAAGCCAGGCCTCAAACCACGAGAAGCTCCAGCCCAAAAGGCAGCCAAACTCCAGCCCACATCCGGGAGAATCTCAAGAGCAGGGGGTGGAGCAAGCCAGGCCTCAAACCACGAGAAGCTCTATGCCCAAAATGCAGCTAAACTCCAGCCCACATCCGGGAGAATTTCAAGAGCAGGGGATGGAGCAAGGAAGGCCTCAAACCACGAGAATTTCCAGCCCAAAAGGCAGCCAAAATGCAGCCCACATCCGGGAGAATCTCAAGAGCAGGGGGTGGAGCAAGCCAGGGCTCAAACCATGAGAAGCTCCAGCCCAAAATGCAGCCAAATCCAGCCCACATCCGGGAGAATATCAAGAGCAGGTGGTGGAGCAAGGCAGGCCTCAAACCACGAGAAGCTCCAGCCCAAAAAGCAGCCAAAATGCAGCCCACATCCCAGAGAATCTCAATAGCAAGGGGTGGAGCAAGGCAGGCCTCAAACCACGAGAAGCTGCAGCCCAAAAAGCAGCCAAAATGCAGACCACATCCGGAAGAATCTCAAGAGCAGGGGGTGGAGCAAGCCAGGCCTCAAACCACGAGAAGCTCCAGCCCAAAATGCAGCCAAAATGCAGCCCACATCCGGGAGAATATCAAGAGCAGGGGGTGGAGCAAGCCAGGCCTCAAACCACGAGAAACTCCAGCCCAAAAAGGCAGCCAAAATGCAGCCCACATCCGGGAGAATATCATGGGCAGGGGGTGGAGCAAGCCAGGCCTCAAACCACGAGAAGCTCCAGCCCAAAAGGCCGCCAAAATGCAGCCCACATCCGGGAGAATATCAAGAGCAGGGGATGGAGCAAGCCAGGCCTCAAACCACGAGAAGCTCCAGCCCAAAAGGCAGCCAAAATGCAGCCCACATCCGGGAGAATCTCAAGAGCAGGGGGTGGAGCAAGCCAGGCCTCAAACCATGAGAAGCTCCAGCCCAATATGCAGATAAAATGCAGCCCACATCCGGGAGAATCTCAAGAGCAGGGGGTGGAGCAAGCCAGGCCTCAAACCACGAGAAGCTCCAGCCCAAAAGGCAGCCAAAATGCAGCCCACATATGGGAGAATATCAAGAGCAGGGGGTGGAGAAATCCAGGCCTCAAAGCATGAGAACCTCAAGCCCAAAAGGCAGCCAAAATGCAGCCCAACATCCAGGAGAATCTCAAGAGCAGGGGGTGGAGCAAGCCAGGCCTCAAACCACGAGAATTTCCACCCCAAATGTCAGCCAAAATGCAGCCCACATCCGGGAGAACCTCAAGAGCAGGGGGTGGAGCAAGCCAGGCCTCAAACCACGAGAAGCTCCAGCCCAAAAGGCAGCCAAAATGCAGCCCACATCCGGGAGAATCTCAAGAGCAGGGGTTGGTGCAAGCCAGGCCTCAAACCACGAGAAGCTCCAGCCCAAAATGCAGCCAAAATGCAGCCCACATCCGGGAGAATCTCAAGAGCAGGGGGTGGAGCAAGCCAGGCCTCAAACCACGAGAATTTCCAGCCCAAAAATGCAGCCAAAATGCAGCCCACATCCGGGAGAATATCATGGGCAGGGGGTGGAGGAAGCCAGGCCTCAAACCACGAGAAGCTCCAGCCCAAAATGCAGCCAAAATGCAGCCCACATCCGGGAGAATCTCAAGAGTAGGGGGTGGAGCAAGCCAGGCCTCAAACCACGAGAAGCTCCAGCCCAAAAGGCAGCCAAAATCCAGCCCACATCCGGGAGAATAGCAAGAGCAGGGTGTGGAGCAAGCCAGGCCTCAAACCACGAGAAGCTCCAGCCCAAAAGGCAGCCAAACTCCAGCCCACATCCGGGAGAATCTCAAGAGCAGGGGGTGGAGCAAGCCAGGCCTCAAACCACGAGAAGCTCTATGCCCAAAATGCAGCTAAACTCCAGCCCACATCCGGGAGAATTTCAAGAGCAGGGGATGGAGCAAGGAAGGCCTCAAACCACGAGAATTTCCAGCCCAAAAGGCAGCCAAAATGCAGCCCACATCCGGGAGAATCTCAAGAGCAGGGGGTGGAGCAAGCCAGGGCTCAAACCATGAGAAGCTCCAGCCCAAAATGCAGCCAAATCCAGCCCACATCCGGGAGAATATCAAGAGCAGGTGGTGGAGCAAGGCAGGCCTCAAACCACGAGAAGCTCCAGCCCAAAAAGCAGCCAAAATGCAGCCCACATCCCAGAGAATCTCAATAGCAAGGGGTGGAGCAAGGCAGGCCTCAAACCACGAGAAGCTGCAGCCCAAAAAGCAGCCAAAATGCAGACCACATCCGGAAGAATCTCAAGAGCAGGGGGTGGAGCAAGCCAGGCCTCAAACCACGAGAAGCTCCAGCCCAAAATGCAGCCAAAATGCAGCCCACATCCGGGAGAATATCAAGAGCAGGGGGTGGAGCAAGCCAGGCCTCAAAGCATGAGAAGCTCCAGCCCAAAAGGCAGCCAAAATGCAGCCCACATCCAGGAGAATCTCAAGAGCAGGGGGTGGAGCAAGCCAGGCCTCAAACCACGAGAAACTCCAGCCCAAAAAGGCAGCCAAAATGCAGCCCACATCCGGGAGAATATCATGGGCAGGGGGTGGAGCAAGCCAGGCCTCAAACCACGAGAAGCTCCAGCCCAAAAGGCAGCCAAAATGCAGCCCACATCCGGGAGAATATCAAGAGCAGGGGATGGAGCAAGCCAGGCCTCAAACCACGAGAAGCTCCAGCCCAAAAGGCAGCCAAAATGCAGCCCACATCCGGGAGAATCTCAAGAGCAGGGGGTGGAGCAAGCCAGGCCTCAAACCATGAGAAGCTCCAGCCCAATATGCAGATAAAATGCAGCCCACATCCGGGAGAATCTCAAGAGCAGGGGGTGGAGCAAGCCAGGCCTCAAACCACGAGAAGCTCCAGCCCAAAAGGCAGCCAAAATGCAGCCCACATCCGGGAGAATCTCAAGAGCAGGGGGTGGAGCAAGCCAGGCCTCAGACCACGAGAATCTCCAGCCCAAAAGGCAGCCAAAATGCAGCCCACATCCGGGAGAATCTCAAGAGCAGGGGGTGGAGCAAGCCAGGCCTCAAACCACGAGAATTTCCAGCCCAAAAGGCAGCCAAAATGCAGCCCACATCCGGGAGAATATCAAGAGCAGGGGGTGGAGCAAGACAGGCCTCAAACCACGAGAATCTAGAGCCCAAAGAGCAGCGAAAATCCAGCCAACATCCGGGAGAATCTCAAGAGCAGGGGGTGGAGCAAGCCAGGCCTCAAACCATGAGAAGCTCCAGCCCAAAAAGAAGTCAAAATGCAGCCCACATCTGGGAGAATATCAAGAGCAGGGGGTGGAGCAAGCCAGGCCTCAAACCACGAGAAGCTCCAGCCCAAAACGCAGCCAAAATACAGCCCACCTCCGGAAGAATATCAAGAGCAGGGGGTGGAGCAAGCCAGGCCTCAAACCACGAGAAGCTCCAGCCCAAAGGGCAGCCAAAATGCAGCCCACATCTGGGAGAATATCAAGAGAAGGGGGTGGAGCAAGCCAGGCCTCAAACCACGAGAAGCTCCATCCCAAAATGCAGCCAAAATGCAGCCCACCTCTGGAAGAATATCAAGAGCAGGGGGTGGAGCAAGGCAGGCCTCAAACCACGAGAAGCTCCAGCCCAAAAGGCAGCCAAAATGCAGCCCACATCCGGGAGAATCTCAAGAGCAGGGGGTGGAGCAAGCCAGGCCTCAAACCACGAGAAGCTCCAGCCCAAAAGGCAGCCAAAATGCAGCCCACATCCGGGAGAATATCATGGGCTGGGGGTGGAGCAAGGCAGGCCTCAAACCACGAGAATTTCCAGCCCAAATGTCAGCCAAAATGCAGCCCACATCCAGGAGAATCTCAAGAGCAGGGGGTGGAGCAAGCCAGGCCCCAAACCACGAGAAGCTCCAGCCCAAAAGGCAGCCAAAATGCAGCCCACATCCGGGACAATCTCAAGAGCAGGGGGTCGAGCAAGCCAGGCCTCAAACCACGAGAAGCTCCAGCCCAAAAGGCAGTAAAAATGCAGCCCACATCAGGGAGAATCTCAGGAGCAGGGGGTGGAGCAAGCCAGGCCTCAAACCACGAGAACCTCCAGCCCAAAAGGCAGCCAAAATGCAGCCCACATACGGGAGAATCTCAAGAGCAGGGGGTGGAGCAAGCCAGGCCTGAAACCACGAGAAGCTCCAGCCCAAAAGGCAGCCAAAATGCAGCCCACATCCGGGAGAATCTCAAGAGCAGGGGGTGGAGCAAGCGAGGCCTCAAACCACGAGAATTTCCAGCCCAAAAATGCAGCCAAAATGCAGCCCACATCCGGGAGAATATCATGGGCAGGGTGTGGAGGAAGCCAGGCCTCAAACCACGAGAAGCTCCAGCCCAAAAGGCAGCCAAAATGCAGCCCACCTCCGGGCGAATCTCAAGAGCAGGGGGTGGAGCAAGCCAGGCCTCAAACCATGAGAAGCTCCAGCCCAAAATGGCAACCAAAATGCAGCCCACATCCGGGAGAATCTCAAGAGCAGGGGGTGGAGGAAGCCAGGACTCAAACCACGAGAAGCTCCAGCCCAAAATGCAGCCAAAATGCAGCCCACATCCGGGAGAATATCAAGAGCAGGGCATGGAGCAAGGCACGCCTCAAACCACGAGAAGCTCCAGCCCAAAAGGCAGCCAAAATCCAGCCCACATCCGGGAGAATTTCAAGAGCAGGAAATGGAGAAAGCCAGGCCTCAAAGCACGAGAAGCTCCAGCCCAAAAGGCAGCCAAAATGCAGCCCACATCCGGGAGAATATCAAGAGCAGGGGGTGGAGCAAGCCAGGCCTCAAAGCATGAGAAGCTCCAGCCCAAAAGGCAGCCAAAATGCAGCCCACATCCGGGAGAATCTCAAGAGCAGGGGGTGGAGCAAGCCAGGCCTCAAACCACGAGAAGCTCCAGACCAAATGTCAGCCAAAATCCAGCCCACATCCAAAAGAATATGAAGAGGAGGGGGTGGAGCACGCCAGGCCTCAAACCACGAGAAGCTCCAGCCCAAAATGCAGCCAAAATCTAGCCCACATCCGGGAGAATCTCAAGAGCAGGGGGTGGAGCAAGCCAGGCCTCAAACCACGAGAAGCTCCAGCCCAAAAGGCAGCCAAAATCCAGCCCACATCCAGGACAATTTCAAGAGCAGGGGGTGGAGCAAGGCAGGCCTCAAACCACGAGAAGCTCCAGCCCAAATGGCAGCCAAAATCCAGCCCACATCCAGGAGAATTTCAAGAGCAGGGGGTGGAGCAAGCCAGGCCTCAAACCACGAGAAGCTCCAGCCCAAGATTCACCCAGAATGCAGCCCACATCCAGGAGAATCTCAAGAGCAGGTGGTGGAGCAAGGCAGGCCTCAAACCACGAGAAGCTCCAGCCCAAAATGTAGCCAAAATCCATCCCACATCCAGGAGAATCTCAAGAGCAGGGGGTGGAGCAAGCCAGGCCTCAAACCACGAGAAGCTCCAGCCCAAGTATCAGCCAAAATGCAGCCCACATCCGGGAGAATATCAAGAGCAGGGGGTGGTGCAAGCCAGGCCTCAAACCACGAGAAGCTCCAGCCCAAAATGCAGCCAAAATCCAGCCCACATCCGGGAGATTCTCAAGAGCAGGGGGTGGAGCAAGCCAGGCCTCAAACCTCGAGAAGCTCCAGCCCAAAATGCAGCCAAAATCCAGCCCACATCCGGGAGATTCTCAAGAGCAGGGGGTGGAGCAAGCCAGGCCTCAAACCTCGAGAAGCTCCAGCCCAAAAGGCAGCCAAAATGCAGCCCACATCCGGGAGAATCTCAAGAGCAGGGGGTGGAGCAAGCCAGGCCTCAAACCTCGAGAAGCTCCAGCCCAAAAGGGAGCCAAAATGCAGCCCACATCCGGGAGAATCTCAAGAGCAGGGGGTGGAGCAAGCCAGGCCTCAAACCATGAGAAGCTCCAGCCCAAAATTCAGCCAAAATGCAGCCCACCTCCGGGAGAATCTCAAGAGCAGGGGGTGGAGCAAACCAGGCCTCAAACCACGAGAAGCTCCAGCCCAAAAGGCAGCCAAAATGCAGCCCACATCCAAAAGAATATGAAGAGCAGGGGGTGGAGCAATCCAGGCCTCAAACCACGAGAAGCTACAGCCCAAAATGCAGCCAAAATCCAGCCCACATCCGGGAGAATCTCAAGAGCAGGGGGTGGAGCAAACCAGGCCTCAAACCACGAGAAGCTCCAGCCCAAAAGGCAGGCAAAATCCAGCCCACATTCGGGAGAATCTCAAGAGCAGGGGGTGGAGCAAGCCAGGCCTCAAACCACGAGAAGCTCCAGCCCTAAAGGCAGCCAAAATCCAGCCCACATCCGGGAGAATATCAAGAGTAGGGGGTGGAGCAAGCCAGGCCTCAAACCATGAGAAGCTCCAGCCCAAAAGGCAGCCAAAATGCAGGCCACATCCGGGAGAATCTCAAGAGCAGGGGGTGGAGCAAGCCAGGCCTCAAACCACGAGAAGCTCCAGCCCAAAAGGCAGCCAAAATCCAGCCCACATCCGGGAGATTCTCAAGAGCAGGGGGTGGAGCAAGCCAGGCCTCAAACCTCGAGAAGCTCCAGCCCTAAAGGCAGCGAAAATGCAGCCCACATCCGGGAGAATCTCAAGAGCAGTGGGTGGAGCAAGCCAGGCCTCAAACCACGAGAAGCTCCAGCCCAAAAGGCAGCCAAAATCCAGCCCACCTCCGGGAGAATCTCAAGAGCAGGGGGTGGAGGAAGCCAGGCCTCAAACCACGAGAAGCTCCAGCCCCAAATGCAGCCAAAATGCAGCCCACATCCGGGAGAATCTCAAGAGCAGGGGGTGGAGCAAGCCAGGCCTCAAACCACGAGAAGCTCCAGCCCAAAATGTAGCCAAAATCCAGCCCAAATCCGGGAGAATCTCAAGAGCAGGGGGTGGAGCAAGGCAGGCCTCAAACCACGAGAAGCTCCAGCCCAAAATGTAGCCAAAATGCAGCCCACATCCAGGAGAATCTCAAGAGCAGGGGGTGGAGCAAGGCAGGCTTCAAACCACGAGAAGCTCCGGCCCAAAATGCAGCCAAAATCCAGCCCAAGTCCGGGAGAATCTCAAGAGCAGGGGGTGGAGCAAGCCAGGCCTCAAACCACGAGAAGCTCCAGCCCAAAAGGCAGCCAAAATGCAGCCCACATCCGGGAGAATCTCAAGAGCAGGGGGTGGAGCAAGCCAGGCCTCAAACCACGAGAAGCTCCAGCCCAAAAAGCAGCCAAAATGCAGCCCACATCCAAAAGAATATGAAGAGCAGGGGGTGGAGCAATCCAGGCCTCAAACCACGAGAAGCTCCAGCCCAAAAGGCAGCCAAAATGCAGCCCACATCCGGGAGAATCTCAAGAGCAGGGGGTGGAGCAAGCCAGGCCTCAAACCACGAGAAGCTCCAGCCCAAAAGGCAGCCAAAATGCAGCCCACATCCGGGAGAATCTCAAGAGCAGGGGGTGGAGCAAGCCAGGCCTCAAACCACGAGAAGCTCCAGCCCAAAAGGCAGCCAAAATCCAGCCCACCTCCGGGAGAATCTCAAGAGCAGGGGGTGGAGGAAGCCAGGCCTCAAACCACGAGAAGCTCCAGCCCCAAATGCAGCCAAAATGAAGCCCACATCCGGGAGAATATCAAGAGCAGGGGGTGGAGCAAGCCAGGCCTCAAACCATGAGAAGCTCCAGCCCAAAATGTAGCCAAAATGCAGCCCACATCCGGGAGAATCTCAAGAGCAGGGGGTGGAGCAAGCCAGGCCTCAAACCACGAGAAGCTCCAGCCCAAAAGGCAGCCAAAATGCAGGACACATCCGGGAGAATCTCAAGAGTAAGGGGTCGAGCAAGCCAGGCCTCAAACCACGAGAAGCTCCAGCCCAAAAAGCAGCCAAAATCAGACCACATCCAAAAGAATATGAAGAGGAGGGGGTGGAGCACGCCAGGCCTCAAACCACGAGAAGCTCCAGCCCAAAATGCAGCCAAAATCTAGCCCACATCCGGGAGAATCTCAAGAGCAGGGGGTGGAGCAAGCCAGGCCTCAAACCACGAGAAGCTCCAGCCCAAAAGGCAGCCAAAATCCAGCCCACATCCAGGACAATGTCAAGAGCAGGGGGTGGAGCAAGGCAGGCCTCAAACCACGAGAAGCTCCAGCCCAAATGGCAGCCAAAATCCAGCCCACGTCCAGGAGAATTTCAAGAGCAGGGGGTGGAGCAAGCCAGGCCTCAAACCACGAGAAGCTCCAGCCCAAAATGCAGCCAAAATGCAGCCCACATCCGGAAGATTCTCAAGAGCAGGGGGTGGAGCAAGCCAGGCCTCAAACCTCGAGAAGCTCCAGCCCAAAATGCAGCCAAAATGCAGCCCACATCCGGGAGATTCTCAAGAGCGGTGGGTGGAGCAACCCAGGCCTCAAACCACGAGAAGCTCCAGCCCTAAAGGCAGCCAAAATCCAGCCCACATCCGGGAGAATCTCAAGAGCAGGGGGTGCAGCACGCCAGGCCTCAAACCTCGAGAAGCTCCAGCCCAAAAGGCAGCCAAAATGCAGCCCACATCCGGGAGAATCTCAAGAGCAGGGGGTGGAGCAAGCCAGGCCTCAAACCACGAGAAGCTCCAGCCCAAGATTCACCCAGAATGCAGCCCACATCCGGGAGAATCTCAAGAGCAGGGGGTGGAGCAAGGCAGGCCTCAAACCACGAGAAGCTCCAGCCCAAAATGTAGCCAAAATCCATCCCACATCCAGGAGAAGCTCAAGAGCAGGGGGTGGAGCAAGCCAGGCCTCAAACCACGAGAAGCTCCAGCCCAAGTATCAGCCAAAATGCAGCCCACATCCGGGAGAATATCAAGAGCAGGGGGTGGTTCAAGCCAGGCCTCAAACCACGAGAAGCTCCAGCCCAAAATGCAGCCAAAATCCAGCCCACATCCGGGAGATTCTCAAGAGCAGGGGGTGGAGCAAGCCAGGCCTCAAACCTCGAGAAGCTCCAGCCCAAAATGCAGCCAAAATCCAGCCCATATCCGGGAGATTCTCAAGAGCAGGGGGTGGAGCAAGCCAGGCCTCAAACATCGAGAAGCTCCAGCCCAAAAGGCAGCCAAAATGCAGCCCACATCCGGGAGAATCTCAAGAGCAGGGGGTGGAGCAAGCCAGGCCTCAAACCTCGAGAAGCTCCAGCCCAAAAGGCAGCCAAAATGCAGCCCACATCCGGGAGAATCTCAAGAGCAGGGGGTGGAGCAAGCCAGGCCTCAAACCATGAGAAGCTCCAGCCCAAAATGCAGCCAAAATCCAGCCCACATCCGGGAGAATCTCAAGAGCAGGGGGTGGAGCAAGCCAGGCCTCAAACCTCGAGAAGCTCCAGCCCAAAAGGCAGCCAAAATGCAGAACACATCCGGGAGAATATCAAGAGTAGGAGGTGGAGCAAGCCAGGCCTCAAACCTCGAGAAGCTCCAGCCCAAAAGGCAGCCAAAATGCAGCCCACATCCGGGAGAATCTCAAGAGCAGGGGGTGGAGCAAGCCAGGCCTCAAACCACGAGAAGCTCCAGCCCAAAAGGCAGCCAAAATGCAGCCCACCTCCGGGAGAATCTCAAGAGCAGGGGTTGGAGAAAGCCAGGCCTCAAACCACGAGAAGCTCCAGCCCAAAAGGCAGCCAAAATGCAGCCCACATCCGGGAGAATATCAAGAGTAGGGGGTGGAGCAAGCCAGGCCTCAAACCATGAGAAGCTCCAGCCCAAAAGGCAGCCAAAATGCAGCCCACATCCGGGAGAATCTCAAGAGCAGGGGGTGGAGCAAGCCAGGCCTCAAACCTCGAGAAGCTCCAGCCCAAAAGGCAGCCAAAATGCAGCCCACATCCGGGAGAATCTCAAGAGCAGGGGGTGGAGCAAGCCAGGCCTCAAACCACGAGAAGCTCCAGCCCAAGAATCACCCAGAATGCAGCCCACATCCGGGAGAATCTCAAGAGCAGGGGGTGGAGCAAGCCAGGCCTCAAACCACGAGAAGCTCCAGCCCAAAAGGCAGCCAAAATCCAGCCCACATCCAGGAGTATTTCAAGAGCAGGGGATGGAGCAAGCCAGGCCTCAAACCACGAGAAGCTCCAGCCCAAGTATCAGCCAAAATGCAGCCCACATCCAGGAGCATATGAAGAGCAGGGTGTGGAGCAAGCCAGGCCTCAAACCACGAGAAGCTCCAGCCCAAAATGCAGCCAAAATCCAGCCCACATCCGGGAGATTCTCAAGAGCAGGGGGTGGAGCAAGCCAGGCCTCAAACCACGAGAAGCTCCAGCCCAAAAGGCAGCCAAAATGCAGCCCACATCCGGGAGAATCTCAAGAGCAGGGGGTGGAGCAAGGCAGGCCTCAAACCACGAGAAGCTCCAGCCCAAAATGTAGCCAAAATGCAGCCCACATCCGGGAGAATCTCAAGAGCAGGGGGTGGAGCAAGCCAGGCCTCAAACCACGAGAAGCTCCAGCCCAAAAGGCAGCCAAAATGCAGCCCACATCCAGGAGAATATCAAGAGCAGGGGGTGGAGCAAGCCAGGCCTCAAACCACGAGAAGCTCCAGCCCAAAAGGCAGCCAAAATGCAGCCCACATCCGGGAGAATATCAAGAGCAGGGGGTGGAGCAAGCCAGGCCTCAAACCACGAGAAGCTCCAGCCCAAAAGGCAGCCAAAATGCAGCCCACCTCCGGGAGAATCTCAAGAGCAGGGGGTGGAGCAAGCCAGGCCTCAAACCACGAGAAGCTCCAGCCCAAAAGGCAGCCAAAATCCAGCCCACATCCGGGAGAATCTCAAGAGCAGGGGGTGGAGCAAGCCAGGCCTCAAACCACGAGAAGCTCCAGCCCAAAAGGCAGCCAAATGCAGCCCACATCCGGGAGAATCTCAAGAGCAGGGGGTGGAGCAAGCCAGGCCTCAAACCACGAGAAGCTCCAGCCCAAGTATCAGCCAAAATGCAGCCCACATCCAGGAGAATCTCAAGAGCAGGGGGTGGAGCAAGCCAGGCCTCAAACCACGAGAAGCTCCAGCCCAAAAGGCAGCCAAATGCAGCCCACATCCGGGAGAATCTCAAGAGCAGGGGGTGGAGCAAGCCAGGCCTCAAACCACGAGAAGCTCCAGCCCAAAATGCAGCGAAAATCCAGCCCACATCCGGGAGAATCTCAAGAGCAGGGGGTGGAGCAAGCCAGGCCTCAAACCACGAGAAGCTCCAGCCCAAAAGACAGCCAAAATGCAGGACACATCCGGGAGAATCTCAAGAGTAGAGGGTCGAGCAAGCCAGGCCTCAAACCACGAGAAGCTCCAGCCCAAAAAGCAGCCAAAATGCAGCCCACATCCAAAAGAATATGAAGAGGAGGGGGTGGAGCACGCCAGGCCTCAAACCACGAGAATCTCCAGCCCAAAATGCAGCCAAAATCCAGCCCACATCCGGGAGAATCTCAAGAGCAGGGGGTGGAGCAAGCCAGGCCTCAAACCACGAGAAGCTCCAGCCCTAAAGGCAGCCAAAATGCAGCCCACATCCGGGAGAATCTCAAGAGCAGGGGGTGGAGAAAGCCAGGCCTCAAACCACGAGAAGCTCCAGCCCTAAAGGCAGCCAAAATGCAGCCCACATCCGGGAGAATCTCAAGAGCAGGGGGTGGAGCAAGCCAGGCCTCAAACCACGAGAAGCTCCAGCCCAAAAGGCAGCCAAAATGCACGCCACATGCGGGAGAATTTCAAGAGCAGGGGGTGGAGCAAGGCAGGCCTCAAACCACGAGAAGCTCCAGCCCAAATGGCAGCCAAAATCCAGCCCACATCCAGGAGAATTTCAAGAGCAGGGGGTGGAGCAAGCCAGGCCTCAAACCACGAGAAGCTCCAGCCCAAAATGCAGCCAAAATGCAGCCCACATCCGGAAGATTCTCAAGAGCAGGGGGTGGAGCAAGCCAGGCCTCAAACCTCGAGAAGCTCCAGCCCAAAATGCAGCCAAAATCCAGCCCACATCCGGGAGATTCTCAAGAGCAGGGGGTGGAGCAAGCCAGGCCTCAAACCACGAGAAGCTCCAGCCCTAAAGGCAGCCAAAATCCAGCCCACATCCGGGAGAATATCAAGAGGAGGGGGTGCAGCACGCCAGGCCTCAAACCTCGGGAAGCTCCAGCCCAAAAGGCAGCCAAAATGCAGCGCACATCCGGGAGAATATCAAGAGCAGGGGGTGGAGCAAGCCAGGCCTCAAACCACGAGAAGCTCAAGCCCAAGTATCAGCCAAAATGCAGCCCACATCCGGGAGAATATCAAGAGCAGGGGGTGGTGCAAGCCAGGCCTCAAAATACGAGAAGCTCCAGCCCAAAAGGCAGCCAAAATGCAGGCCACCTCCGGGAGAATCTCAAGAGCAGGGGGTGGAGCAAGCCAGGCCTCAAACCTCGAGAAGCTCCAGCCCAAAAGGCAGCCAAAATGCAGCCCACATCCGGGAGAATCTCAAGAGCAGGGGGTGGAGTAAGCCAGGCCTCAAACCACGAGAAGCTCCAGCCCAAAAGGCAGCCAAAATGCAGCCCACATCCGGGACAATTTCAAGAGCAGGGGGTGATGCAAGCCAGGCCCCAAACCACGAGAATCTCCAGCCCAAGTATCAGAAAAAATGCAGCCCACATCCGGGAGAATATCAAGAGCAGGGGGTGGAGCAAGCCAGGCCTCAAACCACGAGAAGCTCCAGCCCAAAAGGCAGCCAAAATGCAGCCCACATCCGGGAGAATCTCAAGAGCAGGGGGTGGAGCAAGCCAGGCCTCAAACCACGAGAAGCTCCAGCCCAAAAGGCAGCCAAAATGCAGCCCACATCCGGGAGAATATCAAGAGCAGGGTGTGGAGCAAGCCAGGCCTCAAACCACGAGAAGCTCCAGCCCAAAAGGCAGCCAAAATCCAGCCCACATCGGGGAGAATCTCAAGAGCAGGGGGTGGAGCAAGCCAGGTCTCAAACCACGAGAAGCTCCAGCCCAAAAGGCAGCCAAAATCCAGCCCACATCCGGGAGAATCTCAAGAGCAGGGGGTGGAGCAAGCCAGGCCTCAAACCACGAGAAGCTCCAGGCCAAAAGGCAGCCAAATGCAGCCCACATACGGGAGAATCTCAAGAGCAGGGGGTGGAGCAAGCCAGGCCTCAAACCACGAGAAGCTCCAGCCCAAGTATCAGCCAAAATGCAGCCCACATACAGGAGAATCTCAAGAGCAGGGGGTGGAGCAAGCCAGGCCTCAAACCACGAGAAGCTCCAGGCCAAAAGGCAGCCAAATGCAGCCCACATCCGGGAGAATCTCAAGAGCAGGGGGTGGAGCAAACCAGGCTTCAAACCACGAGAAGCTCCAGCCCAAAATGCAGCCAAAATCCAGCCCACATCCGGGAGATTCTCAAGAGCAGGGGGTGGAGCAAGCCAGGCCTCAAACCTCGAGAAGCTCCAGCCCAAAATTCAGCCAAAATCCAGCCCACATCCGGGAGATTCTCAAGAGCAGGGGGTGGAGCAAGCCAGGCCTCAAACCTCGAGAAGCTCCAGCCCAAAAGGCAGCCAAAATGCAGCCCACATCCGGGAGAATCTCAAGAGCAGGGGGTGGAGCAAGCCAGGCCTCAAACCACGAGAAGCTCCAGCCCAAAAGGCAGCCAAAATCCAGCCCACCTCCGGGAGAATCTCAAGAGCAGGGGTTGGAGCAAGCCAGGCCTCAAACCACGAGAAGCTCCTGCCCAAAAGGCAGCCAAAATGCAGCCCACATCCAAAAGAATATGAAGAGCTAGGGGTGGAGCACGACAGGCCTCAAGCCACGAGAAGCTCCAGCCCAAAATGCAGCCAAAATCTAGCCCACATCCGGGAGAATCTCAAGAGCAGGGGGTGGAGCAAGCCAGGCCTCAAACCACGAGCAGCTCCAGCCCAAAAGGCAGCCAAAATGCAGCGCACATCCGGGAGAATCTCAAGAGCAGGGGGTGGAGCAAGCCAGGCCTCAAACCACGAGAAGCTCCAGCCCAAAAGGCAGCCAAAATGCAGCCCACATCCAGGACAATTTCAAGAGCAGGGGTTGGAACAAGCCAGGCCTCAAACCACGAGAAGCTCCAGACCAAAAGGCAGCCAAAATCCAGCCCACCTCCTGGAGAATCTCAAGAGCAGGGGGTGGAGCAAGCCAGGCCTCAAACCACGAGAAGCTCCAGCCCAAAAGGCAGCCAAAATGCAGCCCACATCCGGGAGAATCTCAAGAGCAGGGGGTGGAGCAAGCCAGGCCTCAAACCACGAGAAGCTCCAGCCCAAAAGGCAGCCAAAATCCAGCCCACATCCGGGAGAATCTCAAGAGCAGGGGGTGGAGCAAGCCAGGCCTCAAACCACGAGAAGCTCCAGCCCTAAAGGCAGCCAAAATCCAGCCCACATCCGGGAGAATATCAAGAGTAGGGGGTGGAGCAAGCCAGGCCTCAAACCATGAGAAGCTCCAGCCCAAAAGGCAGCCAAAATGCAGGCCACATCCGGGAGAATCTCAAGAGCAGGGGGTGGAGCAAACCATGCTTCAAACCACGAGAAGCTCCAGCCCAAAATGCAGCCAAAATCCAGCCCACATCCGGGAGATTCTCAAGAGCAGGGGGTGGAGCAAGCCAGGCCTCAAACCTCGAGAAGCTCCAGCCCAAAATTCAGCCAAAATCCAGCCCACCTCCGGGAGAATCTCAAGAGCAGGGGGTGGAGCAAGCCAGGCCTCAAACCACGAGAAGCTCCAGCCCAAAAGGCAGCCAAAATCCAGCCCACATCCGGGAGAATCTCAAGAGCAGGGGGTGGAGCAAGCCAGGACTCAAACCACGAGAAGCTCCAGCCCAAAAGGCAGCCAAAATCCAGCCCACATCCGGGAGAATCTCAAGAGCAGGGGGTGGAGCAAGCCAGGCCCCAAACCACGAGAATCTCCAGCCCAAGTGTCAGTCAAAATGCAGCCCACATCCGGGAGAATCTCAAGAGCAGGGGGTGGAGCAAGGCAGGCCTCAAACCACGAGAAGCTCCAGCCCAAAAGGCAGCCAAAATCCAGCCCACATCCGGGAGAATCTCAAGAGCAGGGGGTGCAGCAAGCCAGGCCTCAAACCACGAGAAGCTCCAGCCCAAGTATCAGCCAAAATGCAGCCCACATCCAGGAGCATATGAAGAGCAGGGTGTGGAGCAAGGCAGGCCTCAAACCACGAGAAGCTCAAGCCCAAGTATCAGCCAAAATCCAGCCCACATCCGGGAGATTCTCAAGAGCAGGGGGTGGAGCAAGCCAGGCCTCAAACCTCGAGAAGCTCCAGTCCAAAATGCAGCCAAAATCCAGCCCACATCCGGGATATTCTCAAGAGCAGGGGGTGGAGCAAGCCAGGCCTCAAACCTCGAGAAGCTCCAGCCCAAAAGGCAGCCAAAATCCAGCCCACATCCGGGAGAATCTCAAGAGCAGGGGGTGGAGCAAGCCAGGCCTCAAACCACGAGAAGCTCCAGCCCAAAAGGCAGCCAAAATGCAGCCCAGATCCAGGAGAATATCAAGAGCAGGGGGTGGAGCAAGCCAGGCCTCAAACCACGAGAAGTTCCAGCCCTAAAGGCAGCCAAAATGCAGCCCACATCCGGGACAATCTCAAGAGCAGTGGGTGGAGCAAGCCAGGCCTCAAACCACGAGAAGCTCCAGCCCAAGAATCACCCAGAATGCAGCCCACATCCAGGAGAATCTCAAGAGCAGGGGTTGGAGCAAGCCAGGCTTCAAACCTCGAGAAGCTCCAGCCCAAAAGGCAGCCAAAATCCAGCCCACATCCGGGAGATTCTCAAGAGTAAGAGGTGGAGCAAGCCAGGCCTCAAACCTCGAGAAGCTCCAGCCCAAAAGGCAGCCAAAATGCAGCCCACATCCGGGAGATTCTCAAGAGTAGGAGGTGGAGCAAGCCAGGCCTCACACCTCGAGAAGCTCCAGCCCAAAATGCAGCCAAAATCTAGCCCACATCCGGGAGAATCTCAAGAGCAGGGGGTGGAGCAAGCCAGGCCTCAAACCTCGAGAAGCTCCAGCCCAAAATTCAGCCAAAATCCAGCCCACCTCCGGGAGAATCTCAAGAGCAGGGGGTGGAGCAAGCCAGGCCTCAAACCACGAGAAGCTCCAGCCCAAAAGGCAGCCAAAATCCAGCCCACATCCGGGAGAATCTCAAGAGCAGGGGGTGGAGCAAGCCAGGACTCAAACCACGAGAAGCTCCAGCCCAAAAGGCAGCCAAAATCCAGCCCACATCCGGGAGAATCTCAAGAGCAGGGGGTGGAGCAAGCCAGGCCCCAAACCACGAGAATCTCCAGCCCAAGTGTCAGTCAAAATGCAGCCCACATCCGGGAGAATCTCAAGAGCAGGGGGTGGAGCAAGGCAGGCCTCAAACCACGAGAAGCTCCAGCCCAAAAGGCAGCCAAAATCCAGCCCACATCCGGGAGAATCTCAAGAGCAGGGGGTGCAGCAAGCCAGGCCTCAAAACACGAGAAGCTCCAGCCCAAGTATCAGCCAAAATGCAGCCCACATCCAGGAGCATATGAAGAGCAGGGTGTGGAGCAAGGCAGGCCTCAAACCACGAGAAGCTCAAGCCCAAGTATCAGCCAAAATCCAGCCCACATCCGGGAGATTCTCAAGAGAAGGGGGTGGAGCAAGCCAGGCCTCAAACCTCGAGAAGCTCCAGTCCAAAATGCAGCCAAAATCCAGCCCACATCCGGGAGAATCTCAAGAGCAGGGGGTGGAGCAAGCCAGGCCTCAAACCTCGAGAAGCTCCAGCCCAAAAGGCAGCCAAAATCCAGCCCACATCCGGGAGAATCTCAAGAGCAGGGGGTGGAGCAAGCCAGGCCTCAAACCACGAGAAGCTCCAGCCCAAAAGGCAGCCAAAATGCAGCCCAGATCCAGGAGAATATCAAGAGCAGGGGGTGGAGCAAGCCAGGCCTCAAACCACGAGAAGTTCCAGCCCTAAAGGCAGCCAAAATGCAGCCCACATCCGGGACAATCTCAAGAGCAGGGGGTGGAGCAAGCCAGGCCTCAAACCACGAGAAGCTCCAGCCCAAGAATCACCCAGAATGCAGCCCACATC
This sequence comes from Rhynochetos jubatus, assembly GCA_027574665.1. Lineage (NCBI taxonomy): Eukaryota > Metazoa > Chordata > Aves > Eurypygiformes > Rhynochetidae > Rhynochetos > Rhynochetos jubatus. The sequence continues at coordinate 669,959 of JAQBHY010000096.1, read as the reverse complement.
CAGGAGAATCTCAAGAGCAGGGGGTGGAGCAAGCCAGGCTTCAAACCTCGAGAAGCTCCAGCCCAAAAGGCAGCCAAAATCCAGCCCACATCCGGGAGATTCTCAAGAGCAGGAGGTGGAGCAAGCCAGGCCTCAAACCTCGAGAAGCTCCAGCCCAAAAGGCAGCCAAAATGCAGCCCACATCCGGGAGATTCTCAAGAGTAGGAGGTGGAGCAAGCCAGGCCTCAAACCTCGAGAAGCTCCAGCCCAAAATGCAGCCAAAATCTAGCCCACATCCGGGAGAATCTCAAGAGCAGGGGGTGGAGCAAGCCAGGCCTCAAACCACGAGCAGCTCCAGCCCAAAAGGCAGCCAAAATGCAGCGCACATCCGGGAGAATCTCAAGAGCAGGGGGTGGAGCAAGCCAGGCCTCAAACCACGAGAAGCTCCAGCCCAAAAGGCAGCCAAAATGCAGCCCACATCCAGGACAATTTCAAGAGCAGGGGGTGGAGCAAGCCAGGCCTCAAACCACGAGAAGCTCCAGCCCAAAATGCAGCCAAAATCTAGCCCACATCCGGGAGAATCTCAAGAGCAGGGGTTGGAGCAAGCCAGGCCTCAAACCACGAGAAGCTCCAGCCCAAAAGGCAGCCAAAATCCAGCCCACCTCCTGGAGAATCTCAAGAGCAGGGGGTGGAGCAAGCCAGGCCTCAAACCACGAGAAGCTCCAGCCCAAAAGGCAGCCAAAATGCAGCCCACATCCGGGAGAATCTCAAGAGCAGGGGGTGGAGCAAGCCAGGCCTCAAACCACGAGAAGCTCCAGCCCAAAAGGCAGCCAAAATCCAGCCCACATCCGGGAGAATCTCAAGAGCAGGGGGTGGAGCAAGCCAGGCCTCAAACCACGAGAAGCTCCAGCCCTAAAGGCAGCCAAAATCCAGCCCACATCCGGGAGAATATCAAGAGTAGGGGGTGGAGCAAGCCAGGCCTCAAACCATGAGAAGCTCCAGCCCAAAAGGCAGCCAAAATGCAGGCCACATCCGGGAGAATCTCAAGAGCAGGGGGTGGAGCAAACCAGGCTTCAAACCACGAGAAGCTCCAGCCCAAAATGCAGCCAAAATCCAGCCCACATCCGGGAGATTCTCAAGAGCAGGGGGTGGAGCAAGCCAGGCCTCAAACCTCGAGAAGCTCCAGCCCAAAATTCAGCCAAAATCCAGCCCACATCCGGGAGAATCTCAAGAGCAGGGGGTGGAGCAAGCCAGGCCTCAAACCACGAGAAGCTCCAGCCCAAAATGTAGCCAAAATGCAGCCCACATCCAGGAGAATCTCAAGAGCAGGGGGTGGAGCAAGCCAGGCCTCAAACCACGAGAAGCTCCAGCCCAAAATGTAGCCAAAATGCAGCCCACATCCGGGACAATTTCAAGAGCAGGGGGTGGAGCAAGCCAGGCCCCAAACCACGAGAATCTCCAGCCCAAGTATCAGCCAAAATGCAGCCCACATTTAGGAGAATATCAAGAGCAGGGGGTGGAGCAAGCCAGGCCTCAAACCTCGAGAAGCTCCAGCCCAAAATGCAGCCAAAATCCAGCCCACCTCCGGGAGAATCTCAAGAGCAGTGGGTGGAGCAAGCCAGGCCTCAAACCCCGAGAAGCTCCAGCCCAAAAGGCAGCCAAAATCCAGCCCACATCCGGGAGAATCTCAAGAGCAGTGGGTGGAGCAAGCCAGGACTCAAACCACGAGAAGCTCCAGCCAAAAGGCAGCCAAAATCCAGCCCACATCCGGGAGAATCTCAAGAGCAGGGGGTGGAGCAAGCCAGGCCTCAAACCACGAGAAGCTCCAGCCCAAAAGGCAGCCAAAATGCAGCCCACATCCAAAAGAATATGAAGAGCAGGGGATGGAGCACGACAGGCCTCAAGCCACGAGAAGCTCCAGCCCAAAATGCAGCCAAAATCTACCCCACATCCGGGAGAATCTCAAGAGCAGGGGGTGGAGCAAGCCAGGCCTCAAACCACGAGCAGCTCCAGCCCAAAAGGCAGCCAAAATGCAGCCCACATCCGGGAGAATCTCAAGAGCAGGGAGTGGAGCAAGCCAGGCCCCAAACCACGAGAATCTCCAGCCCAAGTATCAGTCAAAATGCAGCCCACATCCGGGAGAATCTCAAGAGCAGGGGGTGGAGCAAGCCAGGCCTCAAACCACGAGAAGCTCCAGCCCAAAAGGCAGCCAAAATGCAGCCCACATCTGGGAGAATCTCAAGAGCAGGGGGTGCAGCAAGCCAGGCCTCAAACCACGAGAAGCTCCAGCCCAAGTATCAGCCAAAATGCAGCCCACATCCAGGAGCATATGAAGAGCAGGGTGTGGAGCAAGCCAGGCCTCAAACCACGAGAAGCTCCAGCCCAAAAGGCAGCCAAAATGCAGCCCACATCCGGGAGAATCTCAAGAGCAGGGGGTGGAGCAAGGCAGGCCTCAAACCACGAGAAGCTCCAGCCCAAAAGGCAGCCAAAATCCAGCCCAAATCCAGGAGAATTTCAAGAGTAGGGGGTGGAGCAAGCCAGGCCTCAAACCACGAGAAGCTCCAGCCCAAGTATCAGCCAAAATGCAGCCCACATCCAGGAGCATATGAAGAGCAGGGTGTGGAGCAAGGCAGGCCTCAAACCACGAGAAGCCCCAGCCCAAGTATCAGCCAAAATCCAGCCCACATCCGGGAGATTCTCAAGAGCAGGGGGTGGAGCAAGCCAGGCCTCAAACCACGAGAAGCTCCAGCCCAAGAATCACCCAGAATGCAGCCCACATCCAGGAGAATCTCAAGAGCAGGGGGTGGAGCAAGCCAGGCTTCAAACCATGAGAAGCTCCAGCCCAAAAGGCAGCCAAAAAGCAGCCCACATCCGGGAGAATCTCAAGAGCAGGGTATGGAGCAAGCCAGGCCTCAAACCTCGAGAAGCTCCAGCCCAAAATGCAGCCAAAATCCAGCCCACATCCGGGAGATTCTCAAGAGTAGGAGGTGGAGCAAGCCAGGCCTCAAACCTCGAGAAGCTCCAGCCCAAAAGGCAGCCAAAATCCAGCCCACATCCGGGAGATTCTCAAGAGTAGGAGGTGGAGCAAGCCAGGCCTCAAACCTCGAGAAGCTCCAGCCCAAAATGCAGCCAAAATGCAGCCCACATCCGGGAGAATCTCAAGAGCAGGGGATGGAGCAAGCCAGCCCTCAAACCACGAGAATTTCCAGCCCAAAAGGCAGCCAAAATGCAGGCCACATCCGGGAGAATCTCAAGAGAAGGGGTCGAGCAAGCCAGGCCTCAAACCACGAGAAGCTCCAGCCCAAAAGGCAGCCAAAATCCAGCCCACATCCAAAAGAATATGAAGAGCAGGGGGTGGAGCACGACAGGCCTCAAACCACGAGAAGCTCCAGCCCAAAAGGCAGCCAAAATGCAGCCCACATCCGGGAGAATCTCAAGAGCAGGGGGTGGAGCAAGCCAGGCCTCAAACCTCGAGAAGCTCCAGCCCAAAATGCAGCCAAAATCCAGCGTACATCCGGGAGATTCTCAAGAGCAGGGGGTGGAGCAAGCCAGGCCTCAAACCTCGAGAAGCTCCAGCCCAAAAGGCAGCCAAAATCCAGCCCACATCCGGGAGAATATCAAGAGTAGGGGGTGGAGTAAGCCAGGCCACAAACCACGAGAAGCTCCAGCCCAAAAGGCAGCCAAAATGCAGCCCACATCCGGGAGAATCTCAAGAGCGGTGGGTGGAGCAAGCCAGGCCTTAAACCACGAGAAGCTCCAGCCCAAAAGGCAGCCAAAATGCAGGCCACATCCGGGAGAATCTCAAGAGCAGGGGGTGGAGCAAGCCAGGCCTCAAACCACGAGAAGCTCCAGCCCATGAAACACCCAGAATGCAGCCCACATCCGGGAGAATCTCAAGAGCAGGGGGTGCAGCAAGCCAGGCCTCAAACCACAAGAAGCTCCAGCCCAAAAGGCAGCCAAAATGCAGCCCACATCCGGGAGAATCTCAAGAGCAGGGGGTGGAGCAAGCCAGGCCTAAAACCACGAGAAGCTCCAGCCCAAAAGGCAGCCAAAATCCAGCCCACATCCAGGAGAATCTCAAGAGCAGGGGGTGGAGCAAGCCAGGCTTCAAACCACGAGAATCTCCAGCCCAAAAGGCAGCCAAAATGCAGGCCCACCTCCGGAAGAATCTCAAGAGCAGGGTGTGGAGCAAGCCAGGCCTCAAACCTCGAGAAGTTCCAGCCCAAAAGGCAGCCAAAATCCAGCCGACATCCGGGAGAATCTCAAGAGTAGGAGGTGGAGCAAGCCAGGCCTCAAACCTCGAGAAGCTCCAGCCCAAAATGCAGCCAAAATCCAGCCCACATCCGGCAGAATCTCAAGAGCAAGGGGTGGAGCAAGGCAGGCCTCAAACCTCGAGAAGCTCCAGCCCAAGTATCAGCCAAAATGCAGCCCACATCCAGGAGCATATGAAGAGCAGGGTGTGGAGCAAGCCAGGCCTCAAACCACGAGAAGCTCCAGCCCAAAAGGCAGCCAAAATCCAGCCCACCTCCGGGAGAATCTCAAGAGCAGGGTATGGAGCAAGCCAGGCCTCAAACCTCGAGAACCTCCAGCCCAAAAGGCAGCCAAAATGCAACCCACATCCGGGAGAATATCAAGAGTAGGAGGTGGAGCAAGCCAGGCCTCAAACCTCGAGAAGCTCCAGCCCAAAAGGCAGCCAAAATCCAGACCACATCCGGGAGATTCTCAAGAGCAAGGGGTGGAGCAAGCCAGGACTCAAACCTCGAGAAGCTCCAGCCCAAAAGGCAGCCAAAATGCAGCCCACATCGGGCAGAATCTCAAGAGCAGGGGGTGGAGCAAGCCAGGCCTCAAACCACGAGAAGCTCCAGCCCAAAAATCCACCAAAATGCAGCCCACATCCGGGACAATTTCAAGAGCAGGGGGTGGAGCAAGCCAGGCCCCAAACCACGAGAATCTCCAGCCCAAGTATCAGTCAAAATGCAGGCCACATCCGGGAGAATCTCAAGAGCAGGGGATGGAGCAAGCCAGGCCTCAAACCATGAGAAGCTCCAGCCCAAAAGGCAGCCAAAATGCAGGCCACATCCGGGAGAATCTCAAGAGCAGGGGGTGGAGCAAGCCAGGCCTCAAACCACGAGAAGCTCCAGCCCAAGAAACACCCAGAATGCAGCCCACATCCGGGAGAATCTCAAGAGCAGGGGGTGCAGCAAGCCAGGCCTCAAACCACAAGAAGCTCCAGCCCAAAAGGCAGCCAAAATGCAGCCCACATCCGGGAGAATCTCAAGAGCAGGGGGTGGAGCAAGCCAGGCCTAAAACCTCGAGAAGCTCCAGCCCAAAAGGCAGCCAAAATGCAGCCCACATCCGGGAGAATCTCAAGAGCAGGGGGTGGAGCAAGCCAGGCTTCAAACCACGAGAATCTCCAGCCCAAAAGGCAGCCAAAATGCAGGCCCACCTCCGGAAGAATCTCAAGAGCAGGGTGTGGAGCAAGCCAGGCCTCAAACCTCGAGAAGTTCCAGCCCAAAAGGCAGCCAAAATCCAGCCCACATCCGGGAGAATATCAAGAGTAGGAGGTGGAGCAAGCCAGGCCTCAAACCTCGAGAAGCTCCAGCCCAAAATGCAGCCAAAATCCAGCCCACATCCATGAGATTCTCAAGAGCAGGGGGTGGAGCAAGCCAGGCCTCAAACCTCGAGAAGCTCCAGCCCAAAAGGCAGCCAAAAAGCAGCCCACCTCCGGGAGAATCTCAAGAGCAGGGTATGGAGCAAGCCAGGCCTCAAACCTCGAGAAGCTCCAGCCCAAAAGGCAGCCAAAAAGCAGCCCACCTCCGGGAGAATCTCAAGAGCAGGGTATGGAGCAAGCCAGGCCTCAAACCTCGAGAAGCTCCAGCCCAAAAGGCAGCCAAAATGCAGCCCACATCCGGGAGAATATCAAGAGTAGGAGGTGGAGCAAGCCAGGCCTCAAACCTCGAGAAGCTCCAGCCCAAAAGGCAGCCAAAATCCAGCCCACATCCGGGAGATTCTCAAGAGCAAGGGGTGGAGCAAGCCAGGCCTCAAACCTCGAGAACCTCCAGCCCAAAAGGCAGCCAAAATGCAGCCCACATCCGGGAGAATCTCAAGAGCAGGGGGTGGAGCAAGCCAGGCCTCAAACCACGAGAAGATCCAGCCCAAAAAGCCACCAAAATGCAGCCCACATCCGGGACAATTTCAAGAGCAGGGGGTGGAGCAAGCCAGGCCTCAAACCACGAGAAGCTCCAGCCCAAAAGGCAGCCAAAATCCAGCCCACATCCAGGAGAATTTCAAGAGCAAGGGGTGGAGCAAGCCAGGCCTCAAATCACGAGAAGCTCCAGCCCAAGTATCAGCCAAAATGCAGCCCACATCCAGGAGCATATGAAGAGCAGGGTGTGGAGCAAGCCAGGCCTCAAACCACGAGAAGCTCCAGCCCAAAATGCAGCGAAAATCCAGCCCACATCCGGGAGATTCTCAACAGCAGGGGGTGGAGCAAGCCAGGCCTCAAACCTCGAGAAGCTCCATTCCAAAATGCAGCCAAAATCCAGCCCACATCCGGGAGATTCTCAAGAGCAGGGGGTGGAGCAAGCCAGGCCTCAAACCTCGAGAAGCTCCAGCCCAAAAGGCAGCCAAAATGCAGCCCACATCCGGGAGAATCTCAAGAGCAGGGTGTGGAGCAAGGCAGGCCTCAAACCACGAGAAGCTCCAGCCCAAAAGGCAGCCAAAATGCAGCCCACATCCGGGAGAATCTCAACAGCAGGGGGTGGAGAAAGCCGGGCCTCAAACCACGAGAAGCTCCAGCCCAAAATGTAGCCAAAATGCAGCCCACATCCGGGAGAATATCAAGAGCAAGGGGTGGAGCAAGCCAGGCCTCAAACCTCGAGAACCTCCAGCCCAAAAGGCAGCCAAAATGCAGCCCACATCCGGGAGAATCTCAAGAGCAGGGGGTGGAGCAAGCCAGGCCTCAAACCACGAGAAGATCCAGCCCAAAAAGCCACCAAAATGCAGCCCACATCCGGGACAATTTCAAGAGCAGGGGGTGGAGCAAGCCAGGCCCCAAACCACGAGAATCTCCAGCCCAAGTATCAGTCAAAATGCAGCCCACATCCGGGAGAATCTCAAGAGCAAGGGGTGGAGCAAGCCAGGCCTCAAATCACGAGAAGCTCCAGCCCAAGTATCAGCCAAAATGCAGCCCACATCCAGGAGCATATGAAGAGCAGGGTGTGGAGCAAGCCAGGCCTCAAACCACGAGAAGCTCCAGCCCAAAATGCAGCCAAAATCCAGCCCACATCCGGGAGATTCTCAAGAGCAGGGGGTGGAGCAAGCCAGGCCTCAAACCTCGAGAAGCTCCAGCCCAAAAGGCAGCCAAAATGCAGCCCACATCCGGGAGAATCTCAAGAGCAGGGTGTGGAGCAAGGCAGGCCTCAAACCACGAGAAGCTCCAGCCCAAAAGGCAGCCAAAATGCAGCCCACATCCGGGAGAATCTCAACAGCAGGGGGTGGAGAAAGCCGGGCCTCAAACCACGAGAAGCTCCAGCCCAAAATGTAGCCAAAATGCAGCCCACATCCGGGAGAATCTCAAGAGCAGGGGGTGGAGCAAGCCAGGCCTCAAACCATGAAAAGCTCCAGCCCAAAATGCAGCCAACATCCAGCCCACATCCGGGAGACTCTCAAGAGCAGGGGGTGGAGCAAGCCAGGCCTCAAACCTCTAGAAGCTCCAGCCCAAAAGGCAGCCAAAATGCAGCCCACATCCGGGAGAATCTCAAGAGCAGTGCGTGGAGCAAGCCAGGCCTCAAACCACGAGAAGCTCCAGCCCAAAATGCAGCCAAAATGCAGGCCACATCCGGGAGAATATCAAGAGTAGGAAGTGGAGCAAGCCAGGCCTCAAACCACGAGAAGCTCCAGCCCAAAAGGCAGCCAAAATGCAGCCCACATCCGGGAGAATCTCAAGAGCAGTGGGTGGAGAAAGCCAGGCCTCAAACCACGAGAAGCTCCAGCCCAAAATGCAGCCAAAATGCAGGACACATCCGGGAGAATCTCAAGAGGAGGGGGTGGAGCACGCCAGGCCTCAAACCACGAGAAGCTCCAGCCCAAGATTCAGCCAGGATGCAGCCCACATCCGGGAGAATCTCAAGAGCAGGGGTTGGAGCAAGGCAGGCCTCAAACCACGAGAAGCTCCAGCTCAAAATGTAGCCAAAATCCAGCCCACATCCGGGAGAATCTCAAGAGCAGGGGGTGGAGCAAGCCAGGCCTCAAACCACGGGAAGCTCCAGCCCAAGTATCAGCCAAAATGCAGCCCACATCCGGGAGAATATCAAGAGCAGGGGGTGGTGCAAGCCAGGCCTCAAACCACGAGAAGCTCCAGCCCAAAATGCAGACAAAATCCAGCCCACTTCCGGGAGATTCTCAAGAGCAGGGGTTGGAGCAAGCCAGGCCTCAAACCTCGAGAAGCTCCAGCCCAAAATGCAGCCAAAATCCAGCCCACATATGGGAGATTCTCAAGAGCAGGAGGTGGAGCATACCAGGCCTCAAACCACGAGAAGCTCCAGCCCAAAAGGCAGCCAAATGCAGCCCACATCCGGGAGAATCTCAAGAGCAGGGGGTGGAGCAAGCCAGGCCTCAAACCACGAGAAGCTCCAGCCCAAAATGCAGCGAAAATCCAGCCCACATCCGGGAGATTCTCAAGAGCAGGGGGTGGAGCAAGCCAGGCCTCAAACCTCGAGAAGCTCCAGCCCAAAAGGCAGCCAAAATGCAGCCCACATCCGGGAGAATCTCAAGAGCAGGGTGTGGAGCAAGGCAGGCCTCAAACCACGAGAAGCTCCAGCCCAAAAGGCAGCCAAAATGCAGCCCACATCCGGGAGAATCTCAACAGCAGGGGGTGGAGAAAGCCGGGCCTCAAACCACGAGAAGCTCCAGCCCAAAATGTAGCCAAAATGCAGCCCACATCCGGGAGATTCTCAAGAGCAAGGGGTGGAGCAAGCCAGGCCTCAAACCTCGAGAACCTCCAGCCCAAAAGGCAGCCAAAATGCAGCCCACATCCGGGAGAATCTCAAGAGCAGGGGGTGGAGCAAGCCAGGCCTCAAACCACGAGAAGATGCAGCCCAAAAAGCCACCAAAATGCAGCCCACATCCGGGACAATTTCAAGAGCAGGGGGTGGAGCAAGCCAGGCCCCAAACCACGAGAATCTCCAGCCCAAGTATCAGTCAAAATGCAGCCCACATCCGGGAGAATCTCAAGAGCAGGGGGTGGAGCAAGGCAGGCCTCAAACCACGAGAAGCTCCAGCCCAAAAGGCAGCCAAAATCCAGCCCACATCCAGGAGAATTTCAAGAGCAAGGGGTGGAGCAAGCCAGGCCTCAAATCACGAGAAGCTCCAGCCCAAGTATCAGCCAAAATGCAGCCCACATCCAGGAGCATATGAAGAGCAGGGTGTGGAGCAAGCCAGGCCTCAAACCACGAGAAGCTCCAGCCCAAAATGCAGCGAAAATCCAGCCCACATCCGGGAGATTCTCAACAGCAGGGGGTGGAGCAAGCCAGGCCTCAAACCTCGAGAAGCTCCATTCCAAAATGCAGCCAAAATCCAGCCCACATCCGGGAGATTCTCAAGAGCAGGGGGTGGAGCAAGCCAGGCCTCAAACCTCGAGAAGCTCCAGCCCAAAAGGCAGCCAAAATGCAGCCCACATCCGGGAGAATCTCAAGAGCAGGGTGTGGAGCAAGGCAGGCCTCAAACCACGAGAAGCTCCAGCCCAAAAGGCAGCCAAAATGCAGCCCACATCCGGGAGAATCTCAACAGCAGGGGGTGGAGAAAGCCGGGCCTCAAACCACGAGAAGCTCCAGCCCAAAATGTAGCCAAAATGCAGCCCACATCCGGGAGAATCTCAAGAGCAGGGGGTGGAGCAAGCCAGGCCCCAAACCATGAAAAGCTCCAGCCCAAAATGCAGCCAACATCCAGCCCACATCCGGGAGATTCTCAAGAGCAGGGGGTGGAGCAAGCCAGGCCTCAAACCTCTAGAAGCTCCAGCCCAAAAGGCAGCCAAAATGCAGCCCACGTCCGGGAGAATCTCAAGAGCAGTGCGTGGAGCAAGCCAGGCCTCAAACCACGAGAAGCTCCAGCCCAAAATGCAGCCAAAATGCAGGCCACATCCGGGAGAATATCAAGAGTAGGAAGTGGAGCAAGCCAGGCCTCAAACCACGAGAAGCTCCAGCCCAAAAGGCAGCCAAAATGCAGCCCACATCCGGGAGAATCTCAAGAGCAGGGGGTGGAGCAAGCCAGGCCCCAAACCATGAAAAGCTCCAGCCCAAAATGCAGCCAACATCCAGCCCACATCCGGGAGATTCTCAAGAGCAGGGGGTGGAGCAAGCCAGGCCTCAAACCTCTAGAAGCTCCAGCCCAAAAGGCAGCCAAAATGCAGCCCACATCCGGGAGAATCTCAAGAGCAGTGGGTGGAGCAAGCCAGGCCTCAAACCACGAGAAGCTCCAGCCCAAAATGCAGCCAAAATGCAGGCCACATCCGGGAGAATATCAAGAGTAGGAAGTGGAGCAAGCCAGGCCTCAAACCACGAGAAGCTCCAGCCCAAAAGGCAGCCAAAATGCAGCCCACATCCGGGAGAATCTCAAGAGCAGTGGGTGGAGAAAGCCAGGCCTCAAACCACGAGAAGCTCCAGCCCAAAATGCAGCCAAAATGCAGGACACATCCGGGAGAATCTCAAGAGCAGGGGTTGGAGCAAGGCAGGCCTCAAACCACGAGAATCTCCAGCTCAAAATGTAGCCAAAATCCAGCCCACATCCGGGAGAATATCAAGAGCAGGGGGTGGAGCAAGCCAGGCCTCAAACCACGGGAAGCTCCAGCCCAAGTATCAGCCAAAATGCAGCCCACATCCGGGAGAATATCAAGAGCAGGGGGTGGTGCAAGCCAGGCCTCAAACCACGAGAAGCTCCAGCCCAAAATGCAGACAAAATCCAGCCCACTTCCGGGAGATTCTCAAGAGCAGGGGTTGGAGCAAGCCAGGCCTCAAACCTCGAGAAGCTCCAGCCCAAAATGCAGCCAAAATCCAGCCCACATCTGGGAGATTCTCAAGAGCAGGGGGTGGAGCATACCAGGCCTCAAACCACGAGAAGCTCCAGCCCAAAAGGCAGCCAAATGCAGCCCACATCCGGGAGAATCTCAAGAGCAGGGGGTGGAGCAAGCCAGGCCTCAAACCACGAGAAGCTCCAGCCCAAAATGCAGCGAAAATCCAGCCCACATCCGGGAGAATCTCAAGAGCAGGGGGTGGAGCAAGGCAGGCCTCAAACCACGAGAAGCTCCAGCCCAAAAGGCAGCCAAAATGCAGCCCACATCCGGGAGAATCTCAAGAGCAGGGGGTGGAACAAGCCAGGCCTCAAACCTCGAGAAGCTCCAGCCCAAAAGGCAGCAAAAATGCAGCCCACATCCGGTAGAATCTCATGAGCAGGGGTTGGAGCAAGCCAGGCCTCAAACCACGAGAAGCTCCAGCCCAAAAGACAGCCAAAATGCAGCCCACATCCGGGACAATTTCAAGAGCAGGGGGTGCAGCAATCCAGGCCCCAAACCACGAGAATCTCCAGCCCAAGTATGAGCCAAAATGCAGCCCACATTCGGGAGAATCTCAAGAGCAGGGGGTGGAGCAAGCCAGGCTTCAAACCACGAGAATCTCCAGCCCAAAAGGCAGCCAAAATGCAGGCCCACCTCCGGAAGAATCTCAAGAGCAGGGTGTGGAGCAAGCCAGGCCTCAAACCTCGAGAAGTTCCAGCCCAAAAGGCAGCCAAAATCCAGCCCACATCCGGGAGAATATCAAGAGTAGGAGGTGGAGCAAGCCAGGCCTCAAACCTCGAGAAGCTCCAGCCCAAAATGCAGCCAAAATCCAGCCCACATCCATGAGATTCTCAAGAGCAGGGGGTGGAGCAAGCCAGGCCTCAAACCTCGAGAAGCTCCAGCCCAAAAGGCAGCCAAAAAGCAGCCCACCTCCGGGAGAATCTCAAGAGCAGGGGGTGGAGCAAGCCAGGCCCCAAACCACGAGAATCTCCAGCCCAAGTATGAGCCAAAATGCAGCCCACATCCGGGGGAATATCAAGAGCAGGGGGTGGAGCAAGGCAGGCCTCAAACCTCGAGAAGCTCCAGCCCAAGTATCAGCCAAAATGCAGCCCACATCCAGGAGCATATGAAGAGCAGGGTGTGGAGCAAGCCAGGCCTCAAACCACGAGAAGCTCCAGCCCAAAAGGCAGCCAAAATCCAGCCCACATCCGGGAGAATCTCAAGAGCAGGGGGTGGAGCAAGCCAGGCTTCAAACCACGAGAAGCTCCAGCCCAAAAGGCAGCCAAAAAGCAGCCCACCTCCGGGAGAATCTCAAGAGCAGGGTATGGAGCAAGCCAGGCCTCAAACCTCGAGAAGCTCCAGCCCAAAAGGCAGCCAAAAAGCAGCCCACCTCCGGGAGAATCTCAAGAGCAGGGTATGGAGCAAGCCAGGCCTCAAACCTCGAGAAGCTCCAGCCCAAAATGCAGCCAAAATGCAGCCCACATCCGGGAGAATATCAAGAGTAGGAGGTGGAGCAAGCCAGGCCTCAAACCTCGAGAAGCTCCAGCCCAAAAGGCAGCCAAAATCCAGCACCCATCCGGGAGATTATCAAGAGCAAGGGGTGGAGCAAGCCAGGCCTCAAACCTCGAGAACCTCCAGCCCAAAAGGCAGCCAAAATGCAGCCCACATCCGGGAGAATCTCAAGAGCAGGGGGTGGAGCAAGGCAGGCCTCAAACCACGAGAAGCTCCAGCCCAAAAGGCAGCCAAAATCCAGCCCACATCCAGGAGAATTTCAAGAGCAAGGGGTGGAGCAAGCCAGGCCTCAAATCACGAGAAGCTCCAGCCCAAGTATCAGCCAAAATGCAGCCCACATCCAGGAGCATATGAAGAGCAGGGTGTGGAGCAAGCCAGGCCTCAAACCACGAGAAGCTCCAGCCCAAAATGCAGCGAAAATCCAGCCCACATCCGGGAGATTCTCAACAGCAGGGGGTGGAGCAAGCCAGGCCTCAAACCTCGAGAAGCTCCAGTCCAAAATGCAGCCAAAATCCAGCCCACATCCGGGAGATTCTCAAGAGCAGGGGGTGGAGCAAGCCAGGCCTCAAACCTCGAGAAGCTCCAGCCCAAAAGGCAGCCAAAATGCAGCCCACATCCGGGAGAATCTCAAGAGCAGGGGGTGGAGCAAGCCAGGCCTCAAACCACGAGAAGCTCCAGCCCAAAAGGCAGCCAAAATGCAGCCCACATCCGGGAGAATCTCAACAGCAGGGGGTGGAGCAAGCCAGGCCTCAAACCACGAGAATCTCCAGCCCAAAAGGCAGCCAAAATGCAGCCCACATCCGGGAGAATCTCAAGAGCAGGGGGTGGAGCAAGCCGGGCCTCAAACCACGAGAAGCTCCAGCCCAAAATGTAGCCAAAATGCAGCCCACATCCGGGAGAATCTCAAGAGCAGGGGGTGGAGCAAGCCAGGCCTCAAACCATGAAAAGCTCCAGCCCAAAATGCAGCCAACATCCAGCCCACATCCGGGAGATTCTCAAGAGGAGGGGGTGGAGCAAGCCAGGCCTCAAAGCATGAGAAGCTCCAGCCCAAAAGGCAGCCAAAATGCAGCCCACACCCAGGAGAATCTCAAGAGCAGGGGGTGGAGCAAGCCAGGCCTCAAACCACGAGAAGCTCCAGCCCAAAATGCAGCCAAAATGCAGGCCACATCCGGGAGAATCTCAAGAGCAGTGGGTGGAGAAAGCCAGGCCTCAAACCACGAGAAGCTCCAGCCCAAAAGGCAGCCAAAATGCAGGACACATCCGGGAGAATCTCAAGAGGAGGGGGTGGAGCACGCCAGGCCTTAAACCACGAGAAGCTCCAGCCCAAGATTCAGCCAGGATGCAGCCCACATCCGGGAGAATCTCAAGAGCAGGGGGTGGAGCAAGGCAGGCCTCAAACCACGAGAAGCTCCAGCTCAAAATGTAGCCAAAATCCAGCCCACATCCGGGAGAATATCAAGAGCAGGGGGTGGAGCAAGCCAGGCCTCAAACCACGGGAAGCTCCAGCCCAAGTATCAGCCAAAATGCAGCCCACATCCGGGAGAATATCAAGAGCAGGGGGTGGTGCAAGCCAGGCCTCAAACCACGAGAAGCTCCAGAGCAAAATGCAGACAAAATCCAGCCCACATCCGGGAGATTCTAAAGAGCAGGGGTTGGAGCAAGCCAGGCCTCAAACCTCGAGAAGCTCCAGCCCAAAATGCAGCCAAAATCCAGCCCACATCTGGGAGATTCTCAAGAGCAGGGGGTGGAGCAAGCCAGGCCTCAAACCACGAGAAGCTCCAGGCCAAAAGGCAGCCAAATGCAGCCCACATCCGGGAGAATCTCAAGAGCAGGGGGTGGAGCAAGCCAGGCCTCAAACCACGAGAAGCTCCAGCCCAAAAGACAGCCAAAATGCAGCCCACATCCGGGACAATTTCAAGAGCAGGGGGTGGAGCAAGCCAGGCCCCAAACCACGAGAATCTCCAGCCCAAGTATGAGCCAAAATACAGCCCACATTCGGGAGAATCTCAAGAGAAGGGGGTGGAGCAAGCCAGGCCTCAAACCATGAGAAGCTCCAGCCCAAAATGCAGCCAAAATGCAGCCCACATCCGGGAGAATATCAAGAGCAGGGGGTGGAGCAAGCCAGGCCCTAAACCACGAGAATCTCCAGCCCAAGTATCAGTCAAAATGCAGCCGACATCCGGGAGAATCTCAAGAGCAAGGGGTGGAGCAAGGCAGGCCTCAAACCTCGAGAAGCTCCAGCCCAAGTATCAGCCAAAATGCAGCCCACATCCAGGAGCATATGAAGATCAGGGTGTGGAGCAAGCCAGGCCTCAAACCACGAGAAGCTCCAGCCCAAAAGGCAGCCAAAATGCAGCCCACATCCGGGAGAATCTCAAGAGCAGGGGGTGGAGCAAGCCAGGCTTCAAACCATGAGAAGCTCCAGCCCAAAAGGCAGCCAAAAAGCAGCCCACCTCCGGGAGAATCTCAAGAGCAGGGTATGGAGCAAGCCAGGCCTCAAACCTCGAGAAGCTCCAGCCCAAAAGGCAGCCAAAAAGCAGCCCACCTCCGGGAGAATCTCAAGAGCAGGGTATGGAGCAAGCCAGGCCTCAAACCTCGAGAAGCTCCAGCCCAAAATGCAGCCAAAATGCAGCCCACATCCGGGAGAATATCAAGAGTAGGAGGTGGAGCAAGCCAGGCCTCAAACCTCGAGAAGCTCCAGCCCAAAAGGCAGCCAAAATCCAGACCACATCCGGGAGATTCTCAAGAGCAAGGGCTGGAGCAAGCCAGGCCTCAAACCACGAGAAGCTCCAGCCCAAAAGGCAGCCAAAATGCAGCCCACATCCGGGAGAATCTCAAGAGCAGGGGGTGGAGCAAGCCAGGCCCCAAACCACGAGAATCTCCAGCCCAAGTATCAGTCAAAATGCAGCCCACATCCGGGAGAATCTCAAGAGCAGGGGGTGGAGCAAGGCAGGCCTCAAACCACGAGAAGCTCCAGCCCTAAAGGCAGCCAAAATCCAGCCCACATCCAGGAGAATTTCAAGAGCAAGTGGTGGAGCAAGCCAGGCCTCAAATCACAAGAAGCTCCAGCCCAAGTATCAGCCAAAATGCAGCCCACATCCAGGAGCATATGAAGAGCAGGATGTGGAGCAAGCCAGGCCTCAAACCACGAGAAGCTCCAGCCCAAAATGCAGCGAAAATCCAGCCCACATCCGGGAGATTCTCAACAGCAGGGGGTGGAGCAAGCCAGGCCTCAAACCTCGAGAAGCTCCAGTCCAAAATGCAGCCAAAATCCAGCCCACATCCGGGAGAATTTCAAGAGCAGGGGGTGGAGCAAGGCAGGCCTCAAACCTCGAGAAGCTCCAGCCCAAAAGGCAGCCAAAATGCAGCCCACATCCGGGAGAATCTCAAGAGCAGGGGGTGGAGCAAGCCAGGCCTCAAACCACGAGAAGCTCCAGCCCAAAAGGCAGCCAAAATGCAGCCCACATCCGGGAGAATCTCAACAGCAGGCGGTGGAGGAAGCCGGGCCTCAAACCTCGAGAATCTCCAGCCCAAAAGGCAGCCAAAATCCAGGCCACATCCAAAAGAATATGAAGAGGAGGGGGTGGAGCACGCCAGGCCTCAAACCACGAGAAGCTCCAGCCCAAGATTCACCCAGAATGCAGCCCACATCCGGGAGAATCTCAAGAGCAGGGGGTGGTGCAAGCCAGGCCTCAAACCACGAGAAGCTCCAGCCCAAGTATCAGCCAAAATGCAGCCCACATCCTGGAGAATATCAAGAGCAGGGGGTGGTGCAAGCCAGGCCTCAAACCACGAGAAGCTCCAGCCCAAAATGCAGCCAAAATCCAGCCCACATCTGGGAGATTCTCAAGAGCAGGGGGTGGAGCAAGCCAGGCCTCAAACCACGAGAAGCTCCAGCCCAAAAGGCAGCCAAAATCCAGCCCACCTCCGGGAGAATCTCAAGAGCAGGGGGTGGAGCAAGCCAGGCCTCAAACCATGAGAAGCTCCATCCCAAAAGGCAGCCAAAATGCAGCCCACATCCGGGACAATTTCAAGAGCAGGGGGTGGAGCAAGCCAGGCCTCAAACCACGAGAATCTCCAGCCCAAGTATCAGCCAAAATGCAGCCCACATCCGGGAGAATATCAAGAGCAGGGGGTGGTGCAAGCCAGGCCTCAAACCACGAGAAGCTCCAGCCCAAAATGCAGACAAAATCCAGCCCACATCCGGGAGATTCTCAAGAGCAGGGGGTGGAGCAAGCCAGGCCTTCAACCTCGAGAAGCTCCAGCCCAAAATGCAGCCAAAATCCAGCCCACATCTGGGAGATTCTCAAGAGCAGGGGGTCGAGCAAGGCAGGCCTCAAACCACGAGAAGCTCCAGCCCAAAAGGCAGCCAAAATGCAGCCCACATCCGGGAGAATCTCAAGAGCAGGGGGTGGAACAAGCCAGGCCTCAAACCTCGAGAAGCTCCAGCCCAAAAGGCAGCAAAAATGCAGCCCACATCCGGGAGAATCTCATGAGCAGGGGGTGGAGCAAGCCAGGCCCCAAACCACGAGAATCTCCAGCCCAAGTATGAGCCAAAATGCAGCCCACATCCGGGAGAATCTCAAGAGCAGGGGGTGGAGCAAGCCAGGCCTCAAACCACGAGAAGCTCCAGCACAAAAGGCAGCCAAAATCCAGCCCACCTCCGGGAGAATCTCAAGAGCAGGGGGTGGAGCAAGCCAGGCCTCAAACCACAAGAAGCTCCAGCCCAAGAATCACCCAGAATGCAGCCCACATCCGGGAGAATCTCAAGAGCAGGGGGTGCAGCAAGCCAGGCCTCAAACCTCGAGAAGCTCCAGCCCGAAAGGCAGCCAAAATGCAGCCCACATCTGGGAGAATCTCAAGAGCAGGGGGTGGAGCAAGCCAGGCCTCAAACCACGAGTAGCTCCAGCCCAAAAAGCCACCAAAATGCAGCCCACATCCGGGACAATTTCAAGAGCAGGGGGTGGAGCAAGCCAGGCCTCAAACCACGAGAATCTCCAGCCCAAGTATCAGTCAAAATGCAGCCGACATCCGGGAGAATCTCAAGAGCAGGGGGTGGAGCAAGCCAGGCCTCAAACCACGAGAAGCTCCAGCCCTAAAGGCAGCCAAAATCCAGCCCACATCCGGGTGAATCTCAAAAGCAGGGGGTGCAGCAAGCCAGGCCTCAAACCACGAGAAGCTCCAGCCCAAAAGGCAGCCAAAATCCAGCCCACATCCGGGAGAATATCAAGAGTAGGGGGTGGAGTAAGCCAGGCCATAAACCACGAGAAGCTCCAGCCCAAAAGGCAGCCAAAATGCAGCCCACATCCAGGAGAATCTCAAGAGCAGGGGGTGGAGCAAGCCAGGAGTCAAACCACGAGAAGCTCCAGCCCAAGTATCAGTCAAAATGCAGCCGACATCCGGGAGAATCTCAAGAGCAGGGGGTGGAGCAAGCCAGGCCTCAAACCACGAGAAGCTCCAGCCCTAAAGGCAGCCAAAATCCAGCCCACATCCGGGAGAATCTCAAGAGCAGGGGGTGCAGCAAGCCAGGCCTCAAACCACAAGAAGCTCCAGCCCAAAATGCAGCCAAAATGCAGCCCAACTCCGGGAGAATCTCAAGAGCAGGGGGTGGAGCAAGCCAGGCCTCAAACCACGAGAAGCTCCAGCCCAAAAAGCCACCAAAATGCAGCCCACATCCGGGACAATTTCAAGAGCAGGGGGTGGAGCAAGCCAGGCCTCAAACCTCGAGAAGCTCCAGCCCAAGTATCAGCCAAAATGCAGCCCACATCCGCGAGCATATGAAGAGCAGGGGGTGGAGCAAGCCAGGCCTCAAACCACAAGAAGCTCCAGCCCAAAATGCAGCCAAAATCCAGCCCACATCCGGGAGATTCTCAAGAGCAGAGGGTGGAGCAAGGCAGGCCTCAAACCACGAGAAGCTCCAACCCAAAATGCAGCCAAAATCCAGCCCACATCCGGGACAATTTCAAGAGCAGGGGGTGGAGCAAGCCAGGCCTCAAACCATGAGAAGCTCCAGCCCAAAAGGCAGCCAAAATCCAGCCCACATCCGGGAGAATCTCAAGAGCAGGGGGTGGAGCAAGCCAGGCCTCAAACCACGAGAAGCTCCAGCCCAAAAGGCAGCCAAAATGCAGCCCACATCCGGGAGAATCTCAAGAGCAGGGGGTGGAGCAAGCCAGGCCTCAAACCACGAGAAGCTCCAGCCCAAAATGTAGCCAAAAGCCAGCCCACATCCGGGAGAATCTCAAGAGCAGGGGGTGGAGGAAGCCAGGCCTCCAACCACGAGAAGCTCCAGCCCAAGTATCAGCCAAAATGCAGCCCACCTCCAGGAGCATATGAAGAGCAGGGTGTGGAGCAAGCCAGGCCTCAAACCACGAGAAGCTCCAGCCCAAAATGCAGCCAAAATCCAGCCTACATCCGGGAGATTCTCAAGAGCAGGGGGTGGAGCAAGCCAGGCCTCAAACCTCGAGAAGCTCCAGCCCAAAAGGCAGCCAAAATCCAGCCCACACCCGGGAGAAACTCAAGACCAGGGGGTGGAGCAAGCCAGGCCACAAACCACGAGAAGCTCCAGCCCAAAAGGCAGCCAAAATGCAGCCCACCTCCGGGAGAATCTCAAGAGCAGGGGGTGGAGCACGCCAGGCCTCAAACCATGAGAAGCTCCAGCCCAAAATGCAGCCAAAATCTAGCCCACATCCGGGAGAATCTCAAGAGCAGGGAGTGGAGCAAGCCAGGCCTCAAACCACGAGAAGCTCCAGCCCAAAAGGCAGCCAAAATCCAGCCCAAATCCAGGAGAATTTCAAGAGCAGGGGGTGGAGCAAGCCAGGCCTCAAACCACGAGAAGCTCCAGCCCAAAAGGCAGCCAAAATACAGCCCACATCCAGGAGAATCTCAAGAGCAGGGGGTGGAGCAAGCCAGGCCTCAAACCACGAGAAGCTCCAGCCCAAAAGACAGCCAAAATCCAGCCCACATCCGGGAGAATCTCAAGAGCAGGGGGTGGAGCAAGCCAGGCCTCAAACCACGAGAAGCTCCAGCCCAAAATTCAGCCAAAATCCAGCCCACATCCGGGAGATTCTCAAGAGCAGGGGGTGGAGCAAGCCAGGCCTCAAACCACGAGAAGCTCCAGCCCAAAATGCAGCCAAAATGCAGCCCACATGCGGGACAATTTAAAGAGCAGGGGGTGGATCAAGCCAGGCCCCATACCACGAGAATCTCCAGCCCAAGTATCAGCCAAAATGCTGCCCACATCCGGGAGAATATCAAGAGCAGGGGGTGGAGCAAGCCAGGCCTCAAAATACGAGAAGCTCCAGCCCAAAAGGCAGCCAAAATCCAGCCCACATCCGGGAGAATATCAAGAGTAGGAGGTGGAGCAAGCCAGGCCTCAAACCACGAGAAGCTCCAGCCCAAAATGCAGCCAAAATCCAGCCCACCTCTGGGAGAATCTCAAGAGCAGGGGGTGGAGCAAGCCAGGCCTCAAACCACGAGAAGCTCCAGCCCAAAATGCAGCCAAAATGCAGGCCACCTCCGGGAGAATCTCAAGAGCAGGGGGTGGAGCAAGCCAGGCCTCAAACCACGAGAAGCTCCAGCCCAAAAAGCAGCCAAAATGCAGCCCACATTTAAAAGAATATGAAGAGCAGGGGGTGGAGCACGCCAGGCCTCAAACCACGAGAAGCTCCAGCCCAAAAGGCAGCCAAAATCTAGCCCACATCCCTGAGAATCTCAAGAGCAGGGGGTGGAGCAAGCCAGGCCTCAAACCTCGAGAAGCTCCAGCCCAAAATGCAGCCAAAATCCAGCCCACATCTGGGAGAATCTCAAGAGTAGGAGGTGGAGCAAGCCAGGCCTCAAACCACGAGAAGCTCCAGCCCAAAAGGCAGCCAAAATGCAGCCCACATCCGGGAGAATCTCAAGAGCGGTGGGTGGAGCAAGCCAGGCCTCAAACCACGAGAAGCTCAAGCCCAAAAGGCAGCCAAAATGCAGGCCACATCCGGGAGAATCTCAAGAGTAGGGGGTCGAGCAAGCCAGGCCTCAAACCACGAGAAGCTCCAGCCCAAAAGGCAGCCAAAATGCAGCCCACATCCGGGAGAATCTCAAGAGCAGGGGGTGGAGCAAGCCAGGCCTCAAACCACGAGAAGCTCCAGCCCAAAATGTAGCCAAAATGCAGCCCACATCCGGGAGAATCTCAAGAGCAGGGGGTGGAGCAAGGCAGGCCTCAAACCTCGAGAAGCTCCAGCCCAAAAGGCAGCCAAAATGCAGCCCACATCCGGGAGAATCTCAAGAGCGGTGGGTGGAGCAAGCCAGGCCTCAAACCACGAGAACCTCCAGACCAAAAGGCAGCCAAAATGCAGGCCACATCCGGGAGAATCTCAAGAGTAGGGGGTCGAGCAAGCCAGGCCTCAAACCACGAGAAGCTCCAGCCCAAAAGGCAGCCAAAATCCAGCCCACATCCGGGAGAATCTCAAGAACAGGGGGTGGAGCAAGCCAGGCCTCAAACCACGAGAAGCTCCAGCCCAAAAGGCAGCCAAAATGCAGCCCACATCCGGGAGAATCTCAAGAGCGGTGGGTGGAGCAAGCCAGGCCTCAAACCACGAGAACCTCCAGCCCAAAAGGCAGCCAAAATGCAGCCCACATCCAAAGGAATATGAAGAGGAGGGGGTGGAGCACGCCAGGCCTCAAACCACGAGAAGCTCCAGCCCAAAATTCAGCCAAAATGCAGCCCACATCCAAAGGAATATGAAGAGGAGGGGGTGGAGCACGCCAGGCCTCAAACCACGAGAAGCTCCAGCCCAAAATTCAGCCAAAATCCAGCCCACATCCGGGAGATTCTCAAGAGCAGGGGGTGGAGCAAGCCAGGCCTCAA
This sequence comes from Rhynochetos jubatus, assembly GCA_027574665.1. Lineage (NCBI taxonomy): Eukaryota > Metazoa > Chordata > Aves > Eurypygiformes > Rhynochetidae > Rhynochetos > Rhynochetos jubatus. The sequence goes on along the minus strand of JAQBHY010000096.1, from coordinate 648,573 downwards.
ACCACGAGAAGCTCCAGCCCAAAATGCAGCCAAAATGCAGCCCACATCCGGGACAATTTAAAGAGCAGGGGGTGGATCAAGCCAGGCCCCAAACCACGAGAATCTCCAGCCCAAGTATCATCCAAAATGCTGCCCACATCCGGGAGAATCTCAAGAGCAGGGGGTGGAGCAAGCCAGGCCTCAAACCTCGAGAAACTCCAGCCCAAAATGCAGCCAAAATCCAGCCCACATCCGGGAGAATCTCAAGAGTAGGAAGTGGAGCAAGCCAGGCCTCAAACCACGAGAAGCTCCAGCCCAAAAGGCAGCCAAAATCCAGCCCACATCCGGGAGAATCTCAAGAGCGGTGGGTGGAGCAAGCCAGGCCTCAAACCACGAGAAGCTCAAGCCCAAAAGGCAGCCAAAATGCAGCCCACATCCGGGAGAATCTCAAGAGTAGGGGGTCGAGCAAGCCAGGCCTCAAACCACGAGAAGCTCCAGCCCAAAAGGCAGCCAAAATGCAGCCCACATCTGGGAGAATCTCAAGAGCAGGGGGTGGAGCAAGCCAGGCCTCAAACCACGAGAAGCTCCAGCCCAAAAGGCAGCCAAATTGCAGCCCACATCCAGGAGAATCTCAAGAGCAGGGGGTGGAGCAAGCCAGTCCTCAAACCACGAGAAGCTCCAGCCCAAAAGGCAGCCAAAATCCAGCCCACATTTAAAAGAATATGAAGAGCAGGGGGTGGAGCAAGCCAGGCCTCAAACCACGAGAAGCTCCAGCATAAAAAGTAGCCAAAATGCAGCCCACATCCGGGAGAATATCAAGAGCAGGGGGTGCAGCACGCCAGGCCTCAAACCACAAGAAGCTCCAGCCCAAAATGCAGCCAAAATGCAGCAGACGTCCGGGAGAATCTCAAGAGCAGGGGGTGGAGCAAGCCAGGCCTCAAACCACGAGAAGCTCCAGCCCAAAAGGCAGCCAAAATGCAGCCCACCTCCGGGAGAATCTCAAGAGCAGGGGGTGGAGCAAGCCAGGCCTCAAACTACGAGAAGCTCCAGCCCAAAAGGCAGCCAAAATCCAGCCCTACATCTGGGAGAATCTCAAGAGCAGGGGGTGGAGCAAGCCAGGCCTCAAGCCTCGAGAAGCTCCAGCCCAAAAGGCAGCCAAAATCCAGCCCACATCCAGGAGAATCTGAAGAGCAGGGGGTGGAGCAAGCCAGGCCTCAAACCACGAGAAGCTCCAGCCCAAAACGCAGCGAAAATGCAGGCCACATCCAGGAGAATATCAAGAGCAGGGGGTGCAGCACGCCAGGCCTCAAACCACAAGAAGCTCCAGCCCAAAAGGCAGCCAAAATGCAGCCCACATCCGGGAGAATATCAAGAGCAGGGGGTGGAGCAAGCCAGGCCTCAAACCACGAGAAGCTCCAGCCCAAAAGGCAGCCAAAATCCAGCCCACCTCCGGGAGAATCTCAAGAGCAGGGGGTGGAGCAAGCCAGGCCTCAAACCACGAGAAGCTCCAGCCCAAAATGCAGCCAAAATCCAGCCCACCTCCGGGAGAATCTCAAGAGCAGGGGGTGGAGCAAGCCAGGCCTCAAACCACGAGAAGCTCCAGCCCAAAAGGCAGTCAAAATGCAGCTCACATCGGGGAGAATCTCAAGAGCAGGGGGTGGAGCAAGCCAGGTCTCAAACCACGAGAAGCTCCAGCCCAAAAGGCAGCCAAAATCCAGCCCTACATCTGGGAGAATCTCAAGAGCAGGGGGTGGAGCAAGCCAGGCCTCAAACCACGAGAAGCTCCAGCCCAAAATGCAGCGAAAATCCAGCCCACATCCGGGAGAATCTCAAGAGCAGGGGGTCGAGCAAGGCAGGCCTCAAACCACGAGAAGCTCCAGCCCAAAAGGCAGCCAAAATGCAGCCCACATCCGGGAGAATCTCAAGAGCAGGGGTTGGAGCAAGCCAGGCCTCAAACCTCGAGAAGCTCCAGCCCAAAAGGCAGCCAAAATGCAGGCCACATCCGGGAGAATCTCAACAGCAGGGGGTCGAGCAAGCCAGGCCTCAAACCACGAGAAGCTCCAGCCCAAAAGGCAGCCAAAATCCAGCCCACCTCCGGGAGAATCTCAAGAGCAGGGGGTGGAGCAAGCCAGGCCTCAAACCTCGAGAAGCTCCAGCCCAAAAGGCAGCTAAAATCCAGCCCACATCCGGGAGAATATCAAGAGCAGGGGGTGGAGCAAGCCAGGCCTCAAACCACGAGAAGCTCCAGCCCAAGTATCAGCCAAAATGCAGCCCACATCCAGGAGCATATGAAAAGCAGGGGGTGGAGCAAGCCAGGCCTCAAACCACGAGAAGCTCCAGCCCAAAATGCAGCCAAAATGCAGCCCACATCCGGGAGATTCTCAAGAGCAGGGGGTGGAGCAAGCCAGGCCTCAAACCACGAGAAGCTCCAGCCCAAAATGCAGCCAAAATGCAGCCCACATCCGGGACAATTTAAAGAGCAGGGGGTGGATCAAGCCAGGCCCCAAACCACGAGAATCTCCAGCCCAAGTATCAGCCAAAATGCTGCCCACATCCGGGAGAATATCAAGAGCAGGGGGTGGAGCAAGGCAGGCCTCAAACCACGAGAAGCTCCAGCCCAAAAGGCAGCCAAAATCCAGCCCACATCCGGGAGAATATCAAGAGTAGGAGGTGGAGCAAGCCAGGCCTCAAACCACGAGAAGCTCCAGCCCAAAAGGCAGCCAAAATCCAGCCCACCTCCGGGAGAATCTCAAGAGCAGGGGGTGGAGCAAGCCAGGCCTCAAACCACGGGAAGCTCCAGCCCAAGTATCAGCCAAAATGCAGCCCACATCCGGGAGAATATCAAGAGCAGGGGGTGGTGCAAGCCAGGCCTCAAACCACGAGAAGCTCCAGCCCAAAATGCAGACAAAATCCAGCCCACTTCCGGGAGATTCTCAAGAGCAGGGGGTGGAGCAAGCCAGGCCTCAAACCTCGAGAAGCTCCAGCCCAAAATGCAGCCAAAATCCAGCCCACATCTGGGAGATTCTCAAGAGCAGGGGGTGGAGCATACCAGGCCTCAAACCACGAGAAGCTCCAGCCCAAAAGGCAGCCAAATGCAGCCCACATCCGGGAGAATCTCAAGAGCAGGGGGTGGAGCAAGCCAGGCCTCAAACCACGAGAAGCTCCAGCCCAAAATGCAGCGAAAATCCAGCCCACATCCGGGAGATTCTCAAGAGCAGGGGGTGGAGCAAGCCAGGCCTCAAACCTCGAGAAGCTCCAGCCCAAAAGGCAGCCAAAATGCAGCCCACATCCGGGAGAATCTCAAGAGCAGGGTGTGGAGCAAGGCAGGCCTCAAACCACGAGAAGCTCCAGCCCAAAAGGCAGCCAAAATGCAGCCCACATCCGGGAGAATCTCAACAGCAGGGGGTGGAGAAAGCCGGGCCTCAAACCACGAGAAGCTCCAGCCCAAAATGTAGCCAAAATGCAGCCCACATCCGGGAGATTCTCAAGAGCAAGGGGTGGAGCAAGCCAGGCCTCAAACCTCGAGAACCTCCAGCCCAAAAGGCAGCCAAAATGCAGCCCACATCCGGGAGAATCTCAAGAGCAGGGGGTGGAGCAAGCCAGGCCTCAAACCACGAGAAGATCCAGCCCAAAAAGCCACCAAAATGCAGCCCACATCCGGGACAATTTCAAGAGCAGGGGGTGGAGCAAGCCAGGCCCCAAACCACGAGAATCTCCAGCCCAAGTATCAGTCAAAATGCAGCCCACATCCGGGAGAATCTCAAGAGCAGGGGGTGGAGCAAGGCAGGCCTCAAACCACGAGAAGCTCCAGCCCAAAAGGCAGCCAAAATCCAGCCCACATCCAGGAGAATTTCAAGAGCAAGGGGTGGAGCAAGCCAGGCCTCAAATCACGAGAAGCTCCAGCCCAAGTATCAGCCAAAATGCAGCCCACATCCAGGAGCATATGAAGAGCAGGGTGTGGAGCAAGCCAGGCCTCAAACCACGAGAAGCTCCAGCCCAAAATGCAGCGAAAATCCAGCCCACATCCGGGAGATTCTCAACAGCAGGGGGTGGAGCAAGCCAGGCCTCAAACCTCGAGAAGCTCCATTCCAAAATGCAGCCAAAATCCAGCCCACATCCGGGAGATTCTCAAGAGCAGGGGGTGGAGCAAGCCAGGCCTCAAACCTCGAGAAGCTCCAGCCCAAAAGGCAGCCAAAATGCAGCCCACATCCGGGAGAATCTCAAGAGCAGGGTGTGGAGCAAGGCAGGCCTCAAACCACGAGAAGCTCCAGCCCAAAAGGCAGCCAAAATGCAGCCCACATCCGGGAGAATCTCAACAGCAGGGGGTGGAGAAAGCCGGGCCTCAAACCACGAGAAGCTCCAGCCCAAAATGTAGCCAAAATGCAGCCCACATCCGGGAGAATCTCAAGAGCAGGGGGTGGAGCAAGCCAGGCCCCAAACCATGAAAAGCTCCAGCCCAAAATGCAGCCAACATCCAGCCCACATCCGGGAGATTCTCAAGAGCAGGGGGTGGAGCAAGCCAGGCCTCAAACCTCTAGAAGCTCCAGCCCAAAAGGCAGCCAAAATGCAGCCCACATCCGGGAGAATCTCAAGAGCAGTGCGTGGAGCAAGCCAGGCCTCAAACCACGAGAAGCTCCAGCCCAAAATGCAGCCAAAATGCAGGCCACATCCGGGAGAATATCAAGAGTAGGAAGTGGAGCAAGCCAGGCCTCAAACCACGAGAAGCTCCAGCCCAAAAGGCAGCCAAAATGCAGCCCACATCCGGGAGAATCTCAAGAGCAGTGGGTGGAGAAAGCCAGGCCTCAAACCACGAGAAGCTCCAGCCCAAAATGCAGCCAAAATGCAGGACACATCCGGGAGAATCTCAAGAGGAGGGGGTGGAGCACGCCAGGCCTCAAACCACGAGAAGCTCCAGCCCAAGATTCAGCCAGGATGCAGCCCACATCCGGGAGAATCTCAAGAGCAGGGGTTGGAGCAAGGCAGGCCTCAAACCACGAGAATCTCCAGCTCAAAATGTAGCCAAAATCCAGCCCACATCCGGGAGAATATCAAGAGCAGGGGGTGGAGCAAGCCAGGCCTCAAACCACGGGAAGCTCCAGCCCAAGTATCAGCCAAAATGCAGCCCACATCCGGGAGAATATCAAGAGCAGGGGGTGGTGCAAGCCAGGCCTCAAACCACGAGAAGCTCCAGCCCAAAATGCAGACAAAATCCAGCCCACTTCCGGGAGATTCTCAAGAGCAGGGGTTGGAGCAAGCCAGGCCTCAAACCTCGAGAAGCTCCAGCCCAAAATGCAGCCAAAATCCAGCCCACATCTGGGAGATTCTCAAGAGCAGGGGGTGGAGCATACCAGGCCTCAAACCACGAGAAGCTCCAGCCCAAAAGGCAGCCAAATGCAGCCCACATCCGGGAGAATCTCAAGAGCAGGGGGTGGAGCAAGCCAGGCCTCAAACCACGAGAAGCTCCAGCCCAAAATGCAGCGAAAATCCAGCCCACATCCGGGAGAATCTCAAGAGCAGGGGGTGGAGCAAGGCAGGCCTCAAACCACGAGAAGCTCCAGCCCAAAAGGCAGCCAAAATGCAGCCCACATCCGGGAGAATCTCAAGAGCAGGGGGTGGAACAAGCCAGGCCTCAAACCTCGAGAAGCTCCAGCCCAAAAGGCAGCAAAAATGCAGCCCACATCCGGTAGAATCTCATGAGCAGGGGTTGGAGCAAGCCAGGCCTCAAACCACGAGAAGCTCCAGCCCAAAAGACAGCCAAAATGCAGCCCACATCCGGGACAATTTCAAGAGCAGGGGGTGCAGCAATCCAGGCCCCAAACCACGAGAATCTCCAGCCCAAGTATGAGCCAAAATGCAGCCCACATTCGGGAGAATCTCAAGAGCAGGGGGTGGAGCAAGCCAGGCTTCAAACCACGAGAATCTCCAGCCCAAAAGGCAGCCAAAATGCAGGCCCACCTCCGGAAGAATCTCAAGAGCAGGGTGTGGAGCAAGCCAGGCCTCAAACCTCGAGAATTTCCAGCCCAAAAGGCAGCCAAAATCCAGCCCACATCCGGGAGAATATCAAGAGTAGGAGGTGGAGCAAGCCAGGCCTCAAACCTCGAGAAGCTCCAGCCCAAAATGCAGCCAAAATCCAGCCCACATCCATGAGATTCTCAAGAGCAGGGGGTGGAGCAAGCCAGGCCTCAAACCTCGAGAAGCTCCAGCCCAAAAGGCAGCCAAAAAGCAGCCCACCTCCGGGAGAATCTCAAGAGCAGGGGGTGGAGCAAGCCAGGCCCCAAACCACGAGAATCTCCAGCCCAAGTATGAGCCAAAATGCAGCCCACATCCGGGGGAATATCAAGAGCAGGGGGTGGAGCAAGGCAGGCCTCAAACCTCGAGAAGCTCCAGCCCAAGTATCAGCCAAAATGCAGCCCACATCCAGGAGCATATGAAGAGCAGGGTGTGGAGCAAGCCAGGCCTCAAACCACGAGAAGCTCCAGCCCAAAAGGCAGCCAAAATCCAGCCCACATCCGGGAGAATCTCAAGAGCAGGGGGTGGAGCAAGCCAGGCTTCAAACCACGAGAAGCTCCAGCCCAAAAGGCAGCCAAAAAGCAGCCCACCTCCGGGAGAATCTCAAGAGCAGGGTATGGAGCAAGCCAGGCCTCAAACCTCGAGAAGCTCCAGCCCAAAAGGCAGCCAAAAAGCAGCCCACCTCCGGGAGAATCTCAAGAGCAGGGTATGGAGCAAGCCAGGCCTCAAACCTCGAGAAGCTCCAGCCCAAAATGCAGCCAAAATGCAGCCCACATCCGGGAGAATATCAAGAGTAGGAGGTGGAGCAAGCCAGGCCTCAAACCTCGAGAAGCTCCAGCCCAAAAGGCAGCCAAAATCCAGCACCCATCCGGGAGATTATCAAGAGCAAGGGGTGGAGCAAGCCAGGCCTCAAACCTCGAGAACCTCCAGCCCAAAAGGCAGCCAAAATGCAGCCCACATCCGGGAGAATCTCAAGAGCAGGGGGTGGAGCAAGGCAGGCCTCAAACCACGAGAAGCTCCAGCCCAAAAGGCAGCCAAAATCCAGCCCACATCCAGGAGAATTTCAAGAGCAAGGGGTGGAGCAAGCCAGGCCTCAAATCACGAGAAGCTCCAGCCCAAGTATCAGCCAAAATGCAGCCCACATCCAGGAGCATATGAAGAGCAGGGTGTGGAGCAAGCCAGGCCTCAAACCACGAGAAGCTCCAGCCCAAAATGCAGCGAAAATCCAGCCCACATCCGGGAGATTCTCAACAGCAGGGGGTGGAGCAAGCCAGGCCTCAAACCTCGAGAAGCTCCAGTCCAAAATGCAGCCAAAATCCAGCCCACATCCGGGAGATTCTCAAGAGCAGGGGGTGGAGCAAGCCAGGCCTCAAACCTCGAGAAGCTCCAGCCCAAAAGGCAGCCAAAATGCAGCCCACATCCGGGAGAATCTCAAGAGCAGGGGGTGGAGCAAGCCAGGCCTCAAACCACGAGAAGCTCCAGCCCAAAAGGCAGCCAAAATGCAGCCCACATCCGGGAGAATCTCAACAGCAGGGGGTGGAGCAAGCCAGGCCTCAAACCACGAGAATCTCCAGCCCAAAAGGCAGCCAAAATGCAGCCCACATCCGGGAGAATCTCAAGAGCAGGGGGTGGAGCAAGCCGGGCCTCAAACCACGAGAAGCTCCAGCCCAAAATGTAGCCAAAATGCAGCCCACATCCGGGAGAATCTCAAGAGCAGGGGGTGGAGCAAGCCAGGCCTCAAACCATGAAAAGCTCCAGCCCAAAATGCAGCCAACATCCAGCCCACATCCGGGAGATTCTCAAGAGGAGGGGGTGGAGCAAGCCAGGCCTCAAAGCATGAGAAGCTCCAGCCCAAAAGGCAGCCAAAATGCAGCCCACATCCGGGAGAATCTCAAGAGCAGGGGGTGGAGCAAGCCAGGCCTCAAACCACGAGAAGCTCCAGCCCAAAATGCAGCCAAAATGCAGGCCACATCCGGGAGAATCTCAAGAGCAGTGGGTGGAGAAAGCCAGGCCTCAAACCACGAGAAGCTCCAGCCCAAAATGCAGCCAAAATGCAGGACACATCCGGGAGAATCTCAAGAGGAGGGGGTGGAGCACGCCAGGCCTTAAACCACGAGAAGCTCCAGCCCAAGATTCAGCCAGGATGCAGCCCACATCCGGGAGAATCTCAAGAGCAGGGGGTGGAGCAAGGCAGGCCTCAAACCACGAGAAGCTCCAGCTCAAAATGTAGCCAAAATCCAGCCCACATCCGGGAGAATATCAAGAGCAGGGGGTGGAGCAAGCCAGGCCTCAAACCACGGGAAGCTCCAGCCCAAGTATCAGCCAAAATGCAGCCCACATCCAGGAGCATATGAAGAGCAGGATGTGGAGCAAGCCAGGCCTCAAACCACGAGAAGCTCCAGCCCAAAATGCAGCGAAAATCCAGCCCACATCCGGGAGATTCTCAACAGCAGGGGGTGGAGCAAGCCAGGCCTCAAACCTCGAGAAGCTCCAGTCCAAAATGCAGCCAAAATCCAGCCCACATCCGGGAGAATTTCAAGAGCAGGGGGTGGAGCAAGGCAGGCCTCAAACCTCGAGAAGCTCCAGCCCAAAAGGCAGCCAAAATGCAGCCCACATCCGGGAGAATCTCAAGAGCAGGGGGTGGAGCAAGCCAGGCCTCAAACCACGAGAAGCTCCAGCCCAAAAGGCAGCCAAAATGCAGCCCACATCCGGGAGAATCTCAACAGCAGGCGGTGGAGGAAGCCGGGCCTCAAACCTCGAGAATCTCCAGCCCAAAAGGCAGCCAAAATCCAGGCCACATCCAAAAGAATATGAAGAGGAGGGGGTGGAGCACGCCAGGCCTCAAACCACGAGAAGCTCCAGCCCAAGATTCACCCAGAATGCAGCCCACATCCGGGAGAATCTCAAGAGCAGGGGGTGGTGCAAGCCAGGCCTCAAACCACGAGAAGCTCCAGCCCAAGTATCAGCCAAAATGCAGCCCACATCCTGGAGAATATCAAGAGCAGGGGGTGGTGCAAGCCAGGCCTCAAACCACGAGAAGCTCCAGCCCAAAATGCAGCCAAAATCCAGCCCACATCTGGGAGATTCTCAAGAGCAGGGGGTGGAGCAAGCCAGGCCTCAAACCACGAGAAGCTCCAGCCCAAAAGGCAGCCAAAATCCAGCCCACCTCCGGGAGAATCTCAAGAGCAGGGGGTGGAGCAAGCCAGGCCTCAAACCATGAGAAGCTCCATCCCAAAAGGCAGCCAAAATGCAGCCCACATCCGGGACAATTTCAAGAGCAGGGGGTGGAGCAAGCCAGGCCTCAAACCACGAGAATCTCCAGCCCAAGTATCAGCCAAAATGCAGCCCACATCCGGGAGAATATCAAGAGCAGGGGGTGGTGCAAGCCAGGCCTCAAACCACGAGAAGCTCCAGCCCAAAATGCAGACAAAATCCAGCCCACATCCGGGAGATTCTCAAGAGCAGGGGGTGGAGCAAGCCAGGCCTTCAACCTCGAGAAGCTCCAGCCCAAAATGCAGCCAAAATCCAGCCCACATCTGGGAGATTCTCAAGAGCAGGGGGTCGAGCAAGGCAGGCCTCAAACCACGAGAAGCTCCAGCCCAAAAGGCAGCCAAAATGCAGCCCACATCCGGGAGAATCTCAAGAGCAGGGGGTGGAACAAGCCAGGCCTCAAACCTCGAGAAGCTCCAGCCCAAAAGGCAGCAAAAATGCAGCCCACATCCGGGAGAATCTCATGAGCAGGGGGTGGAGCAAGCCAGGCCCCAAACCACGAGAATCTCCAGCCCAAGTATGAGCCAAAATGCAGCCCACATCCGGGAGAATCTCAAGAGCAGGGGGTGGAGCAAGCCAGGCCTCAAACCACGAGAAGCTCCAGCACAAAAGGCAGCCAAAATCCAGCCCACCTCCGGGAGAATCTCAAGAGCAGGGGGTGGAGCAAGCCAGGCCTCAAACCACAAGAAGCTCCAGCCCAAGAATCACCCAGAATGCAGCCCACATCCGGGAGAATCTCAAGAGCAGGGGGTGGAGCAAGCCAGGCCTCAAACCACGAGAAGCTCCAGCCCTAAAGGCAGCCAAAATCCAGCCCACATCCGGGAGAATCTCAAGAGCAGGGGGTGCAGCAAGCCAGGCCTCAAACCACAAGAAGCTCCAGCCCAAAATGCAGCCAAAATGCAGCCCAACTCCGGGAGAATCTCAAGAGCAGGGGGTGGAGCAAGCCAGGCCTCAAACCACGAGAAGCTCCAGCCCAAAAAGCCACCAAAATGCAGCCCACATCCGGGACAATTTCAAGAGCAGGGGGTGGAGCAAGCCAGGCCTCAAACCTCGAGAAGCTCCAGCCCAAGTATCAGCCAAAATGCAGCCCACATCCGCGAGCATATGAAGAGCAGGGGGTGGAGCAAGCCAGGCCTCAAACCACAAGAAGCTCCAGCCCAAAATGCAGCCAAAATCCAGCCCACATCCGGGAGATTCTCAAGAGCAGAGGGTGGAGCAAGGCAGGCCTCAAACCACGAGAAGCTCCAACCCAAAATGCAGCCAAAATCCAGCCCACATCCGGGACAATTTCAAGAGCAGGGGGTGGAGCAAGCCAGGCCTCAAACCATGAGAAGCTCCAGCCCAAAAGGCAGCCAAAATCCAGCCCACATCCGGGAGAATCTCAAGAGCAGGGGGTGGAGCAAGCCAGGCCTCAAACCACGAGAAGCTCCAGCCCAAAAGGCAGCCAAAATGCAGCCCACATCCGGGAGAATCTCAAGAGCAGGGGGTGGAGCAAGCCAGGCCTCAAACCACGAGAAGCTCCAGCCCAAAATGTAGCCAAAAGCCAGCCCACATCCGGGAGAATCTCAAGAGCAGGGGGTGGAGGAAGCCAGGCCTCCAACCACGAGAAGCTCCAGCCCAAGTATCAGCCAAAATGCAGCCCACCTCCAGGAGCATATGAAGAGCAGGGTGTGGAGCAAGCCAGGCCTCAAACCACGAGAAGCTCCAGCCCAAAATGCAGCCAAAATCCAGCCTACATCCGGGAGATTCTCAAGAGCAGGGGGTGGAGCAAGCCAGGCCTCAAACCTCGAGAAGCTCCAGCCCAAAAGGCAGCCAAAATCCAGCCCACACCCGGGAGAAACTCAAGAGCAGGGGGTGGAGCAAGCCAGGCCACAAACCACGAGAAGCTCCAGCCCAAAAGGCAGCCAAAATGCAGCCCACCTCCGGGAGAATCTCAAGAGCAGGGGGTGGAGCACGCCAGGCCTCAAACCATGAGAAGCTCCAGCCCAAAATGCAGCCAAAATCTAGCCCACATCCGGGAGAATCTCAAGAGCAGGGAGTGGAGCAAGCCAGGCCTCAAACCACGAGAAGCTCCAGCCCAAAAGGCAGCCAAAATCCAGCCCAAATCCAGGAGAATTTCAAGAGCAGGGGGTGGAGCAAGCCAGGCCTCAAACCACGAGAAGCTCCAGCCCAAAAGGCAGCCAAAATACAGCCCACATCCAGGAGAATCTCAAGAGCAGGGGGTGGAGCAAGCCAGGCCTCAAACCACGAGAAGCTCCAGCCCAAAAGACAGCCAAAATCCAGCCCACATCCGGGAGAATCTCAAGAGCAGGGGGTGGAGCAAGCCAGGCCTCAAACCACGAGAAGCTCCAGCCCAAAATTCAGCCAAAATCCAGCCCACATCCGGGAGAATCTCAAGAGCAGGGGGTGGAGCAAGCCAGGCCTCAAACCACGAGAAGCTCCAGCCCAAAATGCAGCCAAAATGCAGCCCACATGCGGGACAATTTAAAGAGCAGGGGGTGGATCAAGCCAGGCCCCATACCACGAGAATCTCCAGCCCAAGTATCAGCCAAAATGCTGCCCACATCCGGGAGAATATCAAGAGCAGGGGGTGGAGCAAGCCAGGCCTCAAACCACGAGAAGCTCCAGCCCAAAAGGCAGCCAAAATCCAGCCCACATCCGGGAGAATATCAAGAGTAGGAGGTGGAGCAAGCCAGGCCTCAAACCACGAGAAGCTCCAGCCCAAAATGCAGCCAAAATCCAGCCCACCTCTGGGAGAATCTCAAGAGCAGGGGGTGGAGCAAGCCAGGCCTCAAACCACGAGAAGCTCCAGCCCAAAATGCAGCCAAAATGCAGGCCACCTCCGGGAGAATCTCAAGAGCAGGGGGTGGAGCAAGCCAGGCCTCAAACCACGAGAAGCTCCAGCCCAAAAAGCAGCCAAAATGCAGCCCACATTTAAAAGAATATGAAGAGCAGGGGGTGGAGCACGCCAGGCCTCAAACCACGAGAAGCTCCAGCCCAAAAGGCAGCCAAAATCTAGCCCACATCCCTGAGAATCTCAAGAGCAGGGGGTGGAGCAAGCCAGGCCTCAAACCTCGAGAAGCTCCAGCCCAAAATGCAGCCAAAATCCAGCCCACATCTGGGAGAATCTCAAGAGTAGGAGGTGGAGCAAGCCAGGCCTCAAACCACGAGAAGCTCCAGCCCAAAAGGCAGCCAAAATGCAGCCCACATCCGGGAGAATCTCAAGAGCGGTGGGTGGAGCAAGCCAGGCCTCAAACCACGAGAAGCTCAAGCCCAAAAGGCAGCCAAAATGCAGGCCACATCCGGGAGAATCTCAAGAGTAGGGGGTCGAGCAAGCCAGGCCTCAAACCACGAGAAGCTCCAGCCCAAAAGGCAGCCAAAATGCAGCCCACATCCGGGAGAATCTCAAGAGCAGGGGGTGGAGCAAGCCAGGCCTCAAACCACGAGAAGCTCCAGCCCAAAATGTAGCCAAAATGCAGCCCACATCCGGGAGAATCTCAAGAGCAGGGGGTGGAGCAAGGCAGGCCTCAAACCTCGAGAAGCTCCAGCCCAAAAGGCAGCCAAAATGCAGCCCACATCCGGGAGAATCTCAAGAGCGGTGGGTGGAGCAAGCCAGGCCTCAAACCACGAGAACCTCCAGACCAAAAGGCAGCCAAAATGCAGGCCACATCCGGGAGAATCTCAAGAGTAGGGGGTCGAGCAAGCCAGGCCTCAAACCACGAGAAGCTCCAGCCCAAAAGGCAGCCAAAATCCAGCCCACATCCGGGAGAATCTCAAGAACAGGGGGTGGAGCAAGCCAGGCCTCAAACCACGAGAAGCTCCAGCCCAAAATGTAGCCAAAATGCAGCCCACATCTGGGAGAATCTCAAGAGCAGGGGGTGGAGCAAGCCAGGCCTCAAATCTCGAGAAGCTCCAGCCCAAAAGGCAGCCAAAATGCAGCCCACATCCGGGAGAATCTCAAGAGCGGTGGGTGGAGCAAGCCAGGCCTCAAACCACGAGAACCTCCAGCCCAAAAGGCAGCCAAAATGCAGCCCACATCCAAAGGAATATGAAGAGGAGGGGGTGGAGCACGCCAGGCTTCAAACCACGAGAAGCTCCAGCCCAAAATTCAGCCAAAATGCAGCCCACATCCAAAGGAATATGAAGAGGAGGGGGTGGAGCACGCCAGGCCTCAAACCACGAGAAGCTCCAGCCCAAAATTCAGCCAAAATCCAGCCCACATCCGGGAGATTCTCAAGAGCAGGGGGTGGAGCAAGCCAGGCCTCAAACCACGAGAAGCTCCAGCCCAAAATGCAGCCAAAATGCAGCCCACATCCGGGACAATTTAAAGAGCAGGGGGTGGATCAAGCCAGGCCCCAAACCACGAGAATCTCCAGCCCAAGTATCATCCAAAATGCTGCCCACATCCGGGAGAATCTCAAGAGCAGGGGGTGGAGCAAGCCAGGCCTCAAACCTCGAGAAACTCCAGCCCAAAATGCAGCCAAAATCCAGCCCACATCCGGGAGAATCTCAAGAGTAGGAAGTGGAGCAAGCCAGGCCTCAAACCACGAGAAGCTCCAGCCCAAAAGGCAGCCAAAATCCAGCCCACATCCGGGAGAATCTCAAGAGCGGTGGGTGGAGCAAGCCAGGCCTCAAACCACGAGAAGCTCAAGCCCAAAAGGCAGCCAAAATGCAGCCCACATCCGGGAGAATCTCAAGAGTAGGGGGTCGAGCAAGCCAGGCCTCAAACCACGAGAAGCTCCAGCCCAAAAGGCTGCCAAAATGCAGCCCACATCTGGGAGAATCTCAAGAGCAGGGGGTGGAGCAAGCCAGGCCTCAAACCACGAGAAGCTCCAGCCCAAAAGGCAGCCAAATTGCAGCCCACATCCAGGAGAATCTCAAGAGCAGGGGGTGGAGCAAGCCAGTCCTCAAACCACGAGAAGCTCCAGCCCAAAAGGCAGCCAAAATCCAGCCCACATTTAAAAGAATATGAAGAGCAGGGGGTGGAGCAAGCCAGGCCTCAAACCACGAGAAGCTCCAGCATAAAAAGTAGCCAAAATGCAGCCCACATCCGGGAGAATATCAAGAGCAGGGGGTGCAGCACGCCAGGCCTCAAACCACAAGAAGCTCCAGCCCAAAATGCAGCCAAAATGCAGCAGACGTCCGGGAGAATCTCAAGAGCAGGGGGTGGAGCAAGCCAGGCCTCAAACCACGAGAAGCTCCAGCCCAAAAGGCAGCCAAAATGCAGCCCACCTCCGGGAGAATCTCAAGAGCAGGGGGTGGAGCAAGCCAGGCCTCAAACTACGAGAAGCTCCAGCCCAAAAGGCAGCCAAAATCCAGCCCTACATCTGGGAGAATCTCAAGAGCAGGGGGTGGAGCAAGCCAGGCCTCAAGCCTCGAGAAGCTCCAGCCCAAAAGGCAGCCAAAATCCAGCCCACATCCAGGAGAATCTGAAGAGCAGGGGGTGGAGCAAGCCAGGCCTCAAACCACGAGAAGCTCCAGCCCAAAACGCAGCGAAAATGCAGGCCACATCCAGGAGAATATCAAGAGCAGGGGGTGCAGCACGCCAGGCCTCAAACCACAAGAAGCTCCAGCCCAAAAGGCAGCCAAAATGCAGCCCACATCCGGGAGAATATCAAGAGCAGGGGGTGGAGCAAGCCAGGCCTCAAACCACGAGAAGCTCCAGCCCAAAAGGCAGCCAAAATCCAGCCCACCTCCGGGAGAATCTCAAGAGCAGGGGGTGGAGCAAGCCAGGCCTCAAACCACGAGAAGCTCCAGCCCAAAATGCAGCCAAAATCCAGCCCACCTCCGGGAGAATCTCAAGAGCAGGGGGTGGAGCAAGCCAGGCCTCAAACCACGAGAAGCTCCAGCCCAAAAGGCAGTCAAAATGCAGCTCACATCGGGGAGAATCTCAAGAGCAGGGGGTGGAGCAAGCCAGGTCTCAAACCACGAGAAGCTCCAGCCCAAAAGGCAGCCAAAATCCAGCCCTACATCTGGGAGAATCTCAAGAGCAGGGGGTGGAGCAAGCCAGGCCTCAAACCACGAGAAGCTCCAGCCCAAAATGCAGCGAAAATCCAGCCCACATCCGGGAGAATCTCAAGAGCAGGGGGTCGAGCAAGGCAGGCCTCAAACCACGAGAAGCTCCAGCCCAAAAGGCAGCCAAAATGCAGCCCACATCCGGGAGAATCTCAAGAGCAGGGGTTGGAGCAAGCCAGGCCTCAAACCTCGAGAAGCTCCAGCCCAAAAGGCAGCCAAAATGCAGGCCACATCCGGGAGAATCTCAACAGCAGGGGGTCGAGCAAGCCAGGCCTCAAACCACGAGAAGCTCCAGCCCAAAAGGCAGCCAAAATCCAGCCCACCTCCGGGAGAATCTCAAGAGCAGGGGGTGGAGCAAGCCAGGCCTCAAACCTCGAGAAGCTCCAGCCCAAAAGGCAGCTAAAATCCAGCCCACATCCGGGAGAATATCAAGAGCAGGGGGTGGAGCAAGCCAGGCCTCAAACCACGAGAAGCTCCAGCCCAAGTATCAGCCAAAATGCAGCCCACATCCAGGAGCATATGAAAAGCAGGGGGTGGAGCAAGCCAGGCCTCAAACCACGAGAAGCTCCAGCCCAAAATGCAGCCAAAATGCAGCCCACATCCGGGAGATTCTCAAGAGCAGGGGGTGGAGCAAGCCAGGCCTCAAACCACGAGAAGCTCCAGCCCAAAATGCAGCCAAAATGCAGCCCACATCCGGGACAATTTAAAGAGCAGGGGGTGGATCAAGCCAGGCCCCAAACCACGAGAATCTCCAGCCCAAGTATCAGCCAAAATGCTGCCCACATCCGGGAGAATATCAAGAGCAGGGGGTGGAGCAAGCCAGGCCTCAAAATACGAGAAGCTCCAGCCCAAAAGGCAGCCAAAATCCAGCCCACATCCGGGAGAATATCAAGAGTAGGAGGTGGAGCAAGCCAGGCCTCAAACCACGAGAAGCTCCAGCCCAAAAGGCAGCCAAAATCCAGCCCACATCCGGGAGAATCTCAAGAGCAGGGGGTGGAGCAAGCCAGGCCTCAAACCACGAGAAGCTCCAGCCCAAAAGGCAGCCAAAATCCAGCCCACCTCCGGGAGAATCTCAAGAGCAGGGGGTGGAGCAAGCCAGGCCTCAAACCACGAGAAGCTCCAGCCCAAAAGGCAGCCAAAATGCAGCCCACATTTAAAAGAATATGAAGAGCAGGGGGTGGAGCACGCCAGGCCTCAAACCACGAGAAGCTCCAGCCCAAAAGGCAGCCAAAATCTAGCCCACATCTGGGAGAATCTCAAGAGCAGGGGGTGGAGCAAGCCAGGCCTCAAACCTCGAGAAACTCCAGCACAAAATGCAGCCAAAATCCAGCCCACATCCGGGAGAATCTCAAGAGTAGGAGGTGGAGCAAGCCAGGCCTCAAACCACGAGAAGCTCCAGCCCAAAAGGCAGCCAAAATGCAGCCCACATCCGGGAGAATCTCAAGAGCGGTGGGTGGAGCAAGCCAGGCCTCAAACCACGAGAAGCTCAAGCCCAAAAGGCAGCCAAAATGCAGCCCACATCCGGGAGAATCTCAAGAGTAGGGGGTCGAGCAAGCCAGGCCTCAAACCACGAGAAGCTCCAGCCCAAAAGGCAGCCAAAATGCAGCCCACATCTGGGAGAATCTCAAGAGCAGGGGGTGGAGCAAGCCAGGCCTCAAACCACGAGAAGCTCCAGCCCAAAAGGCAGCCAAGTTGCAGCCCACATCCAGGAGAATCTCAAGAGCAGGGGGTGGAGCAAGCCAGGCCTCAAACCACGAGAAGCTCCAGCCCAAAAGGCAGCCAAAATCCAGCCCACATTTAAAAGAATATGAAGAGCAGGGGGTGGAGCAAGCCAGGCCTCAAACCACGAGAAGCTCCAGCATAAAAAGTAGCCAAAATGCAGCCCACATCCGGGAGAATATCAAGAGCAGGGGGTGCAGCACGCCAGGCCTCAAACCACAAGAAGCTCCAGCCCAAAATGCAGCGAAAATGCAGCAGACGTCCGGGAGAATCTCAAGAGCAGGGGGTGGAGCAAGCCAGGCCTCAAACCACGAGAAGCTCCAGCCCAAAAGGCAGCCAAAATGCAGCCCACCTCCGGGAGAATCTCAAGAGCAGGGGGTGGAGCAAGCCAGGCCTCAAACCACGAGAAGCTCCAGCCCAAAAGGCAGCCAAAATCCAGCCCTACATCTGGGAGAATCTCAAGAGCAGGGGGTGGAGCAAGCCAGGCCTCAAGCCTCGAGAAGCTCCAGCCCAAAAGGCAGCCAAAATCCAGCCCACATCCAGGAGAATCTCAAGAGCAGGGGGTGGAGCAAGCCAGGCCTCAAACCACGAGAAGCTCCAGCCCAAAACGCAGCGAAAATGCAGCCCACCTCCGGGAGAATATCAAGAGCAGGGGGTGCAGCACGCCAGGCCTCAAACCACAAGAAGCTCCAGCCCAAAAGGCAGCCAAAATGCAGCCCACATCCGGGAGAATATCAAGAGCATGGGGTGGAGCAAGCCAGGCCTCAAACCACGGGAAGCTCCAGCCCAAAAGGCAGCCAAAATGCAGCCCACCTCCGGGAGAATCTCAAGAGCAGGGGGTGGAGCAAGCCAGGCCTCAAACCACGAGAAGCTCCAGCCCAAAAGGCAGCCAAAATCCAGCCCACCTCCGGGAGAATCTCAAGAGCAGGGGGTGGAGGAAGCCAGGCCTCAAACCACGAGAAGCTCCAGCCCAAAAGGCAGCCAAAATGCAGCTCACATCCGGGAGAATCTCAAGAGCAGGGGGTGGAGCAAGCCAGGTCTCAAACCACGAGAAGCTCCAGCCCAAAAGGCAGCCAAAATCCAGCCCTACATCTGGGAGAATCTCAAGAGCAGGGGGTGGAGCAAGCCAGGCCTCAAACCACGAGAAGCTCCAGCCCAAAATGCAGCGAAAATCCAGCCCACATCCGGGAGAATCTCAAGAGCAGGGGGTCGAGCAAGGCAGGCCTCAAACCACGAGAAGCTCCAGCCCAAAAGGCAGCCAAAATGCAGCCCACATCCGGGAGAATCTCAAGAGCAGGGGTTGGAGCAAGCCAGGCCTCAAACCTCGAGAAGCTCCAGCCCAAAAGGCAGCCAAAATGCAGGCCACATCCGGGAGAATCTCAACAGCAGGGGGTGGAGCAAGCCAGGCCTCAAACCACGAGAAGCTCCAGCCCAAAATGCAGCCAAAATCCAGCCCACCTCCGGGAGAATCTCAAGAGCAGGGGGTGGAGCAAGCCAGGCCTCAAACCTCGAGAAGCTCCAGCCCAAAAGGCAGCTAAAATCCAGCCCACATCCGGGAGAATATCAAGAGCAGGGGGTGGAGCAAGCCAGGCCTCAAACCACGAGAAGCTCCAGCCCAAGTATCAGCCAAAATGCAGCCCACATCCAGGAGCATATGAAAAGCAGGGGGTGGAGCAAGCCAGGCCTCAAACCACGAGAAGCTCCAGCCCAAAATGCAGCCAAAATCCAGCGCACATCCGGGAGAATATCAAGAGCGGTGGGTGGAGCAAGCCAGGCCTCAAACCACGAGAAGCTCCAGCCCAAAAGGCAGCCAAAATGCAGGCCACATCCGGGAGAATCTCAAGAGCAGGGGGTGGAGCAAGCCAGGCCTCAAACCACGAGAAGCTCCAGCCCAAGAATCACCCAGAATGCAGCCCACATCCGGGAGAATCTCAAGAGCAGGGGGTGGAGCAAGCCAGGCCTCAAACCACGAGAAGCTCCAGCCCAAGTATCAGCCAAAATGCAGCCCACATTCAGGAGCATATGAAAAGCAGGGGGTGGAGCAAGCCAGGCCTCAAACCACGAGAAGCTCCAGCCCAAAATGCAGCCAAATTCCAGCCCACATCCGGGAGATTCTCAAGAGCAGGGGGTGGAGCAAGCCAGGCCTCAAAACTCGAGAAAATCCAGCCCAAAATGCAGCCAAATTCCAGCCCACATCCGGGAGATTCTCAAGAGCAGGGGGTGGAGCAAGCCAGGCCTCAAAGCTCGAGAAGCTCCAGGCCAAAATGTAGCCAAAATGCAGCCCACATCCGGGACAATTTCAAGAGCAGGGGGTGGAGCAAGCCAGGCCTCAAACCACGAGAAGCTCCAGCCCAAAATGTAGCCAAAATGCAGCCCACATCCGGGAGAATATCAAGAGCAGTGGGTGGAGCAAGCCAGGCCTCAAACCACGAGAAGCTCCAGCCCAAAATGCAGCCAAAATGCAGCCCACATCCGGGAGAATCTCAAGAGCAGGGGGTGGAGCAAGCCAGGCCTCAAACCACGAGAAGCTCCAGCCCAAAATGTAGCCAAAATGCAGCCCACATCCGGGAGAATCTCAAGAGCAGGGGGTGGAGCAAGCCAGGCCTCAAACCACGAGAAGCTCCAGCCCAAAAGGCAGCCAAAATGCAGCCCACCTCCAGGAGAATCTCCGAGGTAGAGTTTGGAGAAAGCCAGGCCTCAAACCACGAGAAGCTCCAGCCCAAAAGGCAGCCAAAATCCAGCCCACATCCAGGAGAATCTCAAGAGCAGGGGGTGGAGCAAGCCAGGCCTCAAACCACAAGAAGCTCCAGCCCAAAAGGCAGCCAAAATGCAGCCCACATCCGGGAGAATCTCAAGAGCAGGGGGTGGAGCAAGCCAGGCCTCAAACCACGAGAAGCTCCAGCCCAAAATGTAGCCAAAATGCAGGCCACATCCGGGAGAATATCAAGAGCAGGGGGTGGAGCAAGCCAGGCCTCAAACCACGAGAAGCTCCAGCCCAAAAGGCAGCCAAAATGCAGCCCACCTCCGGGAGAATCTCCGAGGCAGAGTTTGGAGCAAGCCAGGCCTCAAACCACGAGAAGCTCCAGCCCAAAAGGCAGCCAAAATGCAGCCCAAATCCGGGAGAATATCAAGAGCAGTGGGTGGAGCAAGCCAGGCCTCAAACCACAAGAAGCTCCAGCCCAAAAGGCAGCCAAAATGCAGCCCACATCCGGGAGAATATCAAGAGCAGTGGGTGGAGCAAGCCAGGCCTCAAACCACGAGAAGCTCCAGCCCAAAATGCAGCCAAAATGCAGCCCACATCCGGGAGAATCTCAAGAGCAGGGGGTGGAGCAAGCCAGGCCTCAAACCACGAGAAGCTCCAGCCCAAAAGGCAGCCAAAATGCAGCCCACCTCCGGGAGAATCTCCGAGGTAGAGTTTGGAGAAAGCTAGGCCTCAAACCACGAGAAGCTCCAGCCCTAAAGGCAGCCAAAATCCAGCCCACATCCAGGAGAATATCAAGAGCAGGGGGTGCAGCAAGCCAGGCCTCAAACCACAAGAAGCTCCAGCCCAAAAGTCAGCCAAAATGCAGCCCACATCCGGGAGAATCTCAAGAGCAGGGGGTGGAGCAAGCCAGGCCTCAAACCACGAGAAGCTCCAGCCCAAAATTCAGCCAAAATACAGCCCACATCGGGGAGAATCTCAAGAGCAGGGGGTGGAGCAAGCCAGGTCTCAAACCACGAGAAGCTCCAGCCCAAAAGGCAGCCAAATGCAGCCCACATCCGGGAGAATCTCAAGAGCAGGGGGTGGAGCAAGCCAGGCCTCAAACCACGAGAAGCTCCAGCCCAAGTATAAGCCAAAATGCAGCCCATATCCGGGAGAATCTCAAGAGCAGGGGCTGGAGCAAGCAAGGCCTCAAACCACGAGAAGCTCAAGCCCAAAAGGCAGCCAAATTCCAGCCCACATCCGGGAGAATCTCAAGAGCAGGGGGTGGAGCAAGCCAGGCCTCAAACCACGAGAAGCTCCAGCCCAAAATGCAGCGAAAATGCAGCCCACATCCGGGAGAATCTCAAGAGCAGGGGGTGGAACAAGCCAGGCCTCAAACCTCGAGAAGCTCCAGCCCAAAACGCAGCAAAAATGCAGCCCACATCCGGGAGAATCTCATGAGTAGGGTGTGGAGCAAGCCAGGCCTCAAACCTTGAGAAGCTCCAGCCCAAAAGGCAGCCAAAATGCAGCCCACATCCAGGAGAATATCAGGAGCAGGGGGTGGAGCAAGCCAGGCCTCAAACCACGAGAAGCTCCAGCCCAAAATGCAGCGAAAATCCAGCCCACATCCGGAAGAATCTCAAGAGCAGGGGGTGGAGCAAGCCAGGCCTCAAACCACGAGAAGCTCCAGCCCAAAAGGCAGCCAAAATGCAGCCCACATCCGGGAGAATCTCCGAGGCAGAGTTTGGAGAAAGCCAGGCCTCAAACCACGAGAAGCTCCAGCCCAAAAGGCAGCCAAAATCCAGCCCACATCCAGGAGAATATCAAGAGCAGGGGGTGCAGCAAGCCAGGCCTCAAACCTTGAGAAGCTCCAGCCCAAAAGGCAGCCAAAATGCAGCCCACATCCAGGAGAATATCAGGAGCAGGGGGTGGAGCAAGCCAGGCCTCAAACCACGAGAAGCTCCAGCCCAAAATGCAGCGAAAATCCAGCCCACATCCGGAAGAATCTCAAGAGCAGGGGGTGGAGCAAGCCAGGCCTCAAACCACGAGAAGCTCCAGCCCAAAAGGCAGCCAAAATGCAGCCCACATCCGGGAGAATCTCCGAGGCAGAGTTTGGAGAAAGCCAGGCCTCAAACCACGAGAAGCTCCAGCCCAAAAGGCAGCCAAAATGCAGCCCACATCCGGGAGAATATCAAGAGCAGGGGGTGGAGCAAGCCAGGCCTCAAACCATGAGAAGCTCCAGCCCAAAAGGCAGCCAAAATGCAGCCCACATCCAGGAGAATCTCAAGAGCAGGTGGTGGAGCAAGCCAGGCCTCAAACCATGAGAAGCTCCAGCCCAAAAGGCAGCCAAAATGCAGCCCACATCCAGGAGAATCTCAAGAGCAGGTGGTGGAGCAAGCCAGGCCTCAAACCTCGAGAAGCTCCAGCCCAAGTATCGGCCAAAATTCAGCCCACATCCAGGAGAATCTCAAGAGCAGGGGGTGGAGCAAGCCAGGCCTCAAACCACGAGAAGCTCCAGCCCAAAAGGCAGCCAAAATGCAGCCCACATGTGGGAGAATCTCAAGAGCAGGGGGTGGAGCAAGCCAGGCCTCAAACCATGAGAAGCTCCAGCCCAAAAGGCAGTAATATGCAGCCCACATCCGGGAGAATCTCAAGAGCAGGGGGTGGAGCAAGCCAGGCCTCAAACCACGAGAAGCTCCAGCCCAAAAGGCAGCCAAAATAGAGCCCCCATCCGGGAGAATCTCAAGAGCAGGGTGTGGAGCAAGCCAGGCCTCAAACCACTAGAAGCTCCAGCCCAAAAGGCAGCAAAAATGCAGCCCACATCCGGGAGAATCTCAAGAGCAGGGCGTGGAGCAAGCCAGGCCTCAAACCTCGAGAAGCTCCAGCCCAAAAGGCAGCCAAAATGCAGCCCATATCCGGGAGAATCTCAAGAGCAGGGGGTGGAGCAAGCCAGGCCTCAAACCTCGAGAAGCTCCAGCCCAAAATGCAGCGAAAATCCAGCCCACATCCGTAAGAATCTCAAGAGCAGGGGGTCAAGCAAGGCAGGCCTCAAACCACGAGAAGCTCCAGCCCAAAATGCAGCCAAAATGCAGCCCACATCCGGGAGAATCTCAAGAGCAGGGGGTGGAACAAGCCAGGCCTCAAACCTCGAGAAGCTCCAGCCCAAAAAGCAGCCAAAATGCAGCCCACATCCAGGAGAATATCAAGAGCAGGGGGTGGAGAAAGCCAGGCCTCAAACCACGAGAAGCTCCAGCCCAAAATGCAGCCAAAATGCAGCCCACATCCAGGAGAAACTCAAGAGCAGGGGGTGGAACAAGCCAGGCCTCAAACCACGAGAAGCTCCAGCCCAAAAGGCAGCAAATATGCAGCCCACATCCGGGAGAATCTCAAGAGCAGGGGGTGGAACAAGGCAGGCCTCAAACCACGAGAAGCTCCAGCCCAAAAGGCAGCGAAATTCCAGCCCACATCCGGAAGAATCTCAAGAGCAGGGGGTCGAGCAAGGCAGGCCTCAAACCACGAGAAGCTCCAGCCCAAAACGCAGCAAATATGCAGCCCACATCCGGGAGAATCTCATGAGCAGGGGGTGGAACAAGCCAGGCCTCAAACCTCGAGAAGCTCCAGCCCAAAAATGCAGCCAAAATGCAGCCCACATCCAGGAGAATATCAAGAGCAGGGGGTGGAGCAAGCCAGGCCTCAAACCACGAGAAGCTCCAGCCCAAAACGCAGCCAAAATGCAGCCCACATCCGGGAGAATCTCAAGAGCAGGGGGTGGAGGAAGCCAGGCCTCAAACCATGAGAATCTCCAGCCCAAAATGCAGCCAAAATCCAGCCCACATCCGGGAGAATCTCAAGAGCAGGAGGTGGAGCATACCAGGCCTCAAACCACGAGAAGCTCCAGCCCAAGAATCAGCCAAAATGCAGCCCACATCCGGGAGAATCTCAAGAGCAGGGGGTGGAGCAAGCCAGTCCTCAGACCACGAGAAGCTCCAGCCCAAAAGGCAGCCAAAATGCAGCCCACATCCGGGAGAATATCAAGAGCAGGGGGTGGAGCAAGCCAGGCCTCAAACCATGAGAAGCTCCAGCCCAAGAATCAGCCAAAATCCAGCCCACATCCGGGAGAATATCAAGAGCAGGGGGTGGAGCAAGCCAGGCCTCAAACCACGAGAAGCTCCAGCCCAAAAGGCAGCCAAAATGCAGCCCACATCCAGGAGAATATCAAGAGCAGGGGGTGGAGCACGCCAGGCCTCAAATCACGAGAAGCTCCAGCCCAAAAGGCAGCCAAAATGCAGCCCACATCCGGGAGAATATTACGTGCAGGGGGTGGAGCAAGCCAGGCCTCAAAGCATGAGAAGCTCCAGCCCAAAAGGCAGCCAAAATGCAGCCCACATCCGGGAGAATCTCAAGAGCAGGGGGTGGAGCAAGCCAGTCCTCAGACCACGAGAAGCTCCAGCCCAAAAGGCAGCCAAAATGCAGCCCACATCCGGGAGAATATCAAGAGCAGGGGGTGGAGCAAGCCAGGCCACAAACCCCGAGAAGCTCCAGCCCAAAAGGCAGCCAAAATCCAGCCCACATCCGGGAGTATATCAAGAGCAGGGGGTGGAGCAAGCCAGGCCTCAAACCACGAGAAGCTCCAGCCCAAAAATGCAGCCAAAATCCAGCCCACATCCGGGACAATTTCAAGAGCAGGGGGTGGAGCAAGCCAGGCCTCAAACCACGAGAAGCTCCAGCCCAAAGGCAGCCAAAATGCAGCCCACCTCCGGGAGAATCTCAAAGGCAGAGTTTGGAGAAATCCAGGCCTCAAACCACGAGAAGCTCCAGCCCAAAAGGCAGCCAAAATGCAGCCCACATCCAGGAGAATATCAAGAGCAGGGGGTGGAGCAAGCCAGGCCTCAAACCACGAGAAGCTCCAGCCCAAAAGGCAGCCAAAATGCAGCCCACATCCGGGAGAATATCAAGAGCAGGGGGTGCAGCAAGCCAGGCCTCAAACCACGAGAAGCTCCAGCCCAAGTATCAGCCAAAATGCAGCCCACATCCAGGAGCATATGAAGAGCAGGGTGTGGAGCAAGGCAGGCCTCAAACCACGAGAAGCTCTAGCCCAAAAGGCAGCCAAAATGCAGCCCACATCCAGGAGAATCTCAAGAGCAGGGGGTGGAGCAAGCCAGGCCTCAAACCATGAGAAGCTCCAGCCCAAAATTCAGCCAAAATGCAGCCCACATCCGGGAGAATCTCAAGAGCAGGGGGTGGAGCAAGCCAGGCCTCAAACCACGAGAAGCTCCAGCCCAAAAGGCAGCCAAAATGCAGCCCACATCCGGGAGAATCTCAAGAGCAGGGGGTGGAGCAAGCCAGGTCTCAAACCACGAGAAGCTCCAGCCCAAGAATCAGCCAAAATGCAGCCCACATCCGGGAGAATCTCAAGAGCAGGGGGTGGAGCAAGCCAGGCCTCAAACCACGAGAAGCTCCAGCCCAAAAAGCAGCCAAAATAAAGCCCACATCCGGGAGAATCTCAAGAGCAGGGGGTGGAGCAAGCCAGGCCTCAAACCTCGAGAAGCTCCAGCCCAAGAATCAGTCAAAATGCAGCCCACATCCGGGAGAATTTCAAGAGCAGGGGGTGGAGCAAGCCAGGCCTCAAACCACGAGAAGCTCCAGCCCAAAATGCAGCCAAAATGCAGCCCACATCCAGGAGAATCTCAAGAGCAGGGGGTGGAGCAAGCCAGGCCTCAAACCACGAGAAGCTCCAGCCCAAACGCAGCCAAAATGCAGCCCACCTCCGGGAGAATCTCAAAGGCAGGGTTTGGAGAAATCCAGGCCTCAAACCACGAGAAGCTCCAGCCCTAAAGGCAGCCAAAATGCAGCCCACATCCAGGAGAATATCAAGAGCAGGGGGTGGAGCAAGCCAGGCCTCAAACCACGAGAAGCTCCAGCCCAAAAGGCAGCCAAAATGCAGCCCACATCCGGGAGAATATCAAGAGCAGGGGGTGGAGGAAAGCCAGGCCTCAAACCACGAGAAGCTCCAGCCCAAAAGGCAGCCAAAATGCAGCCCACATCCAGGAGAATCTCAAGAGCAGGGCGGTGGAGCAAGCCAGGACCCAAACCACGAGAAGCTCCAGCCCAAATGGCAGCCAAAATGCAGCCCACATATGGGAGAATCTCAAGAGCAGGGGGTGGAGCAATCCAGGCCTCAAACCACGAGAAGCTCCAGCCCAAAAGGCAGCCAAAATGCAGCCCACCTCCGGGAGAATCTCAAGAGCAGGGGGTGGAGCAAGCCAGGCCTCAAACCATGAGAAGCTCCAGCCCAAAATTCAGCCAAAATGCAGCCCACATCCGGGAGAATCTCAAGAGCAGGGGGTGGAGCAAGCCAGGCCTCAAACCACGAGAAGCTCCAGCCCAAAAGGCAGCCAAAATGCAGCCCACATCCGGGAGAATCTCAAGAGCAGGGGGTGGAGCAAGCCAGGCCTCAAACCTCGAGAAGCTCCAGCCCAAGAATCAGTCAAAATGCAGCCCACATCCGGGAGAATCTCAAGAGCAGGGGGTGGAGCAAGCCAGGCCTCAAACCACGAGAAGCTCCAGCCCAAAAGGCAGCCAAAATGCAGCCCACATCCAGGAGAATCTCAAGAGCAGGGGGTGGAGCAAGCCAGGCCTCAAACCACGAGAAGCTCCAGCCCAAACGCAGCCAAAATGCAGCCCACCTCCGGGAGAATCTCAAAGGCAGAGTTTGGAGAAATCCAGGCCTCAAACCACGAGAAGCTCCAGCCCTAAAGGCAGCCAAAATGCAGCCCACATCCAGGAGAATATCAAGAGCAGGGGGTGGAGCAAGCCAGGCCTCAAACCACGAGAAGCTCCAGCCCAAAAGGCAGCCAAAATGCAGCCCACATCCGGGAGAATCTCAAGAGCAGGGGGTGGAGCAAGCCAGGCCTCAAATCACGAGAAGCTCCAGCCCAAAAGGCAGCCAAAATGCAGCCCACCTCCGGGACAATCTCAAGAGCAGGGGGTGGAGCAAGGCAGGCCTCAAACCACGAGAAGCTCCAGCCCAAAAGGCAGCCAAAATGCAGCCCACATCCAGGAGAATCTCAAGAGCAGGGGGTGGAGCAAGCCAGGCCTCAAACCATGAGAAGCTCCAGCCCAAGAATCAGACAATATGCAGCCCACAACCGGGAGAATATCAAGAGCAGGGGGTGGAGCAAGCCAGGCCTCAAACCACAAGAAGCTCCAGCCCAAATGGCAGCCAAAATGCAGCCCACATATGGGAGAATCTCAAGAGCAGGGGGTGGAGCAATCCAGGCCTCAAACCACGAGAAGCTCCAGCCCAAAAGGCAGCCAAAATGCAGCCCACCTCCGGGAGAATCTCAAGAGCAGGGGGTGGAGCAAGCCAGGCCTCAAACCATGAGAAGCTCCAGCCCAAAATTCAGCCAAAATGCAGCCCACATCCGGGAGAATCTCAAGAGCAGGGGGTGGAGCAAGCCAGGCCTCAAACCACGAGAAGCTCCAGCCCAAAAGGCAGCCAAAATGCAGCCCACATCCGGGAGAATCTCAAGAGCAGGGGGTGGAGCAAGCCAGGTCTCAAACCACGAGAAGCTCCAGCCCAAGAATCAGCCAAAATGCAGCCCACATCCGGGAGAATCTCAAGAGCAGGGGGTGGAGCAAGCCAGGCCTCAAACCACGAGAAGCTCCAGCCCAAAAAGCAGCCAAAATAAAGCCCACATCCGGGAGAATCTCAAGAGCAGGTGGTGGAGCAAGCCAGGCCTTAAAAAACCTCGAGAAGCTCCAGCCCAAGAATCAGTCAAAATGCAGCCCACATCCGGGAGAATCTCAAGAGCAGGGGGTGGAGCAAGCCAGGCCTCAAACCACGAGAAGCTCCAGCCCAAAAGGCAGCCAAAATGCAGCCCACATCCGTGAGAATCTCAAGAGCAGGGGGTGGAGCAAGCCAGGCCTCAAACCACGAGAATCTCCAGCCCAAAATGCAGCCAAAATGCAGCCCACATCCGGGAGAATATCAAGAGCAGGGGGTGGAGCAAGCCAGGCCTCAAACCACGAGAAGCTCCAGCCCAAAAAGCAGCCAAAATGCAGCCCACATCCGGGAGAATCTCAAGAGCAGGGGGTGGAGCAAGCCAGGCCTCAAACCATGAGAAGCTCCAGCCCAAAATTCAGCCAAAATGCAGCCCACATCCGGGAGAATCTCAAGAGCAGAGGGTGGAACAAGCCAGGCCTCAAACCACGAGAAGCTCCAGCCCTAAAGGCAGCCAAAATCCAGCCCACATCCGGGAGAATCTCAACAGCAGGGGGTGGAGCAAGCCAGGCCTCAAACCACGAGAAGCTCCAGCCCAAAAGGCAGCCAAAATGCAGCCCACATCCGGGAGAATCTCAAGAGCAGGGGGTGGAGCAAGCCAGGCCTCAAACCATGAGAAGCTCCAGCCCAAAATTCAGCCAAAATGCAGCCCACATCCGGGAGAATCTCAAGAGCAGGGGGTGGAGCAAGCCAGGCCTCAAACCACGAGAAGCTACAGCCCAAAAGGCAGCCAAAATGCAGCCCACATCCGGGAGAATATCAAGAGCAGGGGGTGGAGCAAGCCAGGCCTCAAACCACGAGAAGCTCCAGCCCAAAAAGCAGCCAAAATGCAGCCCACATCCGGGAGAATCTCAAGAGCAGGGGGTGGAGCAAGCCAGGTCTCAAACCACGAGAAGCTCCAGCCCAAGAATCAGCCAAAATGCAGCCCACATCCGGGAGAATCTCAAGAGCAGGGGGTGGAGCAAGCCAGGCCTCAAACCACGAGAAGCTCCAGCCCAAAAAGCAGCCAAAATGCAGCCCACATCCGGGAGAATCTCAAGAGCAGGGGGTGGAGCAAGCCAGGCCTCAAACCACGAGAAGCTCCAGCCCAAAAGGCAGCCAAAATGCAGCCCACATCCGGGAGAATATCAAGAGCAGGGGGTGGAGCAAGCCAGGCCTCAAACCACGAGAAGCTCCAGCCCAAAAAGCAGCCAAAATGCAGCCCACATCCGGGAGAATCTCAAGAGCAGGGGGTGGAGCAAGCCAGGCCTCAAACCATGAGAAGCTCCAGCCCAAAATTCAGCCAAAATCCAGCCCACATCGGGCAGAATCTCAAGAGCAGGGGGTGGAGCAAGCCAGGCCTCAAACCACGAGAAGCTCCAGCCCAAGAATCACTCAAAATGCAGCCCACATCCGGGAGAATCTCAAGAGCAGGGGGTGGAGCAAGCCAGGCCTCAAACCACGAGAAGCTCCAGCCCAAAAGGCAGCCAAAATCCAGCCCACATCCGGGAGAATCTCAAGAGCAGGGGGTGGAGCAAGCCAGGCCTCAAACCATGAGAAGTTCCAGCCCAAAATTCAGCCAAAATGCAGCCCACATCCGGGAGAATCTCAAGAGCAGGGGGTGGAGCAAGCCAGGCCTCAAACCACGAGAAGCTCCAGCCCAAGAATCAGTCAATATGCAGCCCACATCCGGGAGAATCTCAAGAGCAGGGGGTGGAGCAAGCCAGGCCTCAAACCTCGAGAAGCTCCAGCCCAAAAGGCAGCCAAAATGCAGCCCACCTCCGGGAGAATCTCAAGAGCAGGGGGTGGAGCAAGCCAGGCCTCAAACCACGAGAAGCTCCAGCCCAAAAGGCAGCCAAAATGCAGCCCACATCCGGGAGAATCTCAATAGCAGGGTGTGGAGCAAGGCAGGCTTCAAACCTCGAGAAGCTCCAGCCCAAAAGGCAGCCAAAATGCAGCCCACATCCGGGAGAATCTCAAGAGCAGGGGGTGGAGCAAGCCAGGCCTCAAACCACGAGAAGCTCCAGACCAAAAGGCAGCCAAAATGCAGCCCACATCCGGGAGAATATCAAGAGCAGGGGGTGGAGCAAGCCAGGCCTCAAACCACGAGAAGCTCCAGCCCAAAAGACAGCCAAAATGCAGCCCATATCCGGGAGAATCTCAAGAGCAGGGGGTGGAGCAAGCCAGGCCTCAAACCTCGAGAAGCTCCAGCCCAAAAGGCAGCCAAAATGAAGCCCACCTCCGGGAGAATCTCAAGAGCAGGGGGTGGAGCAAGCCAGGCCTCAAACCACGAGAAGCTCCAGCCCAAAAGGCAGCCAAAATGCAGCCCACATCCGGGAGAATCTCAAGAGCAGGGGGTGGAGCAAGCCAGGCCTCCAACCACGAGAAGCTCCAGCCCAAAATGCAGCCAAAATCCAGCCCACATCCGGGAGAATCTCAAGAGCAGGGGCTCGAGCAAGCCAGGCCTCAAACCACGAGAAGCTCCAGCCCAAAAGGAAGACAAAATGCAGCCCATATCCGGGAGAATCTCAAGAGCAGGGGCTGGAGCAAGCCAGGCCTCAAACCACGAGAAGCTCCAGCCCAAAAGGCATCCAAAATGCAGCCCACATCCGGGAGAATCTCAAGAGCAGGGGGTGGAGCAAGCCAGGCCTCAAACCACGAGAAGCTCCAGCCCAAAAGGCAGCCAAAATGCAGCCCACATCCGGGAGAATATCAAGAGCAGGGGCTCGAGCAAGACAGGCCTCAAACCACGAGAAGCTCCAGCCCAAAAGGCAGCCAAAATGCAGCCCACATCCGGGAGAATTTCAAGAGCAGGGAGTGGAGCAAGCCAGGCCTCAAACCACGAGAAGCTCCAGCCCAAAAGGCAGCCAAAATCCAGACCACATCCAGGAGAATATCAAGAGCACGGGGTGGAGCAAGCCAGGCCTCAAACCACGAGAAGCTCCAGCCCAAAAGGCAGCCAAAATGCAGCCCACATCCGGGAGAATATCAAGAGCAGGGGGTGGAGCAAGCCAGGCCTCAAATCACGAGAAGCTCCAGCCCAAAAGGCAGCCAAAATGCAGCCCACATCCGGGACAATCTCAAGAGCAGGGGGTGGAGCAAGGCAGGCCTCAAACCACGAGAAGCTCCAGCCCAAAAGGCAGCCAAAATGCAGCCCACATCCAGGAGAATCTCAAGAGCAGGGGGTGGAGCAAGCCAGGCCTCAAACCACGAGAAGCTCCAGCCCAAGAATCAGACAATATGCAGCCCACAACCGGGAGAATATCAAGAGCAGGGGGTGGAGCAAGCCAGGCCTCAAACCACAAGAAGCTCCAGCCCAAATGGCAGCCAAAATGCAGCCCACATATGGGAGAATCTCAAGAGCAGGGGGTGGAGCAATCCAGGCCTCAAACCACGAGAAGCTCCAGCCCAAAAGGCAGCCAAAATGCAGCCCACCTCCGGGAGAATCTCAAGAGCAGGGGGTGGAGCAAGCCAGGCCTCAAACCATGAGAAGCTCCAGCCCAAAATTCAGCCAAAATGCAGCCCACATCCGGGAGAATCTCAAGAGCAGGGGGTGGAGCAAGCCAGGCCTCAAACCACGAGAAGCTCCAGCCCAAAAGGCAGCCAAAATGCAGCCCACATCCGGGAGAATCTCAAGAGCAGGGGGTGGAGCAAGCCAGGTCTCAAACCACGAGAAGCTCCAGCCCAAGAATCAGCCAAAATGCAGCCCACATCCGGGAGAATCTCAAGAGCAGGGGGTGGAGCAAGCCAGGCCTCAAACCACGAGAAGCTCCAGCCCAAAAAGCAGCCAAAATAAAGCCCACATCCGGGAGAATCTCAAGAGCAGGGGGTGGAGCAAGCCAGGCCTCAAACCTCGAGAAGCTCCAGCCCAAGAATCAGTCAAAATGCAGCCCACATCCGGGAGAATCTCAAGAGCAGGGGGTGGAGCAAGCCAGGCCTCAAACCACGAGAAGCTCCAGCCCAAAAGGCAGCCAAAATGCAGCCCACATCCGGGAGAATTTCAAGAGCAGGGAGTGGAGCAAGCCAGGCCTCAAACCACGAGAAGCTCCAGCCCAAAAGGCAGCCAAAATCCAGACCACATCCAGGAGAATATCAAGAGCACGGGGTGGAGCAAGCCAGGCCTCAAACCACGAGAAGCTCCAGCCCAAAAGGCAGCCAAAATGCAGCCCACATCCGGGAGAATATCAAGAGCAGGGGGTGGAGCAAGCCAGGCCTCAAATCACGAGAAGCTCCAGCCCAAAAGGCAGCCAAAATGCAGCCCACATCCGGGACAATCTCAAGAGCAGGGGGTGGAGCAAGGCAGGCCTCAAACCACGAGAAGCTCCAGCCCAAAAGGCAGCCAAAATGCAGCCCACATCCAGGAGAATCTCAAGAGCAGGGGGTGGAGCAAGCCAGGCCTCAAACCACGAGAAGCTCCAGCCCAAAAGACAATATGCAGCCCACAACCGGGAGAATATCAAGAGCAGGGGGTGGAGCAAGCCAGGCCTCAAACCACAAGAAGCTCCAGCCCAAATGGCAGCCAAAATGCAGCCCACATATGGGAGAATCTCAAGAGCAGGGGGTGGAGCAATCCAGGCCTCAAACCACGAGAAGCTCCAGCCCAAAAGGCAGCCAAAATGCAGCCCACCTCCGGGAGAATCTCAAGAGCAGGGGGTGGAGCAAGCCAGGCCTCAAACCATGAGAAGCTCCAGCCCAAAATTCAGCCAAAATGCAGCCCACATCCGGGAGAATCTCAAGAGCAGGGGGTGGAGCAAGCCAGGCCTCAAACCACGAGAAGCTCCAGCCCAAAAGGCAGCCAAAATGCAGCCCACATCCGGGAGAATCTCAAGAGCAGGGGGTGGAGCAAGCCAGGTCTCAAACCACGAGAAGCTCCAGCCCAAGAATCAGCCAAAATGCAGCCCACATCCGGGAGAATCTCAAGAGCAGGGGGTGGAGCAAGCCAGGCCTCAAACCACGAGAAGCTCCAGCCCAAAAAGCAGCCAAAATAAAGCCCACATCCGGGAGAATCTCAAGAGCAGGGGGTGGAGCAAGCCAGGCCTCAAACCTCGAGAAGCTCCAGCCCAAGAATCAGTCAAAATGCAGCCCACATCCGGGAGAATCTCAAGAGCAGGGGGTGGAGCAAGCCAGGCCTCAAACCACGAGAAGCTCCAGCCCAAAAGGCAGCCAAAATGCAGCCCACATCCAGGAGAATCTCAAGAGCAGGGGGTGGAGCAAGCCAGGCCTCAAACCACGAGAAGCTCCAGCCCAAACGCAGCCAAAATGCAGCCCACCTCCGGGAGAATCTCAAAGGCAGAGTTTGGAGAAATCCAGGCCTCAAACCACGAGAAGCTCCAGCCCTAAAGGCAGCCAAAATGCAGCCCACATATGGGAGAATCTCAAGAGCAGGGGGTGGAGCAAGCCAGGCCTCAAACCACGAGAAGCTCCAGCCCAAAAGGCAGCCAAAATGCAGCCCACATCCGGGAGAATATCAAGAGCAGGGGGTGGAGCAAGCCAGGCCTCAAACCACGAGAAGCTCCAGCCCAAAAGGCAGCCAAAATGCAGCCCACATCCAGGAGAATCTCAAGAGCAGGGCGGTGGAGCAAGCCAGGACCCAAACCACGAGAAGCTCCAGCCCAAATGGCAGCCAAAATGCAGCCCACATATGGGAGAATCTCAAGAGCAGGGGGTGGAGCAATCCAGGCCTCAAACCACGAGAAGCTCCAGCCCAAAAGGCAGCCAAAATGCAGCCCACCTCCGGGAGAATCTCAAGAGCAGGGGGTGGAGCAAGCCAGGCCTCAAACCATGAGAAGCTCCAGCCCAAAATTCAGCCAAAATGCAGCCCACATCCGGGAGAATCTCAAGAGCAGGGGGTGGAGCAAGCCAGGCCTCAAACCACGAGAAGCTCCAGCCCAAAAGGCAGCCAAAATGCAGCCCACATCCGGGAGAATCTCAAGAGCAGGGGGTGGAGCAAGCCAGGCCTCAAACCTCGAGAAGCTCCAGCCCAAGAATCAGTCAAAATGCAGCCCACATCCGGGAGAATCTCAAGAGCAGGGGGTGGAGCAAGCCAGGCCTCAAACCACGAGAAGCTCCAGCCCAAAAGGCAGCCAAAATGCAGCCCACATCCAGGAGAATCTCAAGAGCAGGGGGTGGAGCAAGCCAGGCCTCAAACCACGAGAAGCTCCAGCCCAAACGCAGCCAAAATGCAGCCCACCTCCGGGAGAATCTCAAAGGCAGAGTTTGGAGAAATCCAGGCCTCAAACCACGAGAAGCTCCAGCCCTAAAGGCAGCCAAAATGCAGCCCACATCCAGGAGAATATCAAGAGCAGGGGGTGGAGCAAGCCAGGCCTCAAACCACGAGAAGCTCCAGCCCAAAAGGCAGCCAAAATGCAGCCCACATCCGGGAGAATCTCAAGAGCAGGGGGTGGAGCAAGCCAGGCCTCAAACCACGAGAAGCTCCAGCCCAAAAAGCAGCCAAAATAAAGCCCACATCCGGGAGAATCTCAAGAGCAGGGGGTGGAGCAAGCCAGGCCTCAAACCTCGAGAAGCTCCAGCCAAGAATCAGTCAAAATGCAGCCCACATCCGGGAGAATCTCAAGAGCAGGGGGTGGAGCAAGCCAGGCCTCAAACCACGAGAAGCTCCAGCCCAAAAGGCAGCCAAAATGCAGCCCACATCCGTGAGAATCTCAAGAGCAGGGGGTGGAGCAAGCCAGGCCTCAAACCACGAGAATCTCCAGCCCAAAATGCAGCCAAAATGCAGCCCACATCCGGGAGAATATCAAGAGCAGGGGGTGGAGCAAGCCAGGCCTCAAACCACGAGAAGCTCCAGCCCAAAAAGCAGCCAAAATGCAGCCCACATCCGGGAGAATCTCAAGAGCAGGGGGTGGAGCAAGCCAGGCCTCAAACCATGAGAAGCTCCAGCCCAAAATTCAGCCAAAATGCAGCCCACATCCGGGAGAATCTCAAGAGCAGGGGGTGGAACAAGCCAGGCCTCAAACCACGAGAAGCTCCAGCCCTAAAGGCAGCCAAAATCCAGCCCACATCCGGGAGAATCTCAACAGCAGGGGGTGGAGCAAGCCAGGCCTCAAACCACGAGAAGCTCCAGCCCAAAAGGCAGCCAAAATGCAGCCCACATCCGGGAGAATCTCAAGAGCAGGGGGTGGAGCAAGGCAGGCCTCAAACCACGAGAAGCTCCAGCCCAAAAGGCAGCCAAAATGCAGCCCACATCCAGGAGAATCTCAAGAGCAGGGGGTGGAGCAAGCCAGGCCTCAAACCATGAGAAGCTCCAGCCCAAGAATCAGACAATATGCAGCCCACAACCGGGAGAATATCAAGAGCAGGGGGTGGAGCAAGCCAGGCCTCAAACCACAAGAAGCTCCAGCCCAAAAGGCAGCCA
This sequence comes from Rhynochetos jubatus, assembly GCA_027574665.1. Classification (NCBI taxonomy): domain Eukaryota; kingdom Metazoa; phylum Chordata; class Aves; order Eurypygiformes; family Rhynochetidae; genus Rhynochetos; species Rhynochetos jubatus. The sequence goes on along the minus strand of JAQBHY010000096.1, from coordinate 613,764 downwards.
AAATGCAGCCCACATCCGGGAGAATCTCAAGAGCAGGGGGTGGAGCAAGCCAGGCCTCAAACCATGAGAAGCTCCAGCCCAAAATTCAGCCAAAATGCAGCCCACATCCGGGAGAATCTCAAGAGCAGGGGGTGGAGCAAGCCAGGCCTCAAACCACGAGAAGCTCCAGCCCAAAAGGCAGCCAAAATGCAGCCCACATCCGGGAGAATCTCAAGAGCAGGGGGTGGAGCAAGCCAGGTCTCAAACCACGAGAAGCTCCAGCCCAAGAATCAGCCAAAATGCAGCCCACATCCGGGAGAATCTCAAGAGCAGGGGGTGGAGCAAGCCAGGCCTCAAACCACGAGAAGCTCCAGCCCAAAAAGCAGCCAAAATAAAGCCCACATCCGGGAGAATCTCAAGAGCAGGGGGTGGAGCAAGCCAGGCCTCAAACCTCGAGAAGCTCCAGCCCAAGAATCAGTCAAAATGCAGCCCACATCCGGGAGAATCTCAAGAGCAGGGGGTGGAGCAAGCCAGGCCTCAAACCACGAGAAGCTCCAGCCCTAAAGGCAGCCAAAATCCAGCCCACATCCGGGAGAATATCAAGAGCAGGGGGTGGAGCAAGCCAGGCCTCAAGCCACGAGAAGCTCCAGCCCAAAAGGCAGCCAAAATGCAGCCCACATCCGTGAGAATCTCAAGAGCAGGGGGTGGAGCAAGCCAGGCCTCAAACCATGAGAAGCTCCAGCCCAAAATTCAGCCAAAATGCAGCCCACATCCGGGAGAATCTCAAGAGCAGGGGGTGGAGCAAGCCAGGCCTCAAACCACGAGAAGCTCCAGCCCAAACGCAGCCAAAATGCAGCCCACCTCCGGGAGAATCTCAAAGGCAGAGTTTGGAGAAATCCAGGCCTCAAACCACGAGAAGCTCCAGCCCTAAAGGCAGCCAAAATGCAGCCCACATCCAGGAGAATATCAAGAGCAGGGGGTGGAGCAAGCCAGGCCTCAAACCACGAGAAGCTCCAGCCCAAAAGGCAGCCAAAATGCAGCCCACATCCGGGAGAATCTCAAGAGCAGGGGGTGGAGCAAGCCAGGCCTCAAACCACGAGAAGCTCCAGCCCAAAAAGCAGCCAAAATAAAGCCCACATCCGGGAGAATCTCAAGAGCAGGGGGTGGAGCAAGCCAGGCCTCAAACCTCGAGAAGCTCCAGCCAAGAATCAGTCAAAATGCAGCCCACATCCGGGAGAATCTCAAGAGCAGGGGGTGGAGCAAGCCAGGCCTCAAACCACGAGAAGCTCCAGCCCAAAAGGCAGCCAAAATGCAGCCCACATCCGTGAGAATCTCAAGAGCAGGGGGTGGAGCAAGCCAGGCCTCAAACCACGAGAATCTCCAGCCCAAAATGCAGCCAAAATGCAGCCCACATCCGGGAGAATATCAAGAGCAGGGGGTGGAGCAAGCCAGGCCTCAAACCACGAGAAGCTCCAGCCCAAAAAGCAGCCAAAATGCAGCCCACATCCGGGAGAATCTCAAGAGCAGGGGGTGGAGCAAGCCAGGCCTCAAACCATGAGAAGCTCCAGCCCAAAATTCAGCCAAAATGCAGCCCACATCCGGGAGAATCTCAAGAGCAGGGGGTGGAACAAGCCAGGCCTCAAACCACGAGAAGCTCCAGCCCTAAAGGCAGCCAAAATCCAGCCCACATCCGGGAGAATCTCAACAGCAGGGGGTGGAGCAAGCCAGGCCTCAAACCACGAGAAGCTCCAGCCCAAAAGGCAGCCAAAATGCAGCCCACATCCGGGAGAATCTCAAGAGCAGGGGGTGGAGCAAGGCAGGCCTCAAACCACGAGAAGCTCCAGCCCAAAAGGCAGCCAAAATGCAGCCCACATCCAGGAGAATCTCAAGAGCAGGGGGTGGAGCAAGCCAGGCCTCAAACCATGAGAAGCTCCAGCCCAAGAATCAGACAATATGCAGCCCACAACCGGGAGAATATCAAGAGCAGGGGGTGGAGCAAGCCAGGCCTCAAACCACAAGAAGCTCCAGCCCAAAAGGCAGCCAAAATGCAGCCCACATCCGGGAGAATCTCAAGAGCAGGGGGTGGAGCAAGCCAGGCCTCAAACCATGAGAAGCTCCAGCCCAAAATTCAGCCAAAATGCAGCCCACATCCGGGAGAATCTCAAGAGCAGGGGGTGGAGCAAGCCAGGCCTCAAACCACGAGAAGCTCCAGCCCAAAAGGCAGCCAAAATGCAGCCCACATCCGGGAGAATCTCAAGAGCAGGGGGTGGAGCAAGCCAGGTCTCAAACCACGAGAAGCTCCAGCCCAAGAATCAGCCAAAATGCAGCCCACATCCGGGAGAATCTCAAGAGCAGGGGGTGGAGCAAGCCAGGCCTCAAACCACGAGAAGCTCCAGCCCAAAAAGCAGCCAAAATAAAGCCCACATCCGGGAGAATCTCAAGAGCAGGGGGTGGAGCAAGCCAGGCCTCAAACCTCGAGAAGCTCCAGCCCAAGAATCAGTCAAAATGCAGCCCACATCCGGGAGAATCTCAAGAGCAGGGGGTGGAGCAAGCCAGGCCTCAAACCACGAGAAGCTCCAGCCCTAAAGGCAGCCAAAATCCAGCCCACATCCGGGAGAATATCAAGAGCAGGGGGTGGAGCAAGCCAGGCCTCAAGCCACGAGAAGCTCCAGCCCAAAAGGCAGCCAAAATGCAGCCCACATCCGTGAAAATCTCAAGAGCAGGGGGTGGAGCAAGCCAGGCCTCAAACCATGAGAAGCTCCAGCCCAAAATTCAGCCAAAATGCAGCCCACATCCGGGAGAATCTCAAGAGCAGGGGGTGGAGCAAGCCAGGCCTCAAACCTCGAGAAGCTCCAGCCCAAAAGGCAGCCAAAATGCAGCCCACCTCCGGGAGAATCTCAAGAGCAGGGGGTGGAGCAAGCCAGGCCTCAAACCACGAGAAGCTCCAGCCCAAAATGCAGCCAAAATCCAGCCCACATCCGGGAGAATCTCAAGAGCAGGGGCTCGAGCAAGGCAGGCCTCAAACCACGAGAAGCTCCAGCCCAAAAGGCAGCAAATATGCAGCCCACATCCGGGAGAATCTCAAGAGCAGGGAGTGGAGCAAGCCAGGCCTCAAACCACGAGAAGCTCCAGCCCAAAAGGAAGACAAAATGCAGCCCATATCCGGGAGAATCTCAAGAGCAGAGGGTGGAGCAAGGCAGGCCTCAAACCACGAGAAGCTCCAGCCCAAATGGCAGCCAAAATGCAGCCCACATCCGGGAGAATCTCAAGAGCAGGGGGTGGAGCAAGCCAGGCCTCAAACCACGAGAAGCTCCAGCCCAAAATTCAGTCAAAATGCAGCCCACATCCGAAAAGAATCTCAAGAGCAGGGGGTGGAGCAAGCCAGGCCTAAAACCTCGAGAAGCTCCAGCCCAAAAGGCAGCCAAAATGCAGCCCACATCCGGGAGAATCTCAAGAGCAGGGGTTGGAGCAAGCCAGGCCTCAAACCACGAGAAGCTCCAGACCAAAATGCAGCCAAAATCCAGCCCACATCCGGGAAAATTTCAAGAGCAGGGGGTGGAGCAAGCCAGGCCTCAAACCACGAGAAGCTCCAGCCCAAAAGGAAGACAAATTGCAGCCCACATCCGGGAGAATCTCAAGAGCAGGGGGTGGAGCAAGCCAGGCCTCAAACCACGAGAAGCTCCAGCCCAAAAGGCAGCCAAAATCCAGCCCACATCCAGGACAGTATCAAGAGCAGGGGGTGGAGCAAGCCAGGCCTCAAACCACGAGAAGCTCCAGCCCAAAAGGCAGCCAAAAATTTGCCCACATCCGGGAGAATCTCAAGAGCAGGGGGTGGAGCAAGGCAGGCCTTAAACCACGAGAAGCTCCAGCCCAAAATTCAGCCAAAATGCAGCCCACATCCGGGAGAATCTCAAGAGCAGGGGGTGGAGCACACCAGGCCTCAAACCACGAGAAGCTCCAGACCAAAAGGCAGCCAAAATGCAGCCCACATCCAGGAGAACCTCAAGAGCAGGGGGTGGAGCAAGGCAGGCCTCAAACCACGAGAAGCTCCAGCCCAAAAGGCAGCCAAAATCCAGCCCACATCCGGGAGAATCTCAAGAGCAGGGGGTGGAGCAAGCCAGGCCTCCAACCACGAGAAGCTCCAGCCCAAAAGGCAGCCAAAATGCAGCCCACATCCAGGAGAAACTCAAGAGCAGGGGGTGGAGCAAGGCAGGCCTTAAACCACGAGAAGCTCCAGCCCAAAAGGCAGCCAAAATGCAGCCCACATCCGGGAGAATATAAGAGCAGGGGGTGGAGCAAGCCAGGCCTCCAACCACGAGAAGCTCCAGCCCAAAAGGCAGCCAAAATGCAGCCCACATCCAGGACAATATCAAGAGCAGGTGCTGGAGCAAGCCAGGCCTCAAACCACGAGAAGCTCCAGCCCAAAAGGCAGCCAAAATGCAGCCCACCTCCGGGAGAATCTCAACAGCAGGGGGTGGAGCAAGCCAGGCCCCAAACCACGAGAAGCTCTAGCCCAAGAATCAGCCAAAATGCAGACCACATCAGGGAGAATCTCAGGAGCAGGGGATGGAGCAAGCCAGGCCTCAAACCACGAGAAGCTCCAGCCCAAGAATCGGCCAATATGCAGCCCACATCCGGGAGAATCTCAAGAGCAGGGGGTGGAGCAAGCCAGGTCTCAAACCACGAGAAGCTCCAGCCCAAAATTCAGCCAAAATGCAGCCCACATCGGGCAGAATCTCAAGAGCAGGGGGTGGAGCAAGCCAGGCCTCAAACCACGAGAAGCTCCAGCCCAAGAATCACTCAAAATGCAGCCCACATCCGGGAGAATCTCAAGAGCAGGGGGTGGAGCAAGCCAGGCCTCCAACCACGAGAAGCTCCAGCCCAAAATGCAGCCAAAATCCAGCCCACATCCGGGAGAATCTCAAGAGCAGGGGCTCGAGCAAGCCAGGCCTCAAACCACGAGAAGCTCCAGCCCAAAAGGAAGACAAAATGCAGCCCATATCCGGGAGAATCTCAAGAGCAGGGGCTGGAGCAAGCCAGGCCTCAAACCACGAGAAGCTCCAGCCCAAAAGGCAGCCAAAATGCAGCCCACATCCGGGAGAATCTCAAGAGCAGGGGGTGGAGCAAGCCAGGCCTCAAACCACGAGAAGCTCCAGCCCAAAAGGCAGCCAAAATGCAGCCCACATCCGGGAGAATATCAAGAGCAGGGGGTGGAGCAAGCCAGGCCTCAAACCACGAGAAGCTCCAGCCCAAAAGGCAGCCAAAATGCAGCCCACCTCCGGGAGAATCTCAAGAGCAGGGGGTGGAGCAAGCCAGGCCTCAAACCACGAGAAGCTCCAGCCCAAAAGGCAGCCAAAATGCAGCCCACATCCGGGAGAATCTCAATAGCAGGGTGTGGAGCAAGGCAGGCTTCAAACCTCGAGAAGCTCCAGCCCAAAAGGCAGCCAAAATGCAGCCCACCTCCGGGAGAATCTCAAGAGCAGGGGGTGGAGCAAGCCAGGCCTCAAACCACGAGAAGCTCCAGACCAAAAGGCAGCCAAAATGCAGCCCACATCCGGGAGAATATCAAGAGCAGGGGGTGGAGCAAGCCAGGCCTCAAACCACGAGAAGCTCCAGCCCAAAAGGCAGCCAAAATGCAGCCCACATCCGGGAGAATATCAAGAGCAGGGGGTGGAGCAAGCCAGGCCTCAAACCACGAGAAGCTCCAGCCCAAAAGGCAGCCAAAATGCAGCCCACCTCCGGGAGAATCTCAAGAGCAGGGGGTGGAGCAAGCCAGGCCTCAAACCACGAGAAGCTCCAGCCCAAAAGGCAGCCAAAATGCAGCCCACATCCGGGAGAATCTCAATAGCAGGGTGTGGAGCAAGGCAGGCTTCAAACCTCGAGAAGCTCCAGCCCAAAAGGCAGCCAAAATGCAGCCCACCTCCGGGAGAATCTCAAGAGCAGGGGGTGGAGGAAGCCAGGCCTCAAACCACGAGAAGCTCCAGACCAAAAGGCAGCCAAAATGCAGCCCACATCCGGGAGAATATCAAGAGCAGGGGGTGGAGCAAGCCAGGCCTCAAACCACGAGAAGCTCCAGCCCAAAAGACAGCCAAAATGCAGCCCATATCCGGGAGAATCTCAAGAGCAGGGGGTGGAGCAAGCCAGGCCTCAAACCTCGAGAAGCTCCAGCCCAAAAGGCAGCCAAAATGCAGCCCACCTCCGGGAGAATCTCAAGAGCAGGGGGTGGAGCAAGCCAGGCCTCAAACCACGAGAAGCTCCAGCCCAAAAGGCAGCCAAAATGCAGCCCATATCCGGGAGAATCTCAAGAGCAGGGAGTGGAGCAAGCCAGGCCTCAAACCACGAGAAGCTCCAGCCCAAAAGGCAGCCAAAATGCAGCCCACATCCGGGAGAATCTCAAGAGCAGGGGGTGGAGCAAGCCAGGCCTCCAACCACGAGAAGCTCCAGCCCAAAATGCAGCCAAAATCCAGCCCACATCCGGGAGAATCTCAAGAGCAGGGGCTCGAGCAAGCCAGGCCTCAAACCACGAGAAGCTCCAGCCCAAAAGGAAGACAAAATGCAGCCCATATCCGGGAGAATCTCAAGAGCAGGGGCTGGAGCAAGCCAGGCCTCAAACCACGAGAAGCTCCAGCCCAAAAGGCAGCCAAAATGCAGCCCACATCCGGGAGAATCTCAAGAGCAGGGGGTGGAGCAAGCCAGGCCTCAAACCACGAGAAGCTCCAGCCCAAAAGGCAGCCAAAATGCAGCCCACATCCGGGAGAATATCAAGAGCAGGGGGTGGAGCAAGCCAGGCCTCAAACCACGAGAAGCTCCAGCCCAAAAGGCAGCCAAAATCCAGCCCACATCCGGGAGAATCTCAAGAGCAGGGGGTCGAGCAAGCCAGGCCTCAAACCACGAGAATCTCCAGCCCAAAATGCAGTCAAAATGCAGCCCACATCCGGGAGAATCTCAAGAGCAGGGGGTGGAGCAAGCCAGGCCTCAAACCTCGAGAAGCTCCAGCCCAAAAGTCAGCCAAAATGCAGCCCACCTCCGGGAGAATCTCAAGAGCAGGGGGTGGAGCAAGCCAGGCCTCAAACCACAAGAAGCTCCAGCCCAAAAGGCAGCCAAAATGCAGCCCACATCCGGGAGAATATCAAGAGCAGGGGCTCGAGCAAGACAGGCCTCAAACCACGAGAAGCTCCAGCCCAAAAGGCAGCCAAAATGCAGCCCACATCCGGGAGAATCTCAAGAGCAGGGGGTGGAGCAAGCCAGGCCTCCAACCACGAGAAGCTCCAGCCCAAAATGCAGCCAAAATCCAGCCCACATCCGGGAGAATCTCAAGAGCAGGGGCTCGAGCAAGCCAGGCCTCAAACCACGAGAAGCTCCAGCCCAAAAGGAAGACAAAATGCAGCCCATATCCGGGAGAATCTCAAGAGCAGGGGCTGGAGCAAGCCAGGCCTCAAACCACGAGAAGCTCCAGCCCAAAAGGCAGCCAAAATGCAGCCCACATCCGGGAGAATCTCAAGAGCAGGGGGTGGAGCAAGCCAGGCCTCAAACCACGAGAAGCTCCAGCCCAAAAGGCAGCCAAAATGCAGCCCACATCCGGGAGAATATCAAGAGCAGGGGGTGGAGCAAGCCAGGCCTCAAACCACGAGAAGCTCCAGCCCAAAAGGCAGCCAAAATGCAGCCCACATCCGGGAGAATCTCAAGAGCAGGGGGTGGAGCAAGCCAGGCCTCAAACCACGAGAAGCTCCAGCCCAAAAGGCAGCCAAAATGCAGCCCACATCCGGGAGAATATCAAGAGCAGGGGGTGGAGCAAGCCAGGCCTCAAACCACGAGAAGCTCCAGCCCAAAAGGCAGCCAAAATGCAGCCCACATCCGGGAGAATCTCAAGAGCAGGGGGTCGAGCAAGCCAGGCCTCAAACCACGAGAAGCTCCAGCCCAAAAGGCAGCCAAAATGCAGCCCACATCCGGGAGAATCTCAAGAGCAGGGGGTGGAGCAAGCCAGGCCTCAAACCACGAGAAGCTCCAGCCCAAAAGGCAGCCAAAATGCAGCCCACATCCGGGAGAATCTCAAGAGCAGGGGGTGGAGCAAGCCAGGCCTCAAACCACGAGAAGCTCCAGCCCAAAAGGCAGCCAAAATCCAGCCCACATCCGGGAGAATCTCAAGAGCAGGGGGTCGAGCAAGCCAGGCCTCAAACCACGAGAATCTCCAGCCCAAAATGCAGTCAAAATGCAGCCCACATCCGGGAGAATCTCAAGAGCAGGGGGTGGAGCAAGCCAGGCCTCAAACCTCGAGAAGCTCCAGCCCAAAAGTCAGCCAAAATGCAGCCCACCTCCGGGAGAATCTCAAGAGCAGGGGGTGGAGCAAGCCAGGCCTCAAACCACAAGAAGCTCCAGCCCAAAAGGCAGCCAAAATGCAGCCCACATCCGGGAGAATATCAAGAGCAGGGGCTCGAGCAAGACAGGCCTCAAACCACGAGAAGCTCCAGCCCAAAAGGCAGCCAAAATGCAGCCCACATCCGGGAGAATCTCAAGAGCAGGGGGTGGAGCAAGCCAGGCCTCGAACCACGAGAAGCTCCAGCCCAAAATGCAGCCAAAATCCAGCCCACATCCGGGAGAATCTCAAGAGCAGGGGCTCGAGCAAGCCAGGCCTCAAACCACGAGAAGCTCCAGCCCAAAAGTCAGCCAAAATGCAGCCCACCTCCGGGAGAATCTCAAGAGCAGGGGGTGGAGCAAGCCAGGCCTCAAACCACGAGAAGCTCCAGCCCAAAAGGCAGCCAAAATGCAGCCCACATCCGGGAGAATATCAAGAGCAGGGGCTCGAGCAAGACAGGCCTCAAACCACGAGAAGCTCCAGCCCAAAAGGCAGCCAAAATGCAGCCCACATCCGGGAGAATTTCAAGAGCAGGGAGTGGAGCAAGCCAGGCCTCAAACCACGAGAAGCTCCAGCCCAAAAGGAAGACAAAATGCAGCCCATATCCGGGAGAATCTCAAGAGCAGGGGCTGGAGCAAGCCAGGCCTCAAACCACGAGAAGCTCCAGCCCAAGATTCAGCCAAAATGCAGCCCACATCCGGGAGAATATCAAGAGCAGGGGGTGGAGCAAGCCAGGCCTCAAACCACGAGAAGCTCCAGCCCAAAATGCAGCCAAAATGCAGCCCACATCCGGGAGAATCTCAAGAGCAGGGGCTCGAGCAAGGCAGGCCTCAAACCACGAGAAGCTCCAGCCCAAAAGGCAGCCAAAATGCAGCCCACATCCGGGAGAACATCAAGAGCAGGGCGTGGAGCAAGCCAGGCCTCAAACCACGAGAAGCTCCAGCCCAAAATGCAGCCAAAATCCAGCCCACATCCGGGAGAATCTCAAGAGCAGGGGCTCGAGCAAGGCAGGCCTCAAACCACGAGAAGCTCCAGCCCAAAAGGCAGCAAATATGCAGCCAACCTGCGGGAGAATCTCAAGAGCAGGGGGTGGAGCAAGCCAGGCCTCAAACCACTAGAAGCTCCAGCCCAAAAGGAAGACAAATTGCAGCCCACATCCGGGAGAATCTCAAGAGCAGGGGGTGGAGCAAGCCAGGCCTCAAACCACGAGAAGCTCCAGCCCAAAAGGCAGCCAAAATCCAGCCCACATCCAGGACAGTATCAAGAGCAGGGGGTGGAGCAAGCCAGGCCTCAAACCACGAGAAGCTCCAGCCCAAAAGGCAGCCAAAAATTTGCCCACATCCGGGAAAATCTCAAGAGCAGGGGGTGGAGCAAGCCAGGCCTCAAACCACGAGAAGCTCCAGCCCAAAAGGCAGCCAAAATGCAGCCCACCTCCGGGAGAATCTCAAGAGCAGGGGGTGGAGCAAGCCAGGCCTCAAACCACGAGAAGCTCCAGCCCAAGAATCAGTCAAAATGCAGCCCACATCCGGGAGAATCTCAAGAGCAGGGGCTCGAGCAAGGCAGGCCTCAAACCACGAGAACCTCCAGCCCAAAATGCAGCCAAAATGCAGCCCACCTCCGGGAGTATATCAAGAGCAGGGGGTGGAGCAAGGCAGGCCTCAAACCACGAGAAGCTCCAGCCCAAAATGCAGCCAAAATGCAGCCCACATCCAGGAGAAACTCAAGAGCAGGGGGTGGAGCAAGGCAGGCCTCAAACCACGAGAAGCTCCAGCCCAAAATTCAGCCAAAATGCAGCCCACATCCGGGAGAATCTCAAGAGCAGGGGGTGGAGCACACCAGGCCTCAAACCACGAGAAGCTCCAGACCAAAAGGCAGCCAAAATGCAGCCCACATCCGGGAGAACCTCAAGAGCAGGGGGTGGAGCAAGGCAGGCCTCAAACCACGAGAAGCTCCAGCCCAAAAGGCAGCCAAAATGCAGCCCACATCCGGGAGAATCTCAAGAGCAGGGGGTGGAGCAAGCCAGGCCTCCAACCACGAGAAGCTCCAGCCAAAAATGCAGCCAAAATGCAGCCCACATCCGGGAGAATCTCAAGAGCAGGGGTTGGAGCAAGCCAGGCCTCAAACCACGAGAAGCTCCAGACCAAAATGCAGCCAAAATCCAGCCCACATCCGGGAAAATTTCAAGAGCAGGGGGTGGAGCAAGCCAGGCCTCAAACCACGAGAAGCTCCAGCCCAAGAATCTGCCAAACTGCAGCCCACATTCGGGAGAATCTCAAGAGCAGGGGGTGGAGCAAGCCAGGCCTCAAACCACGAGAAGCTCCAGCCCAAAAGGCAGCCAAAATCCAGCCCACATCCAGGACAGTATCAAGAGCAGGGGGTGGAGCAAGCCAGGCCTCAAACCACGAGAAGCTCCAGCCCAAAAGGCAGCCAAAAATTTGCCCACATCCGGGAGAATCTCAAGAGCAGGGGGTGGAGCAAGGCAGGCCTTAAACCACGAGAAGCTCCAGCCCAAAATTCAGCCAAAATGCAGCCCACATCCGGGAGAATCTCAAGAGCAGGGGGTGGAGCACACCAGGCCTCAAACCACGAGAAGCTCCAGACCAAAAGGCAGCCAAAATGCAGCCCACATCCAGGAGAACCTCAAGAGCAGGGGGTGGAGCAAGGCAGGCCTCAAACCACGAGAAGCTCCAGCCCAAAAGGCAGCCAAAATGCAGCCCACATCCGGGAGAATCTCAAGAGCAGGGGGTGGAGCAAGCCAGGCCTCAAACCACGAGAAGCTCCACCCCAAAAGGCAGCCAAAATGCAGCCCACCTCCGGGAGAATCTCAGGAGCAGGGGATGGAGCAAGCCAGGCCTCAAACCACGAGAAGCTCCAGCCCAAGAATCGGCCAATATGCAGCCCACATCCGGGAGAATCTCAAGAGCAGGGGGTGGAGCAAGCCAGGTCTCAAACCACGAGAAGCTCCAGCCCAAAATTCAGCCAAAATGCAGCCCACATCGGGCAGAATCTCAAGAGCAGGGGGTGGAGCAAGCCAGGCCTCAAACCACGAGAAGCTCCAGCCCAAGAATCACTCAAAATGCAGCCCACATCCGGGAGAATCTCAAGAGCAGGGGGTGGAGCAAGCCAGGCCTCAAACCACGAGAAGCTCCAGCCCAAAAGGCAGCCAAAATGCAGCCCACATCTGGGAGAATCTCAAGAGCAGGGGGTGGAGCAAGCCAGGCCTCAAACCACGAGAAGCTCCAGCCCAAAAGGCAGCCAAAATCCAGCCCACATCCGGGAGAATCTCAAGAGCAGGGGGTGGAGCAAGCCAGGCCTCAAACCATGAGAAGTTCCAGCCCAAAATTCAGCCAAAATGCAGCCCACATCCGGGAGAATCTCAAGAGCAGGGGGTGGAGCAAGCCAGGCCTCAAACCACGAGAAGCTCCAGCCCAAGAATCAGTCAATATGCAGCCCACATCCGGGAGAATCTCAAGAGAAGGGGGTGGAGCAAGCCAGGCCTCAAACCTCGAGAAGCTCCAGCCCAAAAGGCAGCCAAAATGCAGCCCACATCCGGGAGAATCTCAAGAGCAGGGGGTGGAGCAAGCCAGGCCTCAAACCACGAGAAGCTCCAGCCCAAAAGGCAGCCAAAATGCAGCCCACATCCGGGAGAATCTCAATAGCAGGGTGTGGAGCAAGGCAGGCTTCAAACCTCGAGAAGCTCCAGCCCAAAAGGCAGCCAAAATGCAGCCCACCTCCGGGAGAATCTCAAGAGCAGGGGGTGGAGCAAGCCAGGCCTCAAACCACGAGAAGCTCCAGACCAAAAGGCAGCCAAAATGCAGCCCACATCCGGGAGAATCTCAAGAGCAGGGGGTGGAGCAAGCCAGGCCTCAAACCACGAGAAGCTCCAGCCCAAAAGACAGCCAAAATGCAGCCCATATCCGGGAGAATCTCAAGAGCATGGGGTGGAGCAAGCCAGGCCTCAAACCTCGAGAAGCTCCAGCCCAAAAGGCAGCCAAAATGCAGCCCACCTCCGGGAGAATCTCAAGAGCAGGGGGTGGAGCAAGCCAGGCCTCAAACCATGAGAAGCTCCAGCCCAAAATGCAGCCAAAATCCAGCCCACATCCGGGAGAATCTCAAGAGCAGGGGCTCGAGCAAGCCAGGCCTCAAACCACGAGAAGCTCCAGCCCAAAAGGAAGACAAAATGCAGCCCATATCCGGGAGAATCTCAAGAGCAGGGGCTGGAGCATGCCAGGCCTCAAACCACGAGAAGCTCCAGCCCAAAAGGCAGCCAAAATGCAGCCCACATCCGGGAGAATCTCAAGAGCAGGGGGTGGAGCAAGCCAGGCCTCAAACCACGAGAAGCTCCAGCCCAAAAGGCAGCCAAAATGCAGCCCACATCCGGGAGAATATCAAGAGCAGGGCGTGGAGCAAGCCAGGCCTCAAACCACGAGAAGCTCCAGCCCAAAAGGCAGCCAAAATCCAGCCCACATCCGGGAGAATCTCAAGAGCAGGGGGTGGAGCAAGCCAGGTCTCAAACCACGAGAAGCTCCAGCCCAAAAGGCAGCCAAAATCCAGCACACATCCGGGAGAATCTCAAGAGCAGGGGGTGGAGCAAGCCAGGCCTCAAACCACGAGAATCTCCAGCCCAAAATGCAGTCAAAATGCAGCCCACATCCGGGAGAATCTCAAGAGCAGGGGGTGGAGCAAGCCAGGCCTCAAACCTCGAGAAGCTCCAGCCCAAAAGTCAGCCAAAATGCAGCCCACCTCCGGGAGAATCTCAAGAGCAGGGGGTGGAGCAAGCCAGGCCTCAAACCACGAGAAGCTCCAGCCCAAAAGGCAGCCAAAATGCAGCCCACATCCGGGAGAATATCAAGAGCAGGGGCTCGAGCAAGACAGGCCTCAAACCACGAGAAGCTCCAGCCCAAAAGGCAGCCAAAATGCAGCCCACATCCGGGAGAATTTCAAGAGCAGGGAGTGGAGCAAGCCAGGCCTCAAACCACGAGAAGCTCCAGCCCAAAAGGAAGACAAAATGCAGCCCATATCCGGGAGAATCTCAAGAGCAGGGGCTGGAGCAAGCCAGGCCTCAAACCACGAGAAGCTCCAGCCCAAAAGGCAGCCAAAATGCAGCCCACATCCGGGAGAATATCAAGAGCAGGGGGTGGAGCAAGCCAGGCCTCAAACCACGAGAAGCTCCAGCCCAAAATGCAGCCAAAATGCAGCCCACATCCGGGAGAATCTCAAGAGCAGGGGCTCGAGCAAGGCAGGCCTCAAACCACGAGAAGCTCCAGCCCAAAAGGCAGCCAAAATGCAGCCCACATCCGGGAGAACATCAAGAGCAGGGCGTGGAGCAAGCCAGGCCTCAAACCACGAGAAGCTCCAGCCCAAAATGCAGCCAAAATCCAGCCCACATCCGGGAGAATCTCAAGAGCAGGGGCTCGAGCAAGGCAGGCCTC